>JAEQBH010005610.1:0-356347 GCA_016808115.1 Tetrastigma voinierianum | reverse complement strand
TATGTCATACCTTGAGAGCCTCTATGTATTTTCTGTTTTCCATATTGATGTTATAAGTAAGATGTCATAGACATACAAAAGCCATAAAAGGTATTTACTCCCAATAAAAATCTATGGTATATGTATTCATAGGATCACCATCCTCAAAAAACTGAATGAGATATCACTTGATGAATGCAAGCTGAAATACCATCAAAGAAATACCTACTTGAGTCCATCGATCGATTTCTTTAATTTTTGTGAACTACTTGCTTTGTATTATTAATAAGTTTAGTTGCAAAAAAAAAAAAATCATCTCATCAATGTCACCACTGAGAAATACACCCAACATCCAATAGATGTAACTCAAATGTCAAAGCCACCACGCTATTATAGTCCTACAAGAATCTTTAATTAAACCAAAAATCTCTTTATAATTAATGCGCCTTATTTACGTGTTCCTCAAAACAAGACATGTCTCCTACCTTTCCAAATCGCTTCAAATCCTCTGGTCTTAAATATCAATTTATGACCATTGGGTTTCACACCTTTGGGCAATGGGATAAGATCTCACACATCGTTGTCCTTCACAAACTTAATCCTATCACTCATGGCATCAGTCCACTTTTGAGAGTTAGAACTTTACATGGCTTGATGGAAGTTTATTGGATCATCTTCCACCATTCCAATGTTAACTTCATGTTCTTGAGAAACATAAATGTAACATCTAGGAATGCGTTTCTCCCTGTCTTTTAGTAGACTTCCATTGTCATTATTGAATTCATTTACCCTTATAAACTAGCCGATGTATAATTTTTATGAGAAATTTAATTTTTTTGTATAAAAATTCGAATCATTATTCGAATATGTTTCAAGGAATATTTGAGAAATTTAATTAAAAAATAAAATAAAATCATTATTCGAATATGCTAAATGAACTAATACGATGATTGACACAACACCACAACGGACCGACACAACGATTCAACACAATGGCCCATTTCCTAATACCCAACATGGGTCGCTCATTTGGCTAGCATTGCCTTTTCATAGGCCAAACTAGGTGCCAAAGCGAGTGGCTCCGACCTAGTGTACACCTCTAGTCAAAATAGCAAATAGAATTACTTATTGTCTAACAAAGAAAAGAATTAGTATTTTAGAATCATATGTTTGGTAGTCAAATTTCCTTAAAGATATTACAAATCTTAGTTTTGAAGATTATTGTGATTCTCTTTTCAATCTTGTTTATAAGACCATTTTGTCTAAAAAGTACTAAAGAAAGAAATAATGAGGAAATATAAAGGAAGAGAAAAAAAAAAAAAGAGAATCCTTGAGGAAAATAAAAAATACCTAAACTTCACAAAATATCTTAATATGTTTATTCACCATTTTATTTATTCTTCTGTTATGCAAAATACTCAAGAAATTTAAAAATATGTAAAATTTTGATTATATTTTATTTTCCTTTATATTTTTCACCATGAAACCAAATATGAGAAAATAATTCCTTTTGAAGCATTTTTTTCCCTTAGTACTTTCAGTTTCAGCCAAAGGGAGCGTAGTCTTCTACCTCAAAAAAAAAAAAAAAAAATTTTAAATGAAAACCTAAACACAAAAATTTCTTTGTTTCAAATCAACTACACTGAGTCCCAACCATCAGATTAAAGTAGTGAACCAAAGAAAACTCACACACACGGTATGTATAGCATGTATTGAAACAACAAAAATTAAGAATGAGAAAATGAATCATAAGGCATGATGATTTGACAAATAATATTAACAGAAGTGACAAGTAAGGATTTCAAGAACTCAACCCCCCAAGTGGTTGGGATCTGAGTCTCTAATGCCATACATATATTCATTCATCTCTTCAAACTGACCTTTTTCATACACATTTTGCCAATGCTCAAAAAGAAAAACTTTACACTAGCCAAAAATCATCTATCTTCTTACTACAACCTTTATTTGTCCCTTAAGAATACAGATTAATTGATGGCTCGGAAACGTCTCCCCTGGTTAGTCCCCTTCCCTCTTCACCCAACTGATTCTACTCATTCTGTGTTTCTTTTCTTGTAAACAATTTCAATCTCCAACATTGCTGGTGATGCCCTATAAAGTAAAGTAAAAAAAAAAAAACCTCTCTTCCTAGCCTCTCTTGGAGCGAGAGACTCTTCTACCTTCTCTTTCTCCCCTTATTTCGACATAAAAACCAAAACCACCTATCAACATTTCAGGCGCTTCACATGCTATCTCGATGGAAAAGGAGGCGCTCAAAACGCTTTCAGTGGGCAATCAGGAGTCGTCTGATCTTGGTGGCCGTCAGAAGGGATGGCAAGACCCAGTTTGGACAGGTTAATGTCGCCAAATGTAGACATGCTTTGGCAGCGGCAGATTTGTCCTTGAATTTGCCCCACTCTGTCCATCTGTCCACATGGATCCCAGTTTCAGTGCTTTCCAATCTGCTGCCAACCTACACACAATAAGGAGAAGGGGGGAATTACTCTGCAAACCGAGATCAAATCTATAAAGATGTTCCAACACCTGGGCTTCCGCACATTCCCACCTATTATTGCTAGAAATCTCAAACAATAAATTATGATCCATGCAAGCAGGCAGTATATACTAACTACTTATACATGTCCTTTGCCATTTGGCTTTTTCTTTTTATAGTAAAACAAACAAGGCATTAACTTAACCACAAAAAGAATATATCAAAAGCTGCCAGAGCATCCCAAAGAAGGAACAACTAACAAGGGAGCCTGTGGTTCAAGAAAACTCACTCCCAAAACTTGGACTGAAGACCCTGTCTCCATCCCCACACTGCAATGCCAGACCACACTGAAAATTACAATTTTTTTTTTTTTTTTTTTTTTTTTATAAGACCAAAAATTACAAATGAAAGAACTTTTTAATGTATACGCAGAAAAGAACTTATAATCAAAAGCTACTCTATTTCTTTCATGCCAAACTGTCCAAAAGAGGCAAAGAGAAGCAACCCTCCACACTTTCTTAAATCTACGGCACATTTCCAAAGTTACTAGCAAACAAATTTTTATATAAAGGACTCCAAATTATGGTAGCAAACTCAAGGGCATATGACGTTCATTAAAATCTTTATAGCAAACCACCACCAATATGATCCCTTGGAAGACCGAGATTCAGATGCTACTACTACTATTAGTGGTAATTAAAGTCAATCATCTTCGAAGTAGTTTCAAAGAAGACTGCCAAAAGAGAACTTGGACTGGGAATTCAGCGCTCAAGAAAATACTTGCTTAGTCATGCCAGCCAATCCAAACAAGGGCCTTAATAACTGAATTATTTTATTTATTTATATATTTTAATCAGATGGGGGCCTCTACTGATTTGAGTTCTTTGATGACTTGTCACAATAGGTTTATGAGTTTGACACACTGCCAGCTCCTTTGGTGCATAAAGAGCAAGGGACTGAATAGAGCATATTTTCTACAGTAAATTAGCCTCAGTTTCATTTACTTTAGGTGCATTCTTGATTGTAAGGGGTTAGAAAGAGAACTGTTTCACATTAATTTTCATGATGAAACAGTCTGCTTACAGTCACATATCACATTTGGTACCATTGCCCCACCTGTATGAAAGACTTCAATTAATGTGTCATACTTCAAAACCTGAGTTGTCATCAGATCAATCTTTCTGGAGAAAGTCTCTATTTGTATAAGCTCTAGGACTTCTTGAAGAAACATCCTCAGATGATGTTTGAATAGATGTTTTAGTTGCTCCTCTCAAAGACAAAGCTGGAACACTGGCAAACCATGGATAAGTTGAAAGTGGCAGAATTCCACTGAATTCAGATGGGCAGGAGAAAGTCTAAAACAACCTTAAACAGTGCCAAACAGATAAGAATCAGAATTAGATCAGCAAGTGCAAAAATGAAATTTTAGGCCCTGAATTCATATTCGGTAAAAGATACAACCAAGTGAGCAGGTCCATACTGAGAGACAGGATACACAAAAACAAATAGAAACCAAATATCTGCAACCAAGCAGTTAAAGGAGGAAGCATATCAACCTGATGGGAAGATATTTGAAGCGAGGAACTTTGGAGCATCTCATTATATTTGATTCTGAATTAGTAGGCACTTTCTGCACAGTATCAGTATACATCCGATTAAGTTGCACAAAAAAAAAAACTAAAAGAGCATCGGAGGCATGCTTGCCTCTCATTCCCAGAGGTAAGGTTCATACCCTGAATTGTCAACATAAATTGCCATATATCATCACATTAAAAATAATCAATGTAATTAGAATATCAAAAGAAAGAAGAAAAACAGGCACATGATACCATGCCTCTAGGTATTAAGAGAGACACACTTGTGAACAAGACCTACTGGTTGTTCTCACCAAAGTGGATATATTGATCAAAACAGTATAAACTAAATAAACAACTAATTCGAATCAAAATGAAACCTCAGATGCTAATAGTCCATGCATCTAAAACCTTTCTAAAAAGTTTCCTAATTGTGAATAGAGATGCCTTTATCTTAAAGAACCCCAAACTGAAAACTTCATAGATAAAATAATTTGAAACTACATTGCAACCTGGATTTAAATTATAAAAACTCATGCACATACCACTCAAAGAAACCTATAAAAGAGAAGGACATTATGGCCAATTTAGAAAAACTGTTCTAGAAAACAAATTTCATATCTTTTAGAATGGAAATTATATATATTTAACAGCATTTTTTTTTTTTTTTTTTTGATAATTTGTTTTAAAAGAAGTTTTTTAGATGAACTTGAGGTATTTTCAATTGGTTTTCAGAGTATTCTGGAAAACAACTGAAAAATAGAGAGACTAATTGGGGAAATTTTGGATTGTATGTAAAGCTACACTACCTTCATGTAGAATAGTTACAAACTGCTTTAACAGACTAATCTATGCTTTTCTAGAAAATAATGTAAAACTGTTGTTTAAGAACTACCAAAAGTGTTTAAGAACTATTTTTGTAAAAAATAATGTCAAACAGGACCTTGGCTTTTAATAATTGGAAGAAAAAGATGTCAAGAAAACTAGGTACAGAAGAAGAGAATCCAGACCATTTCCTTCAGTTTATTTTCAAAAGAGTGCCAGAAATGAATGATGGAAATTATGGAAGGAGGGGGCCTGCACCCAAGCTCTTTTGTAAAACAGTTGAGACTTTAACAAAGATTATAGTTCATTTTTCCTGCTTCCCTCCAAATCACCAGCTTTTTCCAATTTAATTCATTTCTCTTCTTTTTTTTTTTTTTGATAAGTTATCCATTCTTTCTCTTACTCCTACATCAAACAAGGGTGGAAAATGTGGAATTTAAAGTAATCTTCTCATTTCTTCTGCTCTTTGTGGAATGATACGTTAACATTACTACTATAAAACCACAAGCATCCCTTCGCTAGGTGCCCATCATTATATATGCATAAATGTTTTAGTATTAAGAATATATATATACATACATATATATATATAGATAGAGAGAGAGAGAGAGGAGAGGAGGAGAGATTTATATATGACCTTATTGTGGCAGTCAGAAAATAAATTGCAAGTGTGGTCCCAGTAGGAGGCACATGATCCCGTTTTGAATCCTACCTCGATGATACTCCCTTGAGTTTACTCTTGATGCTTAGTTGTTGTGGGGGTAGTTCATAAACTATGTCGGGGTCCCCAAGGAGCCCTTAAGGGCTTGCTATATAGAAGAATCCTTGAGTTCCTCAAGAAAAAGGGCTCTTCAATCTGTTGCCCCCATGACTTGAGACAGCACTATGCCATTTTTTAATTAGACAGACATCAGCAATAGTTGAATGAATTTAGACCTTTGAATCAGCTATTTTTATGTATCATAGTATCAACATAATGTAAGAGGAAGACTTCTTGAATTTCGTATCTTCCCTGCTCTAGTCTCCATCTCTAGGCGGGAGCAAAACGATATAATCACCAACAATCTTACTCACATTTTTGATAAGCAAATGAAATACCAAAT
Source organism: Tetrastigma voinierianum (assembly GCA_016808115.1). NCBI lineage: Eukaryota > Viridiplantae > Streptophyta > Magnoliopsida > Vitales > Vitaceae > Tetrastigma > Tetrastigma voinierianum. Next base: position 350,375 of record JAEQBH010005610.1, on the reverse strand, counting down.
GTTTACTCACATGAAATACAGTTCTTTGACATGCCTGTCGAGATGATAAGTAAAATATTGACATCACAGTGGTTTTCACGGTGGAAACATTCCAGTGTTGGTACACAGCTGCGATTGGCCAGTTCAGGCAGGCAAGCAAATGTACTGCTGTCACGGCATTTGGAGCACAAAGATGGCAAGGAAGACATGGAAGTAATAATGCAAATGGTTGAGAGGTTAGAGGTATGATTATACTGGCAACCTTCTATCTGCAGTTGGCATTTTCCTTGAAGCATAAGATAGCAAAAACAGAATCCCTGTGCAATTCCTAGTTTTCTGGTTCCCAACAAATCATATCCAGCCTTATAGGAGATGATGGTAACTAATGTGTAATGAGTATGACAGGGTTGGAGCAGGTGGTGTTTCAGATGGAAATTATAGGAACAAAATTGGTAATAAAGAGGTAGCCATTATAAAGGCACGACATATGGATAAGAATTCCATCCTTTCAAAGTGAGCCGTTTGAGAGAGAAAGACTAAAGAAATGCAACTAAATCTTTCTTTTTTTTAAAAGAGAATGACAAGGAAACCCACAAGGACCTTGGCAAGACCTGGGAAAACCAAAGAAAAACAACCCTTCCCTCTAGAACTGCGTATCAAGTAAGCCTGGGACCTGACCTGAGAGCTCTCCTATGGGAGTGAGAATATCTATGAGCTGCCCTGGGGGAGTAAATTATTATGACTCGATCCTCTTCCCTAACTTCTCTTTAATAATGATTACAAATCCAAAAACATGGAACTTATAACAAGAATTAAAATAAAAATTATACTTTCAAAAAACTTCAGTTTTAATGAAGAATAATCAGATAAAAAGAACTTTACGTAAGCTGAAGTCTATGGGGATCCATTATTTTGTGTAACACGATTTACCAACCCATCAACTTGTTTCAATGACCGACTTGGTCTGGTTTTGATCCTGCTTCCGCCTTGGAAGGGTTTTCACTTTGAACTTTTGATATATCATCACTAACATTGAGACTACCTCGTAGCAACACGCATCTATCTAGCAAAACTTGAAGAACCCCTTTCTTCTGACACTTTAGGACCCAATTCAGCAGCATTGGCAGAGAGGAAGTCCCCATAAAATACCAATGACCCATAAATACATATGGTCAATATATGAACACAAGATAAAAAATACTATTGAACTATAAGAGAATTATTCAACCACAATTTTTATACACATAACTAGTCATCTTTGAGAAACCAGATGGAAAAAGAGAAACCCTAACAAATATATTATGAGAAGAAAAGCAAAATATGAAAGAAATTCACACTAAAACAAATGGGGTCTAAGGAATTTTGCAAAGTAATGGTTCTCCTTCCAAATTAGACTTCAACCATTTTGCATGGTAGAATAGATGAACAATAGCAACTAGGATAAAGAAAAAATACAATTCAGATTCAAGTAGAGCTCCAAAAGTTTATTCATAGAATATCCAGCTGAAGGCATGTGTTGCTGTCCACTTAAGAAGTAATCTAACATGAATGAGTAGAGTAATTATAAAGCTCTTTATTTCCCCTTTTTCCATCATAATAAGGGGAAAGTATAACAATGCTGACAGAAACAATTAAATGAAACTGATGATCAGAATCATGATGGGATGGCAAGAACTTCAATGTAGGAACATGCCCTTTTAACTAACCGTATGATTATATCTCCCCAATACCACAAAAAATACCCAAGCTATACAAAAACAGCTCCAAGCTTACTTGCACCCTATCCAATCAATGAATTCAACCAACGCCCAAAGGATACTTACTGCTGACCGGGTCCCATCCCGTTTTGGTGTTTTTTTGATAATCTAATCTCATACCCTTCCCTCATTGTTAAAGCAGACCTAACACCCCCACAATTTTTCCAAAAGATCTCTCCCTCATCTTCTGTCAACATTATCTAAGGAGAGCCCTACTCCAGGGAAGAAAGTCACTTATCTGAACATAACCCCTCCCTTTTCTTTTGTCCCCTACTAAGACTTGAAACTAGCACCTCCCAGCACATTCTCTTCATCCCTACCACTTGAACCAAGCCCGAAGACCTTTCCTACCAGCAAGGAGTTCACTTTTTCTTTTCAGATTTAACTCCCATTTATACATGGTTAATTTTCAGTGACTCAGACAAAATAAATAATCTAAACAGGTGGTTTATGTACCATGGTGCCAAAATAGGTCTTCAAATGCACAGTTATGTTATTAAAAGTTAAGGGAAAAAGAAGCGCCCTGTTACAGTACATAGAAGATCGAGTAAAATTAAATGCCCAGGTAAGTTACATACCTTTTCCAATAATCTTGAGGCAAATTTTTGCAGAATTGGTTTGTCAAGGACATGACCACCAACTTGATGAATTTCTTCACATGCTTGGAATAGAAATGCAAGAGGTACTGACAGGAGAGAAGGCATAGATGGAAGTGATTATCCTCATCGCCTCACTAGCTGGATCTTGTTGGATCACAGTCTCTTCCCAGCCCTGTTCAATATTCAGAAGATAACTAAGCATCATGTACTAAAAAACAACCACACCAACATATCATCAGAAAAAGAGGAGAGAGAACATGACACACCCACTAATATATCCAGGTTATTTTCTATTTATATGGCCAATAAATATTTTTCCTAAAACTAAATAAATAGATTAGACTTCCAGCTGGATGGCACAGATTAGTTTGAAAACCATGTGCATATGTTCTATTGGTATATTAGCCGTTAACATGAGAAAATGGTGAAGTTTTTTCACATATTCTGTATTTCTATATATATAACTGAAAAGTCTCAAAAGTATTTTAGAAAGTAGTTAAAAAGATTGATAAAAATAATTTTGTTCAAATGTGGTAGACAGTGTTAAAGCTGTGAGTTTTCTTTTCGAAGACCATTTTAGGAAAATTTTGATCATCTATACATTTATAATACTTTAATACTAGCCATGAAACATGGATGACACAGATACAACAGAAGTATACATTTACAATACGTTGATACTAGATATGATAGATCCTGATAACATAGGATGGCAGTGCAGAGAGGATACAGAAGCATCCAGCCACACAAGCACGCACACATAAAAGAGCTAAGTGTAAATGTTGGATATATAAATTTCAGTTACCCATTTGTGTCATCAATCTTATATGCCTAGAATAAAGGTCAACGCGCAATCATAATTCATTTATAAACTACTAGCAGCTGCTCCCTTTACTTTGTATCAGTTAAAAGCAAACTTCCTACTTATCTATCTAAACTATTCCCACCCCTAAGAGTTTCCTCATTGATGCTGATCCCAGAATAAATTCTAAGGTGCTGACTCCTTCAGAATCTTTCATGTTTATTCAAGCCATCCACTTTCCAGCTCTGCTTATTCTGCTCTTGGTATTGTTGTTCTTCTTTAAAGAGGGCACAAGAAGAATATTAAAATAAATAAACACACACACATATACTTTATCCGTTTCCACCAACTTAAAAGACAAAATAAATATCCACCTAAAAAATCACAAGACCTATATAACAGAATAGTATCAAGAGGTTTTGCTGCACCAGGATTTCAACATTTTGTATACAAAGTTAAGAACCATAAATTTATATAGAGATGCAAGATTCACTTAAATGTGTTGTTTCACAAGTTATGCATACGATCAATCTTACATGGCAACATTTAAAGAATTATTTAAAAATTAAAATATAAAATAAAGAAAAGGTAAGATCACTAATGTTACCTTCAAGGAGTTGTAGCGGATAATCCATCATCTCACTGAGATCCCAAGAGGATAGCTGAAAGTCCATCAGGATACCCACACATTCAATAGGTTGTAAGCTCTAATGCAGAGATCTTGGTAATTCTTACCAAGCTCTCAAGTTTTGGGCTTGAGCTATCATTGCCCCAAGCAATGCAGCAGGGTACAGTAGTTTGGTCTTCTAGAACGCTAGCAAGCAGTTGCCTACACTGGAGAATCAATTGACAGTCTAGAATGTCTCAATATGGATAGAGATTTAGTTAAACGTATCAAAAACTGCTTTTGTACTTATCACCTATAACCTAATAAGTATCACTGGGACATGCCTGGAGTGGCCTGGAATGCAACAAGAGGCCCCCAATGGAAAAGGATCTTTCAATTATCGCTTGGCGTGTAGCGCTCTTATTCTTCCCTGTTGCCATTGAAAACCAATAAAGAGTTAAGAACTGGCTGTCATCTGAGTTCATTTAATATTATTGATATATTTATAACACTTGTTTTGTACATATGGCGATCTTTGTAATCTTTGTGAGGCTGCCTCTTTGAGATTCGAAGAAACACAACAGATCCTCATGACACCTGACAGCGGCTGTCCACAGCATCTCTTATTCGGCTAACTTCAGGACCAAAGTATGCACTGAGACGAGTGTGGAAATCATTCTCCTCTGTAGATCCCTTGGAACCAGAAACCAGGACATTCTTTTTAATGTTTGGGTCCATAAACCAAACCCCACCATCCATCGGAGATCTATTCAAATAAGCCTGGAAGTCAGTTTGGGTGGCAGCAGTGCCAGCAATTGCATGAATTGAATTTTTCACATTCACGGCTCCTGGTCAAGTCCTGAACTTTGTTCACACGGCCTCATCCCCAATAAAGCACTTCAAATATCTCATCCCACAGATCAGAAGCATCTCCTAGAACAAGCTCGCGAGTTCTGCCCAAGCAACCTACCTCAGAACCAAAACACTCTTCAGCCACTCCCAAACTCCCCTCCAAAACTTGTTTTCTACTGTCCATTGTTTCTCACCAACTTTTCAGCTAGCAAGCTCTTGGCTGACTGACACAGATCTATCAACACTGATTTATCTTATTCAATCTCTCCCCACAAATCTTCAACCAATTAGAACAAGTTTGAAGGATGAACTCCTTACCTAACATAACCATTTCAGACTTAACTTATCCCGAAGGATTTCCAAAGCTTCACCTCCTCGTCCGGGTTGGGGATTCCACCGAACAACTGGGATGCGGGAGGTGAACCCAATACGACCTTGTAGAACAAAGGCATATCATTCAACACTTGCAAAAACAATTCCCCAACTTGGGCTATACTAATCTGAATTATTTTCACGACTTGACAGAATACAGAAACCACATCAGCAGAATTAGCACCAGCTAATCTCTGAGAGATCCAGGATCTCCTAGTATCCAAAAACAAAGCCAAAACCTGGTTAGGATTGAGGTCATCGATGACGGCAACGGCAGCAAGCGCATCCGCATAGGCATTGATGCCGAGTCCGGAATCCAACAACCTCTCCCGGCCCCGCTGCGAAATCTGGGCCTTGAAACTCTCCACACTCTGCAGCTGATGCTGAAATAGCGAGTGGTACCATAAGATCTTTCGGACGGTGGTCACCGGCGAAGCCGATGAGGGTGGTCTGAAATACGAAGGCGCATGATAGAGCGGCGGCCCCGAGAAACATGGATTCAATGAGACAACCCCAGACGTTCTCGGGAGTGTCGACTATGTGTCATCTTCAAGAGGGCGTAGATGGTAAGCCGGGAGGGGTTGGGGGAGGACAAATGGGTGGGAGGCGGAGGAGAGGGATGAAATGGCTGCGTAGATGGAGGAAAATGTTGATAGGAGTTAGATTGGCAAGAAGATTTTCATGAGGAGAATGGAGTCGGCGGAGTCAGATGAGGTCCTGATACCTGTTTCTGACAAGCTGCCGGAGCCTTTCCTTCTTCTCCTGGATCCGGTCCTAGCCGTGGCCTTACAATGCGGACTTCGAAATGGGTTTCGATCTGAAGAGAGACTCGGCGGTCCTTCCGGCCACCGGCATGCCGCGCCGCGTTTGCCGCGGCGGAGCCACTTGCCACACCATCATGCGTCCTCGTCCGACACCTCCTCTGCTCAACAAATTCACTCGGTGGTGGTAAGAAGTGTTTCTATTCTAAGCGGAAAACAGAAGATAAATACATTAAATTCAAGAATTCACACACTGAATTTTGGTGCATAGGATAGGGCAAACGTTCCTCCCTCTCTCTATGGCAGGATTGAGGAAGAAGAAGAACATGAGACTTAATTAGATCTCACATTTCTGGAAACGTTTCGCCCCAAGCCTCCAACATTGGGCCATTTCTTGGTGAACGAGGCCTGTCTGTCTTCTACTTTAATTTTGGTCATTCGGCTCCATATTCCGGCCCACGCCCCAATCTCACAAAATCAAGTTTTTAATTTTAACTCCATTTCCAATTCCTTTGGACACACTTCAACTTCCAACGTTAGGAAGGTGTTTTTAGATTAAAATTACATCTTATTCTCACAAACTTCTCAATACATTTTTAAAAATTATTTGTTATACTTCCCAAATACACATTTGATATAACCAGGGACAAAAAAATCGAATTTTTCACCAAATATCGCTGAAAATCAAGTCATCGACCCAAGACCTAAGAGATATTTCAGAATCGATAATCGGTTTATAAAATTGACGGGAAAATCAGAAAATGGGGCTTGAAATATCGGGCGAATATAGAATTTCAAATTTCGCGAAATTTCGAGACTTTATCTCACGCACGATACGCCGGGAATTTCCAAAAATATCAAGAAAATATCGAGATATATCGATAAATGTCAGCAGAAATACCAGAATATTTAAACATTTCCGCCATTTTGACTTCTAAATCAAACTAACGGTTATAATTAAATCACAAATTTATTGACAATCTAACGACTATTTTTAATTCAAAATTCTATAACACCTCAAAATCATACAATTTCTTTTACAAACCTTATCCATGCAATATCTGCTCCATTTAATCCTTAAATTATTTTTTATTTCGCGATGATTCAATATTTTAAAGATCTTATAATTAATATCTTCATCAAGCATTTGCATCCCTCTCATCAAACAAATGCAATGCGTTCACACTCATTCTCATTTCTGGCTTTTAAAACTATCATCGAATTTTAATTTCCATAAACTGATAACATATTGTTTTCAATAAGTGTATATTTGATTATTTATGTATTTTTTATAGTTCAATAAAGTATTTCTATAAATTTCAAAGTGTTTTTATTAATTTTCGATTTACCAATATTTTTATCAAAATATCCATCGATATTTCATATATATTAGTAAAATTCAAGTATCGATATATCCGTAATTACCGATATTTTGGTCCTTGGATATAACCTTGCAAATTTTAAAATTACACCCTTCAAATTAAAAGGTGTTTTTCAAGAATGCTAAATTTTTGCCCTTAAAAATAAATAAAAATAAGATTCATTTCACAAAACTTTTTTAAAAGACGAAAAATCATTTCTACTTTCTCAACAAAGATTTAAGATAACCTCGTGAATTGAGTTGTGTTTCTTTGTTTTTCCTCCAATAATTTATCTCACCACATTATTTATAGGAACAATAGATTCATTGGCTAATAGTGTTTCATCACGGTTATTTAAAAAAAATACCATTCTATAATAATTGCAAAAAAAAAACATATATCAAGAACATGAATAACACCTTGGTCATATATCTAATTGCATCACATATACATGAAAATATAGAAATGATTCGGCTTACCACACACCGATTTAATCAAGGCTCTGGGCCACCTCACCATTGAACCACCGTACAGTAGAAGCTTGAATTTAAAATTTTCGATCAAGGCATGTGACAAACTAGTGCCATCTTCCTTTAACAATACTTCAATGTTATCATCCTTAGGTTTATTTAATATCTGTGCGAGATCTTGTAAGCTTTTCTAGTCCCGACTAAATCTATGTGTGGGTACGTCTTAATTATCGTGAGACTAGAAAGAACACTCCATGTGTATGTGTGTAAAAGCCCTAAGAAAAGGGTCCATTTATAGACTTCAAATTCTAACATTTTAGTGTTACTTGTTTCTTAAGCAACTAATCTATGTCTTATAGGGTTTCTTGCTTATAAAGTAACCAAACTCCTGCCTTATAGAGACCAAACTCTTGCCTTATAGGGTTTCTAGCCTCTTACCTTATAGGGTTGTCTCTTAAGTAACCAAATTTCTGCTTTATAGGGTTTTGTTTACCTATTAAATGAACACTGACAGTCACATCACCAATTACCTAGTCGGGACTCAACGGTCATTACATAGTTTGCCCTTAATCATTGGCTCAAATTATTTCTAGAACATAAACTAATAGTCATATATATTGTTAGATTGAAATAATTTTTTTGAAAATAGACTAAATATTTAGAAAAACCAAACTAATCGCTAAAATAATGCTTAATGTCGTTGTCATGAATGTAAGTGGGCTGGAAATTTATAAAATTTAGACTTAAAATCAGTTAAGTCGCTATCACGGACAACAACAATCGGTTTTCAAACGCCATATCCAACACAATGAGATCAGCCACCAACCCATTATACTTAAACTCGCAGTTGAAATATTACAGACAACGACATTTTGACACTTTATGAATTTAATCGGGTCGCTGGGTCTAATGATAAACAGACACACTACTTTCTCGCCTCACCCTGGCTTCAAACTAATTTAATAATTTTAAAAAATTTATTTTCGCTTCAAAACTCATATACAATACCACTTATTTATAATTACTACTATTTTTAATGATTTAATAATATGATCACTCATCGCTATTTAACAAATCTCCATAAAAATAGTGTTAGTCTCAGAGTAAAATACATATCATGTTTGGTGTTTAACTTTTATATGGATTTGTACCTAAATACTGACAGTTTAGACCTTTGACTAAAATAAAACTTATATTAATAGTCATGTAAATATAACATAATATATGTTTAATCTTTCAACATTTTTAATTGAAGTGGAATCATGATCAAAATATCGATAAAAACACTTCGGATATATCGATAATTGATCTTACAAAAATATTCGAAAAATATTGAAAATGACGGTAAAATATCGTGATATTTTACAAACATCGCCCGATTAAAATTTTTCATTTTAATTATATAGATTATGAGAAATGGTTCATATCTTAATTATGTAGATTAAACCAAATGATTTAGTACTATTAGAAATAAATATGTTAGTATTTAATATATTATTAAGATATTATTATGTTAAAGAGATATTATTTATTTATTTTTTGTTATTATTATAAATATTATGTAGATAATGAGGAGATCTCAAAATATTATATATTATAATTTTAAATTTTTTAAATGATATTATTATTTTTTCCTTTTCAAATTAATATTTGATTTAAAATATTATAAGTTATAATGTAAAATAAAATAATAAAATATTATAATAAGATGGTGGTAGGGATTATGAATAAATAAATAATAAGAACATAGGGAAAAGTTTGCACCATATAATGTGCTAAGAATTAATGACTTATTACGAGTGCCGCTTATTTTCGGTGCGATTTTTAAGTGGTTCGAAACCCTCCAGAAACATTTTTGGAGCCAAAGAACAAAAAAGAAAATCAGAGAATTTTAAATATTAGTATATCTTATCGATCTCCACCCATTTGGTCAATTTCGGAAATTTTGTTCTCATGGAACTATATTTTATTAATAACGATAAGCAAAAAAAAAAAAAAGTCTAAATAGCACTAAGATATGGCGTGATCTATTTTCACATCGAGCAATTGAACAACCATTAGAGAATTTAAAGAATATGTTTATCTATATAAAGACACTTCAAAGTTTTCTTGATATATGTTAATTGACGCATTCAAAACTTTATTTCGGAAAATGCTCAATCTATAGTTCGAGACAAAAACTTGTTTTCCTAATAGTTTTCATCCGAAAGTCTATTTTAAAATGGATTGTTTTTGTGAGTTTTTCAAAAGTCTTAACAAAATTTAAGTCGTGAACGTAGATTGTAATAATTGGAAATCCAATTTATAATTTCTTACGAATAAAAATGTTCCGTGAGTATTTGTAAATGCAACTATATCATGCATCTAGATTGCTTTAATATATATAATTATTATTATTTTGACATTTATTCATTGCATTACAATGTTATAGTAATCTATTCTCATGGAGACTCAACCTGGTTCTTTCTTATGCTGTTAGGTCTTAATCAAAGCTCAAATATAATTTTGTTCTCTTAGAAAAAAGAATAGAAAACCATAAACTTGTTTCATGCAAAAATATCTCTGTCTTTCATTACTTACAATACGTTTAAATAAATAAAATACTTCAAGGGGATTGCTTGCTTTTCACTTTAATGAAACTGAATACTTTTAGTATTAAGTCGTTTTGTTTTTAAAAATTTTCACTTAATTTCTTATCACCATTTTCAAACATGAATAAAATTAAAATATTCGCTTTTTTCTATTCGTAGTGCTCATTTTTCATCATCAATAAAAACTCTATCATTACCTATCAAAGGGCTAGTAATATCACTACTATGTATTTACAATGAGGTTGGGACAGGTGGCCTCATATCGACCAACTAGTTTATTTTTTAATTCTCAAACTCCGTCTCATTTAAAATTAAACAAGGCATAAGAAAATTCTTAAACTCGTCCCGTTTACATTTTATTTTTGTTTTCTGTTATTTTTACCTTTTATGTATTTCACTTTTTATTTTGCTATATTAAAATTAATATATTTCATAAAAATAAAAATATAATGAATTTTTATAATTATTTATTAGCATACTTACTATATTATTACTATAATAAAAACATAAAATAAACAATAATAAAATATTTTTAACATAACCCAGATGTGTGGGAGTAATAATAATTCGAACTCGTCGAACTCATTTCGACAAGAAAATAACCAAACCCTAAAAACTATATTATTATTAAACGTAAACTCATCCATTAAGAGTAAAGTGCTGAACCCGAACAACCGTCCCACTGCCATCCTTACTCACTATTATCCACCGCAAAAAACAAATAACTTAACATTTAATTATTAAAAGATTATTCAAGATTAGTTAAAAATTTATTCACATTTTATAAACAATGTCACTTCAAGTCCCAAGCAAACATGGCTCCACCAAGCACAAACATGATCTCACTATTAACACTAACTCTTATTTCCTAGGATCCAGTCATTCCATATGGACTTCGGGAATGTTTTATTAACTTCTTCAAATAACTATTAAATCATTAAACAACTCTATCATATGCCTCGCTCGTCGAACCTTTAATAGATATAATTATTATGACTTGATTAAAATGTTTTTGGATGTTTTTATTTTAAAATATTTAACAAATAAATTTAAATATAAAAAAAAAAACTAGAAAATCACATATTTATGTGGCAATGAGTTCTTCAACGTAACGGTTGATATCCTGGAACAGAGGCTTAAGCATAAGCCATCCATGCATGTAACTCCCATCTATCTAAAACATAGCTCAATGAAGATCTACCAAGAAATGGCCAACTATGATTATATGAATGAAAGTTGATGAAGAAATCACAAATATAGAAGAAGGAGAGAAAATGGCCAATCATTTATAGAATAGAGTTAATATATGATCACTTGATTACTTTTGTTTGTCATGTGTTATAAACTAAACATTTTAGTAAAATGTTTAACATAGTAAAAAAACCTGACCGCTCACTTTTCTTTTTTTTCTTTCTTATCTTGTTATATCTTATCTTTTCATCCATGGGAGTATTGAGGGCATTTTTTGGTACCTTTAGTCCGAAACTCCTCAGCCATCTCGTATCTCTTTCTTTCTCATTTTATCGTCAATAAATTCTTTTATAAAAATTCTGTGTTTTATCTTGTCTTATTACGGCGCTAGTTTATCATCCGCTTTTGTTACCACGCGCTGCTTTTTCGTCGCCTTATTACACATTTTATTTCCTGGTGGGTGATGCGAGCTCCAAGAAGTTGAAAACTGATTCGACTCAATGAATATAACATATTAGCGATCACAAGACGTCAAGACACCATCTGTATATCCTAACAACCATACATTATCAAATTCAGACCAGATAACGGATTTATGCTATTAACATTGATATTGTGTTCATTCTTTAGGGTTTTAGTAATTCATTCTGATATTTGATATATTGCGACTAATAAATAAATTATTTTCCATTAAAAAAAAAAACATTGAAATTTTTTTTTTTAAGTAAGATTAAGATGGTGGACGCATTCTCCTGAAAATTACCTCTTTTGAGTTCTCTTACAGATTATATTTTAGGTTCAGTTTCTCACAAAACATGTTCATATGTTGAATGATCAGTTCTGCATAGTAAGTCAATTCTTCAAAAAAAATATATATATATATAGGAAACATCAACAAGCATTGTATTTCTTTCCCTTACCAAAATGAGATGCATAATAAGATATTAATAACATTATTAATAAACTATATATATCTTCCCAACTAATAAGACTTAGCTTAAGTGGTTAAAAGCTTAGACGAGCATAAGGAAGAAAATAATACAAGATTCAAGTCACAACGAGGATAAATTTGTGAGTAATAAAATACTATGATATATTACAAAGTGAATAAATATAAAATTAAAAAAAAAAACTATTCCCAAATACTACTGTGTGATTTTCATTTGTGAATTCCCATTAATTGAATAAGTTTGACCAACCTTTTCATTAGCGCATTAGGGCAAACAATAAAGCAATATAAAACCTCTTTTTCATTTTTACATGAAATTATTCTAAGTTGATACTTCGACAGTTTTAACTTGCATGCCTATTGTTGTGGAATGTGGCTCTCCGTTCTAGCACTTGTTCTTCAAACATATCCTCTTTGTTGGGGGACAAAATAATAGGTTACTGGTGGGGCCCTTGGAACGGTATGATGTGTTTAATATATATGGATATTTTTGTAATTTGACAATATCCAATGTTATTATAAATGCTCTCCTATGTAACCCTATTTCAAATATGTTTCGACATTTTGCACTGTCAGTTCCCATAGATATAGTGTGATATCATTAACCACGTAAACTCGTGACAATTTCGTATTTCCTTTTCACTTCTATCGCTATTGTTACACAAATCAAAAAACACTAATTAAGAGGACTCATATGTTTCTTTAGGTAGTCCAACTCATTTGAGTTTAAATTCATCAACTAGGGTTCACAAATTACACCAAAATTTTTATTTTACTTTTTTTTTCTCAATGGAATCATTAGTTTATAATTAATTTGAATGAACGGAAAAAGGAAATGACAAACCATATCCACTATCCATTTAACGATGAATGCAGTGTCCTTTGCAAAATCTTTTCTTATTATAACTTTGGGTGTCAAAGCCACCACAAACATTCTTTCTCGCTATCTTAAAATTAATGGTTGGGCAAATCCTTCGATCTGATGGCCTCTAAGAAATCCTAAATATGAGTTAGCAACTATTGACAACAAAACCCTTTATCAGCCAATGTTCCTATAATACAAGAAAAATAGACATTCAATGATAAAAAAAATTGTCACAAATAGTCTAAATTTTATCTACAAAAATATTTCCTGACAAAAATAATTTCGTACTATGTTCGTCTCCCTAGACCCACTGCTAAAAATATTGTGACAAAATTCATATTTCATCGCCATAAATTATTTCTGATAATATGAAGAAACTATCACATCACAAAAGGTTTTTTTCAATGAAATATTTCACTACTTCAAAATAAGAAGTTTTGTCACATAAACATAAAGATTTACATCAATATTACATGTACTAATTTCTTTTGTTCCTTAATTATTTTTTGTGATAATGACTGGCCCTACATACTTATCATTCCTAATGCAAAGTTTTATTTTGTAATCAAATTTTTTGTTTTTTTGATAAATTGATATTTCGTCCCTAATAAATTTTTCTTAAATATTTTTAATTATAAAAATAATAATATTTATTATCAATGGTGACACCATTTGTTGCTAAATATTTTGGTAACAAAATGATTTAATCCATAAAATATATTTAAATAAATTATTATTTTTCCATAGATGATAAAAAACACTAATGACAAAAATATTTCATTGGGAAATATTTTAGCTATACTTTTTGAATGTTAAAGCTGAATTATAATGAAAATTTTTTAATTATAATAAAAACAATTCCATTACACAAAACAAAATTAATCACAATATAATAAAATACACATTTTTAACAAAGATCTATCATAAAATAAATAAATAAATCAAAACATTAATCATAAACACATTATAAAGTAAACATCATGAGACATTGACTTGATTGTAGGTGACACATGATTTCTTCAACACTGTTGGTGTTGTTGATTTGGTTTCTAATCGAAGCCTCTAATTCGTCAATTCGATCCTGCTAGGTCCTAAGCTGTTGTTGTGGAGTCACCACAAGTAGTCGAGTCTCAATAAGTTTATTCCCCAACTCTACCTCACTCTCGAAATATGAGCATCTAGATTTAAAAAATGAGATTGGTTTAGGGCCAAAATCAAGACCCTTAATATATCCAGATCTTTGTCTAAAAACTTTCTCACAAATTTCAACATCAGTCATTAGTTGATGTCCTGCCGGCCCATCATGGTTGATGCCTAGCTGATTCATTACAAAGTCCGGATAAGGTTGATGTCCTGTCGACCCAGTATGGTTGGTGCCCAGCTGGTTCATTACTAAGTCCAGGGATAAGGTTGATGTTCTACCGGCCATGTATGGTCGATGCCCAGCTGGTTCATTAAGATGTCCGAGCAAGGAAGCAGTAGAAGAAGGGTCAATGAACCTAGCTAGCCGGAGTGATCATCCAGAACTGGGCAATGTCCTACCCAAGGTACACCTTTTCTTGCTCGGATAAATTAACTTAGTTATGAATTAAAGCACCCACATCAGATTAGTAAACATCACATGCTTTATTATTGATAACATATGTCAATATCAACTCGCTCAAACAAGAAACCTGAGGTGCAATACATAGGTGAAGAAACAAAGCTCAATGAGCGACTAAGGAATACAAACTAAGGAAACACCATGTCCCTCACTCTCCCCAAGCTATTCTAAGAAAGCAGGTTCTTACCCGACCCAACCTCTACGGCGTAAAGATGTCACCAAATTCCCTACATACTCCGTCTCAAGAATCAAGAATAGAGCTTCCCTCTCAGGCGCATTCGTCACTTCATCAGGATTGACATCAGTGGACGCAACTTCGGCAGGGATAGCACTTGGGGGGCATCGAGGATTAATAAAAAAACTCTGGAGATAACGGCTTGGACTTGTCCGACATCCCATTTGGAACTCGGTCAAGCCAACACAAATGTTACGTACAAAGCACAGCTGAATCCATACTCCATAATTAAAGATCACGTCCAAACTCCTCCCTCGTGGCCTCGCCTTCCTTCTAAGCCTCTCGCCTCGATAGCGTATATTTTGTCCTTACAAGTCCCGAAGCTCCTAAAAGCAGAGACTCTGCTCGTCGCATCAACCGCCAACCTCGTCGTCCGCCTCCGCCCAGCCCCGCCAGCCCAAGGCATTTGCACCCAGCCAATTCGGGACGACTCTAACCCCTCGGCATTCTCGCTACATCGCATCCATGCATGCCATCATAGTATCATGGTGGGCAAAGATCTCTCACTTGGGCCATCCATCCTTCAATGCCTCTAACCTCATTCTCCCAGATCTATTTCATCTACCAACTGGGCGTAGCCACCCAAATACTAGGGTGCTAATGATGCCAGCTCCAGCTCTGAGTTCAATCGAGCTTTAGTCGAGTCAAGCACATTTTGAGTCGAGTCGAGCTCGAGTCGAGCCTACTTCTCGAGCCTTCCAGCCTCTAATTTACTCTGTTAACATTTCGAATGATCTGAGTCGGTCGAGCTTCATCAGTCGAGTTTTAACAGTTTGATCAGGTCGAGTCCGAGTAAATTTCGCGAGTTGTCTCGTTTTATTAGCACCCCTAATTATTATATATCCAACTTTAGGAGAATCAGTGTATGGAATATATATATTTATCACGTTTATAATACTAACTTATTAATATAATTTATAGAATAATATCCTTAATTCTCTCACATCTTTCTTTAAAGAAATTAATTATTTTTAAAATAAATATATTTATAACTAAATAAATAATAAAATGTATGATTGCTTAAGAATAAAAAAATAGAGATATATTATTTATGTCATCCCCTTATAAGTAGAGAGATATAAAATTAAAAAAACTTTTAAAATTTTATATACAAAATATTCGAAGTTTTTCGTGAGCTTTTCGAGTCGGGTTACGAGTTGCCTCTAATCTTCGACTAGATACGATTTTCGAGTCGAGCCAGCTCGACTGAGCTCAGCGCCGAGTCGAGTTTTAATCGAAGTTTTGACTGAGTCAAGTCCGAGCAGCTCAGTTACTGGGCCCTACTGGCACTCTACTTCAACACCCCGTGGTTAGAAACACCGATCAAGGTGTAGAGCCGCAACCCTCGCATCCCTCAACCGAAGTCTCAAAACTCTGGTGCTGGTAGGTCATGTTCCGACGGGTCAGAATCGCCTCACAGACAACACATTAGAAGAAAGCTATAATCTGGTAATCGATATGAGAGAGAAGTGCACAATGGGGGCTGCAAACATACCATTTCCCGTTTCTTCGACAAAGTCACTACAGACAACATGCCGTCTTCGACCGCCTGCTTGAGATCTTCCTTACAAGCGTAGTCAGAGATTGAAATGACATATTTTTCACCCTTCTCCTCAGCTCGCACCTCAATCGGCATCCGAAGCGTTGTTGGGTATAGTTGCTCCAAATGGGTGGCCCGAGGATTCGCCCGACGAATGGCTCCAAGCAAGCTGATAATCCCCCGGCCCCTTCCAGCCCAGAGTTGATACTTCCTCCATAGGGTAGAGTCGGATCCCCATGGAGGAATATAAGAATATATAAAGAACTGATCGTGCAGCCAAACGACCTACCGCCCTACCGATGACACGGCTCGGTCGGGTCGGCCATTAGCCTACCCAAGGGAATACACCCCCCACTCCCTCATGAGTTATAGAGTGTCCTCCAATCAGCCAAGTGCGTAGTCTCCACACCCGATTGACCATGAAAGCCCATTTCGTGAGAGTCCATAACTAACTATCAGCTCTCGGCTTTCCAACCCCGTCGACGAGTGTTGATCACCTCACCCACAACCCATGGTACTGATTAGTCGCCCGCTGAAATCGGCACTTTGCTTCGAGCTCACGCCAAAGCCATGAATGAGATCCCATATCGCCCTCGCCTCTCGGGCAGCGTGTGGGAGACTGGAGGATTGGTTAACCCGTACAAAACTTACCCCGCATCAAAGCCTCAATGCCTGTGCACCCACCTTCTGGGATACCTTCAGGGCAGATCGGAACCCTTCGCAGCTGAAGACGCTTGGGACCAGCCCCGCCAACCTCTGCATGCTCTGGGTAACGCCGAGATCCCCTAAACAAAGATTCCGCTACTCGAGTCAAGATCGATTAACAATTCCCAACCAACCACCTCATCTAAAGCTCAAGACTGGGACACAAACTGCCGATTAAAGTTAGAAGGTCGATAATAACGTAATGCTCACCCTCCACTACTTCTGTGGGAAGAGGGTGAGGAATAACTGGAAGAGTATAGGGAGAGGGATTGCAACTCAATTCACAAAGATTCTTCACCGTTAAAATAATTTCGTGATGTCGTTCCTGCTCGGAAATCTCTAATAACTTCTGAATCTTCCCGAAGCCAACTTTTTCCACCTAGTTCACCAATCCACTTTCGGCTTTTCCCTCGCAGAAAAGAAGATAAGAAATACGACAAACATACAACGACGTATAAACCGGGGAAAACTCGAACACACCTGGAATGACATTCCTGCTTAAGGTGAATCTGGAGGTCGTGAGTCCGGGGTCTCATGCCACGGTCCTCTAACCAAGATGACGCCCCTCGCCTTAGTCTTAGGCGAGTCAGGGAGCCCCGTAACAACTTGTAGCCGAGGGTTTCGCCGACAGAGACACCCGCCCATGCCACACCTTCCACGTGTAACAAAGAAAACCTCCACCAACAAAATATCTAGTTAATAAAGGAGGTTCAGTATACTACATCCGGTCATAATCTAGATGATATTCGTGACAAGAGCAAAAGGCCCGAAAAGTAGAAATTGCTTGATTAGAGAGAAACGGAGCAAAGCCTCAACAAGGAGCCATTCCCAAGAAAATATACCACATTGTCTTCCCATCGATAAGGATTTAGTCTTGACCATCCGGCAAACCCAAGATCGATATTATCATGAATGTGGCAAGATGACCTCAACCCATTGCACAGAGAAGAAATAATGCTCGGCATGTATATTATCCCCGGCTTCGTGCCCTCCCGTGCCCGGCCCTCGACTAGTAAAAGTCTCTTCTTAACCTCTCGCCTTATACTACAAGGCATAAACAACAAAAAGGACGTATGAAAGAGAAGTCGGGCCCCATGTCAGAATACTGTAAACTAGTAAAAAGGGCTAGAATGCACACGAACCCACCAGCTAGGAAAACCCCACTTCCAACATACCTTAAACACCCTTTCTATTGCTCACGCCGCCGACATATGCCGGCGACTAGAACCTAACGTACTCGGGACCAAAACAGGGCTTACCTGGAAGGTAGGGAGAAACGAACGCCCGAAAAAACTATCTGCAAAACACGTAACCCCATAGCAAAATATCCACAAAAGCTATTGAACATAAGAGAAACAAGAACAAAGATACGATAGAGCAAGTAAAACTAATTTATTATCTCTAAGAAGGCGTTAGTCTCTACTGATGCATTGAATGCGCTTATCGAACACATCACTCCTTCCAAGGATTCAATCCGATGGCCTTCACTGCCAGTAGCAAAGTGAACGAGTATGGGCCAGGTTCGTGAGCCCCTAGGCTAGTGCCCTTATGCCCCTCCTGATGGACGGGCTTAGGTCAAACAACCGAGTTGGGCCTAGTCAGGAACCGTACGGGACAATCCATCCTCAAATACATCAGCGTTAGACACCATAACCCTAGTTCCAACACATGCTAATATCCATCAGACGCCATAACTCGGTGCTTGTCAACATTAGGTGACCGATTAGTCGAACACAGAAAAATAAGGCGAACACAACACAAACTTTCCCGAATCATTAATTTCATTAATTACACCATGGCGGCATAATTACATAACCTATCCGGCCGAAACCTGAGCTCTAAGACAATTACATAACCCATATGAGCTAAAACTCGAGCCTAAGATAATTACATAACCCACCTGTGCCGAAATCGAAATAAAAGAAAGAAGGAAAATAGAAGAGAAAGAACTCCTGAACTGAAGAAAAAGAAAAGCAAGAAGAAAATAAAGCATGAAACACCACGTTGGGTAGGTGGGCTAAGAAAGAGGAAAAAGCCCTAGCCACCTCTAGCAGTATAATCAACAGTGCCAAAGCAGAGGGGCAAATAAGGGGGCTTATCGCTAAACATGGAGACACGGAGTTTCGTCGATGTTAAGGAAGGCTTTCTCCCTCCAAGTTCGCGGACCACCAAAGGGGCACATGAGGTGTCAAATATCACTACAGCGTAAATTAGCAAGCCTAAGACATTCCTTTAATCATCTACACCACAACATCACGTCAAATTCAAGAGCAATTGGAAAAGCTCAAGACTAGCAAAGATTCTCAACGACAAGCCATGCACATTCACTAAAAACTCAAAACTAGCCAGTGAGATAAAAACCCAACACCCTGCATCCCTTTACAGGGTTATAAACCTATGGAAACCCAAAAAGCCGTATTTCAAATGCGATACTAGAAATAGAACACTTCCCGGAACGCGGCACGTTTGAAATTATGCAATCATTAATGGTCCCCTCGTCTCAACGACAACGCACCACAAACGTTATTTTTCCAACCGGCGAAGACCAAACTCCCCGTAAGGAAAACGTAAGACACGTACTACGACCTCGCCTACCATCTCCACTCAAAAGGCCCAAACGGATCAAAGCCTAAAAGAGGCCCAAACGTCCCTACATGAACATGGATCCATGCCTAAAGTCCAACCTATGGACATCTACATCCCCATCAAGTCGGCTGCCATCTTTAAGAAGATGGTCGACCAATGTTCCACAATTCCTGCCACTTAAGAACTTATCCAATAAACTCCTCATGCGAAACCGCCCTTAAGATGATCAAGGCGGAAGACTCGGGCAACTTGGTTACCTAAAAGGAAAAACGGTTGACACGCAGGAGACGCGCCTACCTTCATTCCATTTCCTCAAACCAATCACCACTCTGGCGTAAGGTGATCTTCCCATGGAAAGTGGAGGATCATCAATCATCCTTCTTGATAGATAAGGAAGGTAATGCTCAAAAATATATATATGAGAATATACGCCTAGAAGACGGATGGAAAAATACGCTCCTCAATCTCCTGGGGCCAACTTAAGTATTGGATAGTCGACCAAGATACCACCACCGGTCCTTTGTTTTTGTTTCAGAGGTTCTTGCCGCTGCCATGCCCGACGATCCGTATTCGAGAATCCGAGAAATAACAATTCCAATATCCCCACGAAACCTATGTTATTTTATTGTTACTATCTATTTTATGTGATTTTACTCCATTTTGCTTATAAATATTTGGATTCTTTTATCAATTATATATTACTTTTTAAATAAATTATTTATAATGCTTTTAACCCTGTAACTAATGTTAATATAATTGAATTTCATAATTTTCATTTTTGCTCCTTTACTACATAAAATATAGTTCCTTAATAAGAATATAGATAAAATTTAATGTGTAAAAGAATCTAAAGAAAATATAACAATAAAATTATAGTTATATAGGATTAGATAAAAATGAAGAGCTTTCATACCTTATTATTATTTATTCATTGATTATTTTATAATACAAAAACATTACTTACCTAAAGTTAAAATCTTTCTAGTTGATTTTGGTGATTTTTTACCTTATTTTGAATGGTTGATATAAAAGAAAAATGATAATCCGAATCAAAATATAATTTATTTTATTTCGATTCCCTTATTAATCGACATGATAAACTCCCCAGATAGGAAAAAACTAAACGCCTATTATCAAAATTCATTTTTTTATCCTTATCTCTATATTTAAGTAAAAGGTAATTTAGTTCATTGTCTTGGAAAAATTAAGAAAATAATATTTTAATTATTGTCTCATTATTTTTTTAGTATAAATGTAAAGTTTACATGATCTTTACTCGATTTTATTAAAATATATATATATATATATATATATATATATATATATATATATATATATATATATATATATATATACAGGTATATATATATATATATATATACATATATATGTATATATATATTTATTTATAATAATTTTGCTTAAATTTTGAATTTAATGTAATTTTAATGATTATGAGATATTTTTAGGTTTCTTTATTGTGAAAATTCAGATTTTTAAATTTTATTATTAATTAAAATCTTAATGCAAGTATTTTTATTTGGATCATAAATTTGACTTTTTTACCATTTACTATTTTATCCTTTTCAAAAAATTGGTCTTTTTTTATATACGTGCATTATTTTTATATCACTTTATCATATCTATATAGATAATTAATCCCTTCAATTAGCTAATTTAATTAGCTATTTTACTATGCAATAATTTTTTTAATCGCCTAGAACAATCCCCTTTATTTCCTTGGGTACTTATAAATTTGGAAACCTTCTATATTTTTTGTTTTAGATGTAGATAAAATATAAGAAATTTACAATTTTTGTATTACAAAGCTGAATCTTTATTATAGTTCAATGTAAAATCACCATTTTTAGCAAACTTTACAATGTGCACCTTTTATTTATTAATAATTTTTTATTATTTAATAAAAATATATTATATAATATAAAATAAAAATTTATTTTCTATTATTATTTTACTTTTTATCAACTAACAAAAGTTAGGTTCCCTTGAATATTTCTAGCTCAATGTCATTACTAATTAATCAAAGCAAAGATTATTATTTGTTTAACAAACATGTTATATAATTTGGAAAATAAATATCAGATAATTTATTTGGGATTGCTGTTTTGTTTATGTTCCTACAAATTTGTTCTCACCCATCTAGACCCCCATTCCTTTGAGCTCTAACCATTTGGGTTGTTTATTGTAGTTTTATATGGTCTTATTGTAAGTTAACATTTTTAAAAAAATTATTAACACAATAGTTTTTCAAAATAGCCTTTAAAGGTTTAGCTCAGCTCGGTAAATTGCTT
Organism: Tetrastigma voinierianum; assembly: GCA_016808115.1. Classification (NCBI taxonomy): domain Eukaryota; kingdom Viridiplantae; phylum Streptophyta; class Magnoliopsida; order Vitales; family Vitaceae; genus Tetrastigma; species Tetrastigma voinierianum. Next base: position 328,238 of record JAEQBH010005610.1, on the reverse strand, counting down.
GTGCTGGAAATAGAAGAGGAAAGAGGTTATAGGCTCGATTATAAGAACAAAATATTGTTATAACAGAAAAGTGAACAAATGTAAAAATAGTTTTTCAAAATAATTAGATATATATATATATATATATATATATATATATATATATATATATATATATATAGTTATATATGTGTGTGTGTGTGTGTGTGTGTGTGTGTGTGTGTGTGTGTGTGTGTGTGTGTGAAAAATAAAATAGTAAATTGATATAATTAAAGGGAAATTAATAAAAATGCAAGAAAATTTATTATCATCAATTTTGCCACTGTCAAATACAATTTAATAACAATATAAATTTTCATCAATTAAATATTTAGGTTTAATTTACTACAAAACCACACATCAACTATTTTACAAATAAGAAAGTTAATATAATTTTACTTTTGTTGCCTAGATATTTTTTAATAACAATCAGAGAACGTTTTTCAAATTAATAAAATTGATTAAATCAATTATTAAGTTGATATTATGAACTATTTTTAACATTTGTATTAATAAATAGGAAAATAACAAAATAATGATATCTTAAATACAGAGAATATATAAATATTATGATTATTAAAAGAAGATATATTTAAATTATATATAAAATAATTAATTGAAAAATCTCAACGAGTTTAGTATAAAGGAAATTAACAATATGTTTAGTATAAATTTATCTCACGTGCATAGTCTTTAGGTGCACCTTGCTCCTCAAGACACTTTTTTTAAAACTATGGTTATTTTAAATTACCTTTTCTTAAACCTAGGCCTTGTAACTCTTTGAACAGTACTAATAAAAAAAGTTAATAGAAGGAAAAAAAAAAAAAACTACAACATTTAATTACACTATCTTTAAATAAAAATAAAGATAATAAATAAATTTTGATGAAAAATATATTATATTATATAATTATTACATCATCTTTAAATAAAAATAAAGATAATAATAAAGAAAATTTTGATGAAAAATTATATTATATTATATAATTATTACATCATCTTTAAATAAAAATAAAGATAATAATAAATAAAATTTTGATGAAAAATTATATTATATTATATAAATATAAACACACTAATATGGAAATGAAAAGAGGGTCAAATGGGGGGAGCAATGAATGTATGTGGAAATGTTGGGAAGCAAAATTTGGATCGCAAGCTGTCACTCTCCCATCATCATCAACATAACATATTGGGCGTTGAAAATATTGCCTGACTTTATTAATTTCATTTTTCCACCATCATCAACAGAAATACTAATTATTTATTTATTTATTTAATTGAAAACTGGGTCAATGCTTAAATTTAAAGCACTAATCACCCACTCTCCTTATGACCAAAAATAAAACAAAGACATCAATTCCATTTGGTGTAGTCTGAAAATTAAAAATATATAATAATCATAATGATAATAGTTAATCACATTCACAATAGATTTGTGGATTTTGTCATTTTTGGCTAAGAACTGAAGGTCCCAACAAGAAGGTGTTTGGTTAATTGGAAAGTACTTTTCATCTTTCTATTTCCTATGCGTAATTTAATTAATTAATAATGGCAATAACCACCAGGATTCTAGAAGAGTATGACGAATTTGGCCGTCAGACTCCTCACCTCCTCTTTTAAAATTCAAAGAACGAGTGGAAAATTGAAGCCAAAGAATGAAAGAACACGGTAACGTAACCAGTAAGATTGAAGATATAGAGAGAGAGAGAGAGAGAGAGAGGAGAGAGAGAGATGGGAAATCAAGCTGGCCATTCCCATTCACCACCACCCATACGGAATCATATATATCTTCTTTTTTTTCTTTATCACATTTGTACTAACTCACACACGAGTGAGATCACCATAAAAGATAAGAAAGCTGCATCACACACACCAGATTTTCTAAAACTAACCCGATACTCATCATTTAAAATATGAGAGACCTAACTCATCTTACTCTAATGATTTCACGATACGTTATACTTATCATCAGAGTGTGACGATTCGATTTTTTTTTTTTTCTTTCATATCACGAGATCTCTAGAGCATGAGTCATGATATATGTTGCTTTTGCTCATATATCATATTCAAACTAATTCACATACAAGTCATGATTGACTATAAAAATAGTAAAATTCGATCATAAACACAACTCCATTTCAAGATAATGGCAGACCAACTGATCTATATATTTCACGATAATGCTATGATTTAATAATAGCGCAGAGTGTATTTGATTTTTTTTTCTTTCATATCATGAGATCCCTAGAGCGGCGAGTTTATGGTACGCATAAAAGCGCTGCTTTTGCTCATATATCACATTTAGATTTAATTCATACGCGAAATACACCGATTATAAGGATGAGAAACATCACGTAACATAACTCACATTTTCAAATTGTAATCGACACCATCGACAAAGTTATACGGTAATTCAATCATTTTCACCTACAAATTTCATGTATATGTTATATGAATCATAAAGGGTATGTATTTGATTTAATTGAAGGGAATCAATCAGGATTATATCCTAAAAAGGATACCGTCGTATAGCCAGCCAGGCCTCTACTCTATTATATTACTTTTGGCATTTCAGTATTTACCATTATTGTATAGATATTTATATATTTCCTTTTCCTTTTAATAGTTTCCTTATTTTTCCTTAAAACTATCTAACAATGACCAGCTAAAACCATCCCTAGATCAGCCTTTTTTTTCAAGTCAACCTTTTCCTTTCTCTCTCTATTTTGTAAGATGTTACTGTTATATACAAATACAAGCATGAACATCCAGCGATAGAGAGAGAAAGAGTATGTTAAGTCCATGTTTCTGCAAATTTTGGTCTGGTTGGTCATATATAGACATTACAGTAGCCTTCAACCTTTTTGGTCTCCACTTCCTTTATATATATATATATATATCAAATAATATTTCTGCAAATAATTTCCTTTCTGCTTTGATACGCTATCAAAACCCTTTCCCCCTTTCTCTCTCTCTCTCTCTCTCTTCTTGATTCCCAGTTATCATTTCTTTTTTTGCATAAAACCACAGAACCCAATTATCATTTCCTTTAGGTATAAAAACCAAAGAGTTGATCAGTTGATTTTGGGGGGAGGAAAAACAAAAAGAAGAGGAAGATGCACTCAGGAAATCACTGGGGAGGAACATTGGAGATTAATGGAGGGGGAGATTCAGGCACAGAAGACGAGAGGAGCAGAAACATGGAATGGGAGAAGCTTCAGCAACAGCAACAACAACAGCAACAACAGCATCGTCTTCTTGATGAAACCCAACAAAGCTGGCTGTTGGGTCCTAATCAAGGGAAGAAGAAGAAGAAATATGTGGATTTTGGATGCATAATGTGTAGCCACAAGGCCTTGAAATATACCATATGGTCTCTTGTGATTGCTTTCTTTGTAATTGCTCTTCCCATTATCATTGCCAAATCCTTGCCTGGCTAATAAGTCCTCTCCATCCCCCTCCCAGACAATTTACACTCTGCCTCCCACAAAGCTCTCTCCTCCTCTCTTCTTCAATGCCCAAAAGTGTAAGTCTCCCCTCTCTCTCTTCCCCCCCTTCTCTCTCTCTCTCTCTCTCCACACCCCCTTTGAATCGAGTCGAAGATAAATTAACACCCACCCCTTATCACACCTCTTCTTTTCTATTCCCTTGCGTAAATTCTTCACCATCAATATTCCAATCACCCATAAATGGGTGTGGAGTGAACGGTCAAGGTCTTCAATTGCTCTGTTTTTTCCATGGCCGTGTGGGTCCCCTTCCTGTGAATTCAAATTTTCCACTGTTTATCTTTTAGGGGAACTTTAGACTTTGGGTTCAAAATTACCCTTTCATAAGTTTAGCCCAACTTTTAAAATGACTCTCTTATTTCACTTAGGAAATATACTTAGACCTTTTTATTTTTACATTTAATTTAGAAGTCATAGTTTTAAACTGTGTTTAACTAAAAATAAAAATTATAATTTCTAACTGTGACTACTAATCTAAACATTATATTTTTGCTGTGGTATGAGAGGACCATAGAATTATAGTTTTAAAAATAACATAATATCAATATTTTTTTGAATAAAAATATCATTTTAACCCCAAACTTTGGACTTAAACCAATCACACTATACATCCCTATCAAATCATCTATTTATCTTGTGATATCCCTCTTTATGAGAGGAAGTTCTTAGCTATGTCTCACTTTAATCTTAACTGAAAATAGTCAAAGTTTCATATAATATGGTTAGTGGGCCATTCATGCACACTTGCGTTTCATTCTTCCTATGCTCTTAATATTTTGCCTGCCCAATCCAATGTTCACATTTGTCTGCTATCTAACCCTGTGCTATTGTCACTTCTTTGATATATATTAACTGAAATAAGTTCGTAGCTGTTTTGTTGTCATATACCATGCTGTATATAATGACAAGGAGCTTAATTCGCTATTTTATATTCCCTTTTTGATTAAGCAAAAAGGTAAATATAATTCAATGTTGTCATCAAGAAGCTTGAAATGAATTTTGAGTGGATTAAACTGTGAAGGTGGTGAGTTTGACATAACACATCATGGGGGGTTTGAATCTTATGCTAAATGCCATGATAGTCATCAACCATGATTGCTTTGATTTAGGATGCCTCCATTTACTTTATGTTAAAATATTCAAGAAAAGTCAATATCCGGCTAATTAACTTATGTTTCGACTATCGAACATGTATGCGAGATAACAGAGATCCCTATAATTTAATCACTGGCCTCAGCTCTAATGCAGTGAATACAATTATGTTCAAGCACAAAGCTTTATCGTCTCATCATTCCTCCCGATCAGATATGGATTAACCCACATTACGCCATTTGTCGTATTATACAAGGCATTTGACTGTTTCAACATAACCAATAACCCGACAAAAAAAAATTAGGTTTTGGAAAAGAGCAGCTCCTCATATCTCTACCTTGAAACGATTATGAATGTGTTTGTTGGAGAGGCCTCCCACATATGGCTTCGTCAGCTGAAGGTCTTGTCTTTTAGATGTTTCTGGTTGCAGGGATAGCCCCGGGCCGTCTATCTAGTCTGCTAAACCTTCTTGAAATATATATATATATATATATATCAAAATGGGATATTGACTTTTGTAGTAATAGAGACTAAAAAACATATGCTTGTGATTAGGTATTGTATAAACATGTGTTTGATGTCTTCCATCATCAAGGATATGCCTAACATGAAGTTCTTCTTTTTCTTTTTTAATGTTCTTCGTCATCCTCATGAATAGTTTAAATTCTAAGTAACAAATAAGAGTTTAGATAACACCTTTTCTAAAACCGTTTCAAGAACAGTCTGAAAACATAAATGCGCATAAATTTAAACTTATTTCTACTTTCCTCCAAATTTCTTTTTCCTTTTCCATTTTCTTTCTATTTTCTTTCTTCATTAATATTTCAGTTCAAATTAACTCATAGAGAAAATGATGGATGAATAATTTAATCCTAGAGTGGTGGGTGCAGCTGGGAAACTGCCTAAGAGCAATGGTATTCCATGGAGGGGGAATTCAGGTCTTGAAGACGGGAAAGATCTGACGGACGTGAAGGGGGACTTGTGGAGGTTACTACGATGCCGGACAATATAAAAAGTTCCATTTCCTAAATGGCATATGTAATGACAATGTTGAGTTGGAGTTGATCAAATACAGACACAAGTATGAAGCCATTGATGAGTACAACCATGTCCGAGACCTTATCAAGTGGGGCATTGATTACTTCCTCTTAACCTTCAATTCTTCTGCCACCCATATTGACAAAATTTATAGCCAGGTAAGATGTTTAACACTTAGGACTATTAATGTCATAATAGCTTCCGTTTTGAACCCGAAAGAAAAATTTTTGAAGGAAAATATAAAATAGGTTTAAACTTTTTTTTGATAACTAAACACTTTGTTATGATGTAGTAAACTGTCTCTCCTTATGTATCCTATCTTTAAACTTCTAACGTGTTTCACCAACTAAGTTAGATACGTAAAAATGCGCTTAAACTTAATAAATTAATTTCTACGCTGCTTTATTCAAAACTCGCTTTATTCGTTTTCTCTCTATTATATATGACTAAGAAATTTTAAAATATGTAAATTCTTACCATTTTTTTCCTTTTCCTAATACTTTTCGGGTTCCAAACAGAGCTAATACTCTCTAGATTAAAATGAAGAAGACATCAAACAAACAAACACTTGGACTTGTTTTTTACCCTTACCCTTGATGATTATGGTTATGGATTGGGTAGGTGGGATACGCAGTAGTAAATTCTTCAACCCCAGATGATCATTACTGCTGGATGAGACCAGAGGATATGAACTATGAGAGACCAGTTCAGACTGCAACTTCAGGCCATCCTGTTGAAATGGCAGCAGCCATGGCCGCAGCATCAATAGTGAAACCCAGACGACGACGCCTACCCAAAAAGCTCGTAGTGGCAATAAACGGCCCGCTTTTGAAGCTAGGGACTTCGGAAAAAGGACACCCTATAGTCGGGGGAATCCTTACATAGAACGATTCTACAACTCCTCAGGCTACTTTGATGAGTACATGTGGGGGGCTGCATGGTTGTTCTATGCCACAGGAAACAAAACCTACTTATCTCTGGCCACAAACTCAGGGATTCCCAAGAACTCCAAAGCGTTTTACATGATTCCAGACTTGAGTGTTCCTAGTTGGGATAACAAGTTACCATCTGCTATGCTTCGATGAGACTCGAATACCTTAGCTAGGATACCCTTATGAGGACATGCTGAAGAGCTATCACAATGTCACTGGTCTACTTATGTGTCTCATCTCAACAGTTCAAGGTCTTCAATTGGACTAAAGGTATGACTTCTGAGAGGGTTCACTTCTTCATCATATATGAATGAATACATGGAAAACTAGATCAAGATATAGGGAAAAGGGAAATAGGGAAATAGGGAAATAGGGTTTGGGATTTAGAATGGGATGTTTAGAAAAAAAAAAATTTAGACTCTGCAAAATTTTTTTTTATTTTTCCGGTGGGGCAAAAGGGCACTGCCAGAATTCTTAAAAGAAATTGCAATCTCAATAGCGCACTGTTGCCCTCATTAATCTATTAGGTAGTAGATTCGTGATCTAGTAGTTATGATACATGACAAGATAAATTACTACAATAACATACTCACATCTACTACCATAATAACTATAACTGACTCCATCTACTATTATAACATAAGGCAATTTGAGGATTTTAAAGATCTTTGACTTTTAAAACCCATCTACAATTAGTCTAGAATATATATACTAATCCTCATATTTTATTTGATTACTTAGCCACAAATATTTTGTGTGGATGTTTCAAAACCTAGTTTCTTCCTGATATATATGTATATATATAACTCAGAGACATGTTATGTTGGTTGATAACCGATGATAACTAACTTTCAGGAGGATTGATTCAATTCTGAACCATGGGAATCCACAGTCTCTGCAGTATGTGGCAATGCCATGTTCTTGCATCTTTTACGTGGATTACTTGAATGCAAGCAGTATTCCAGGCTGGTACTGTGGCCCCAATTTCATTTTACATTGGAAACCCTTCTCGCAGTTTTGCCGAATCTCAGGTTTGCTGCTGCTTCTCTTCACAGGCTGGTGTTTTTGTGTTTTTCAAAAAATGGTTCTCAAATAGGCATAGGCAGTGTTTTCTTAAATTAAGGTTGTTTCTTTTGTTTGGACAGATAAAGTACATCCTAGGAGAAAACCCGATGAAGACGAGCTACTTGGTGGGGTATGGAAGCAAATTCCCGAGACATGTGCATCACCGTGGAGCCTCCATACCCAACAATGGCAATGAGAAGTACTCATGCACAGGTGGATGGAAATGGCGTGACAGTCGCAACCCCAATCTCACAAACACCAGGAGCTATGGTTGGAGGGGCCTATTCGGACAGATAATTTGGTGGGACGTCCGTACCAATTTCAACTACACAGAGCTCACGTTAGCCGGAAATGCAGGGGCTGGTGGCTGCGCTTAGAACTGATCGCCAAAGGAGGATGAAGATCGACAAGAACACCATTTTCAGCTGTTCCGCCTTCTATCCCCCATCCCCACCACCTCCCTGTGCCTTGGAAGCCTTAACCTAACCCTAACCTACTGACAGAGATATTCTCTGTCTCTCCATTACCAATTTACATACAACAATCAATATGTTCTATCTTTCTGGGACTTCTTCCACTCTCTTAAACATTATTGCATCTCTTTTTTTATTTTTTGTTCCGACCATGACCATGAAGTGTTTTCAGTAGTTCCGTGCATACACTCAATGTGCAATATTTAAGCCATACCTAAAAGACCGAAGCCCAAATGATAAGAGAGACCGACTTGGTAGTTCGGATAATCTATCAAGTTTCAAGATTATTTCTTCTACACTCTTGTGTGAAACCGGGACATTAATCGCATTTCATACTCTTGAGTAAACCTGACGTCTCGCAGACGCAGAGTCGTAAATGCACTAATCCAACCCGCTTTCGTGTTAGGACCATTTATGGCACATGCCAAAACGGAATAAAGCACTGTCTATCTTGACCGAAAGCTAGCTCAACTAACCCAACCCAACCCATGCATGTTATGTCAAAACCTGCTAAAATCTTAAAATGTTTAAAAAATTAATTTTACAATTGCTATTCTTCAAATAAAAATAAATAATGTATAAATATATCAAATGATTTATTTCATCAACATAATAGCAACAAAACCCAACAAACAACAATGCTAGAGCTAATCGTTATAACTAACTAAATAATATCAAAAACAATAAAATAACTACTTATAAAGACATATCTTTAAAAAAAAAAAAAACAATTTCAACATCAAAATGAACATCGATAAGCTTCTAATTTTCTATCCTCATCCTTATTATATCCACACAACATATGATTCCATATTAAAAAGATATATACTTCAAGTAGTTATGTTATCATCATCTACACTACTTTACAATGTTAACAACAAAAATTCCATTTATATTTGGAATAAAAAAAATATTTTTTCCAAAAATGCATCTTAATAGTGTAATAATGAAATATTTTATTTGTTTTTAAAATTCATCTTGCTTGAAGATATAATCATATTAAGAAAAAAATAAGTGTATAATTTTTGTTAATTATTTTAAAAATAACAATATTTTGTTATTAACACTAATTTAAATAATAAAATTATTTAAAATATGCTAATAATTTAGTATTAAATTTAATTTAATTTATAACCAGTATAAACTTATTTTTATCAAAAAACATTTATGATTAAATAAAATTTTAAAGGATAAATAAAAATGAAATTATAAATATTTAAAATATGATTAATGAGATAAATAAAAATATATTCAAATTATTAAAACTATAATTTATTTCATTCAAACTCATCCCGTAATTTTTCATACAAGATTTTTTAAATATTAAATTATCATATAAATTATATTAAAAAATTGATCGGATTTAAAAAATAGACACGCAAGCCCACTTCCCCGTGCCCATGGTACGCAAGATTAAAAAGGACTTATACAAAGTCCAAGAAAACGCCAGGTCTCAAGATAGGCTCCAAACAAGAGCCCAAATTCATCCACCCTAAGGGCCGGTAACACTGACAAATTTAAAGAGCCCATATCCTCAGGAATCAAATCAAATCCTACCTAAATAAAGTAAGAGGATAATTTCACACTGCTTCCTCAATTATCCTTATTAATATTACGATAAGGAAAGAGTAACCTACATCCAATAAGAGAGAATCATTATACCTCAAATTGGGAAAACATCTACTATAAATATTTACTACCCTATTCAAGGAAAGGTACAAGCAGAAAATTCACCCTTTGCTAGCTGGCCTTTTCTTCCACTGTGTGAAAGAATCGACTTGAGGCATCTGAGCAAGTGAACAACCCCGCCTGATCCGCTCTGCTCTTGTGAGCGCACGTCCAGAGACAAGGCCTGTCCAAATGACTCCCAACACGCCTGCACTCCCGCCTGTTTGAAAAGCATCATCAAATGGCGCCGTCTCGGGAACGACAGCCTTACAAATAAAAGCCGATCTCTCAAAGAATCGACATAGTATCAACTCGAATGCAAGGTGAACTACGCCTAATCCCCCAAGGATGCAAGACTAGCCAGCGGGTGACAAATCACCGCGGCGCTGCTAGGAACAAAGATAGGCAAACACTTACGGAGGAAAAATTGTCCCTACCTCAACCAACGCTGATAAGGGAATTCAGGAGTAGCTCACTCAGACAGACATAACGCCTCACAGGCGCGACAGCCCAAGAGGCTGCTGATAATACCACCCCCCAGTGAAGAGTTAAACATACCCTCGGCCCTCCCGAGAGGCACTGAAGCAGATCCAAACGAGCCAGTGGGGCACTCGACCTCACTCTTAACCCCCCAGAGAGGAGCCGCAACGGCGTAATACTCAGGAACATCGGAACGATGAACCGACCTCTCCCCCAACAAGGAATGGGGGAGCGATAATGGGAGCAGAGGTTCAAGGGGGCATCCAACAGAGCTCACACATGAAGAAGTCGTAGCGGCCAGCCCGCACTCCCATGGACACCTTGGCGCAAAGAACCGAGCCTCATCATAGCGAGGTGCTACACTTCCCCCTTTCCAAAGCACCAGATGCCGCAAATAGATGCGTCGATGGAACGAAGGATCCCTGCTGATCATTTTAATACTAATAAGAACCTGGGAGTGGAGCCGCACGAATATCAAGACCTGAAGACGGCAGAGCCTTTCATGATTATAAGCAAAGGTCTTGCTGCTGGCTTGTTTAACAGTTCCCACCATCGCTGCCTCTCATTTAGAGAGTTTCCATCGCATTCGCCTCCCAATTTCATTGGAGTCGAACAGAAGCCGAAGTTATCACTTGTTGGCTATAGCGTAACCCAAGAAAGCCCGAGGTCTGGCGTCCAAAGGTTCAATGCCGAGCCCTGCTGCAGATGTACCGGACGAGAAGTTCGCTATCACCTCATTCATCGCTGGGTTAGGAGTACAGTCAAAAGACTTGATGTTTTCCATCTCAAAGAACCCTCATGCAAGCATGGCTGAGGTGCTTGCTAAAGCGGAGAAGTACATTAACGACGAAGAAGCCCTCACATCCAAGAGAGGGAGCTCTTCAACCCACAAGGAGAAAAGCAGGATTGACAAGCAACGGGAGCGAAGCCCTAAGAGACAAAGAGACCGAGAGAGATCCCCAAGGAGAGACAGAGAACGATCCTCGAAGAGGCGAGGGAGCTGGCTCACCAGACCACCACCGAGCCATGACACGGTATTCACTCCCTCGACGGTTCACCCCGACGTGCCCACACAAAGATCACGGTGTCTCATATACAAAGATGAAAAATTCTAAGATGGCCATCCTGCATGAGACAGACTCTACTAAAAGAGATAACACTGTGCATCGGGTGGAGTTCCATAGGACCACGAGCATCGAACGGACGATTGCACACAAACTCGAAAAGGAAATAGAATACTGATTCATCAGATATCTTCGCCGCTACATAGCCTCTAGTTGTCTGGATCAAGCACACCTTACCACCACCCCTCTCGCAGTCTAACCCTAACTCAAAGACAACAGCCCTTAGGGGAAATCCAAGTGATCTCGGGAGGATTTGCAGGAGGTGGGAGTCCTGCTCTACCGTGAAGGCCCACGGCGAGCACGTCATGAGAGGTAATGGAAGTGCAAGCAAAGGTCCAAACCGCTTCACTCGACACCGCCATAACATCTCGATTCAGACTCCAGGAGGGATGTCAATACCCCACGACGATCCTTTGCGGATAAGGGCAACAGGTTAACAAAACAATCCACCGAGTCCTTGTCGATTAATGGGAGCCTGTACCACATCACTTTCAGACGGCTTTTGACAAGATGTGGCATCTGGAAAGGAGAAGCTAGAACCGCCGCCACTCCACCCACGAGGATTCTCTTCTCAGAGAAAAAGGCTACCTGGGTCACGCATAGTGCTCACTTCGGGACCCCGTGCCGTGCTACGACGACAAGAAGATTTCATAGTAGACGCCCCCTCAAATTTATAACGTGTTATTAGGGTAAGACCTCTTAATTCCATAGCGGTCATCCTCTCACTTTCTACCACATGTGATCAAGTTTCCTACCACAACTAAGTAGGAATGGTTCAAGGAGACCACACGCGGGCCAGATGTTACTCAAAGATCAATGAAGCAAAAAGCGGCCGACGCATATACGTGATAAGCTCAATATAAGAGAGGGATATGGTAAACATCAGACCTCGAGCTCCCTTGGCGAGCCGGAGCCTCGTAAAATGGACGATCACCCCGAACACCCGCCTACATCGGTTCCCAAGCTACTAAGACCTCGTAAGCCCCTTATCCACTCTCAGAAAGAACAAGGATGTCTCTCTTTACTGAAACAAGAGGACATGGGAGGATTGACCTCGCAATCATCACTCACGCATCAAACGCGCTCCATCCTTCAAACTGGGCCAAGCAAAAAGAAAAGCTGGCTCCGAAAGCATAAAAAGCGACACGAGGAGGTCAAGTAAGCTCCGGCAAAAAGCGCGATCGTATGGAGTACCCTCAATGGTTGGCCACCTATCGCATCACAAAAGCTAACTGAAATGACATCAAAGACGACACCGACATCAAACGAGCATGCCCTAAAGATAGCTTCCTCTACCCCTTGATCGACTCATAGTGATGCGCATACCGTCATGAACTCCTTAGTTTATGGATGCTTTCTCCTGCTTATAACTGTGTGATCGTATGGATCCCAACGACCAAGAGAAGACCTCATTCGTCGTAGTAAGGACCTATCATATCGAGCAATGCCTTCTACCAAAAACGCGAGGAGCTACCAAAAAATTTGTGGCAGAACAAGATGTTTCCTGTAAAAACAGGCATATTATTCATGGAGGTATACAGACGACATGTCAAAGTGGAAATCAACTAATGCTGAGCCCATACAACTCCATCCGCAAAGGCATTCCGCATCTTGAAAGGGTACAACATGAAGTCAATCCACTAAATGCGCTTAGTCTAAGCCGGAAAATTCTTAGGTTTTATAGTCAACAACCGAGGAATAGAGGCAAACCCAGACAAGATAAAAGTTGTGCTCGACATGTCGTCGCCATTAAACATAAAAGAAGTCCAACGCCTAACTGGAAGGATAGTTGCGCTAAGCCGTTTTGTGTCCAGGGCCAGCGATAAGTGTCAACCCTTCTTCCGCATTCCCTAAAAATCTTCCACCTAGATGCACAATCGCGAAGAAGCATTTGTACTTTAAAACTTATCCCAGCTCTCCCCCATTCCGGTAAGTCCCTTTGAGGGAGAGCCCACCAGACTGCGGGGCCAGATTAACTAACACGCTCGTCAGAGATTAAAGACCGAAAAGACCCACTACTATTGCGCCAGCTCAGAGAGGAGCGCAGGAGAGGTACCTAAAGATGGAGGAAACAATCCCGGCATTAGTAAATCACGCACCAAAACTCCGCCCCTACTTCCAAGCTCATACCATTGAAATCTCCAACAAATACCCAATGAAGGTGTAAGCACAAACCGTAAGATCTCTTATGTTGACAGGTTTGCTCAGAGTCAGCGAGTTCGACATCGCATACAACCAAAATATGAACAGTGGTGATCTGCGGTGACTCACATGGACCAATTCTAAGAAGTCACGGGTCGGCTCAAACGACGCCCGAACTCCCCATTTGAGGTCGGCTCAGAGATTCGGGCCACCAATTCACAAGGGAGCAGCCACCAATCTCACCTCTCCGAAGGAACAGGATATAAATATACCAAATAGTTCCAGCCCCAAATAAAGAGGCCGAGTATGAGGCCGTCATAGCTGGGCTTAACCTCGCCCATTTAATGGAAGTTGATCAGCTAGAGGTATGCAGCGACTCCCAGCTGGTAGTAAAACAAATAAAAGACTCCTACGAGGCCAGAGGAGAAAAAATGATCCTATACCTCAAAAAGGTACGCAGAATCACCAGAAGTCTGCATTTGAGTTCAGCTCGACCTATACTAAGAGCAGTAGAATTCGCGAGCAGATGTTTCAGCAAACTGGTATTAGCCTCCTAAGAAGACTCTCTCACCGTATTGATGCCTGCTGAAAATTTTCAGAGCTCCAGATCTCAACAACGAAGAGGTCTCCTCGGTTGTGTCCGGAAATAGTCGATGGACCCTATTTGGGACTACTTAATAGAAGGACTACTGCCAACCGACCCAAAGGAGGCATCTAAGCTTAGGTCGAGGTCTGTTTGTGTTCTACTATTCATCAGTCTTCTTTATAACGAGGCTCACACCATCCTCAAGTGTATCAAGTAGGGAAGACGCCGACCACGTACCGAGAAGTACATGAAGGTATGAAATCACATCTGGGCTCGGGCACAAAGGGAAAAGTCTTAAGGTGGGTACTATTGGCCCATAACGTCGAGACGCAAACGCAACCAGTCGAAAATGCAAAGTTTGTCAATATACGCCCAAAATCTCACCTCCCATCCGAGCCACTGACGTCGCTATAAGCCCCCTGGGTCTTTCAAAGAAGAGGGCTAGACATATTGGGACCTCTGCCCCTTGGAAAGGGTCAATGCAAATTTATCACAGAGCAAAGTGGATTATTTCAATTAAACGGTGGCCGAGCCCTCGGCTACGACACAGATTGCACAAGAATCTCTGCTTTGGCGGTTATAATATGCGGTGTTTGGTATCCTAAGAGCTCCCGTGTCAAACAATGGAAGCACGACAACTTAAGTTCGGGTGATTTGTGTCGAAGCCTCGGATCGTGAACTACTACTGCCCCTCAAACATCCAATAAATCTGAATGATACATAAGTCACCATCGTAACCCTTAAAGCAAAAGATTGAAGACTGTTGGAAGGCCTAAAAGGCAATGGGTAGAATACCTCCCCAAGGTGTTATGGCGCACAAACTACACGCAGTCGCAACTAAGGAAACCCCATTCGCTTAGCTCGCATCGAGCATGTAGCCCCCGGTCGAGATCCGACAAACCCCAAGGATTGAATCGCGAGCCGTGGAACATAACGGTGAAAGGCTCTTCGCCTAAAACCTAGACCTCCTAGATGAAAAGCTGATCGTGCTCCCGAAACGTATGTATTAGAATACCAAAGGAAGATCAAGAAGTGTACTACGACTCAAAAGGTCAAACCCAGAGTTATAAGCTCGGGCGACCTAGTCTTTAAAAAGCTTATACCGCGAGGGCATCCACACATGGAAAGCCAGAATCTAACCGAAGGCCCTATATCGTGTCTCGTAGTCGACTCGATAACCTTAACTCATTTAAAGAAGGAAAAATTTACCTCATTCTTGAACGAAAGCACCTCGCCGCTTTCTATCAATAGACCTCGGATTGTAATCTTTAACAAAGTATCATCAAATTTTTCAACAATGGTACTATGCGTCGTTGATTACTTTGTTTAACATCCCATGAATCAAAAAAAAGTACATCCTGCGAAAAAGAAAACAGACACTCTACCAGAAACACCCACAGTACCACACACTTCCGTAACACAAATTCATGCTTCAAAAAAAATTGCTCTTTATTCCAATGAAGATACAATTGATTACAATCAGCAGTGCCTTCCCTTACATCTCGAGAATGAACTGTAATGCCCCGAAATATACTTTAGTCGTTTTCGACATGTTTAGGGCATTTTGTAGGCATAAATTGAATTTTTCGTAAATTAAATGCGAAAAATGGAAATTGAGAAACCCGGAAATTGTACAATACTTAAGGACAAAATTGTAATTTGTAAAAAGGGGCCTAAAAGTCATAAGTTGATAAGATGAGAGGCCAAAGTGGAAATAATATAAATGGAAAAGTAAATAGGTAGATTTAGGAGGACTAATAAGGCAAATAAAGAAAGTTTAATTATAAAATGAAGGAGATGAAAATAACTCATTTTTGTCTCCAAACAAGAGAGCTCCAAAATGAAGGCCAAGAAGAAAGGAGAAGGAGAAGAAGAAGAAGAAGAGGAGAAGTTTGCAAAAGGTATGGAAATTCTAAAGTTTTGTATGGATTCTAGTAAGGATTTCCATGATTTTTGACTTTGAATATGGATTATGTATTTGGGACTTTGGCAGGATTTTTATGTCCAAACCTAGGTTTAGTTAGAATCAGATCCAACTCCTAGATTTGAATGAAATTGAGTTGAAAACTAGTAGCTTGGTGAATATAAGCATGGAATCCCCTTAATTCATATTTGTACATATTATGGACTTTGGTATGGGTTCTTGACTTTACCTAGGGTTTGTATAGGAAGTTCTAAACCACCATTACAAGATGAATATGAGTGGTTTTGATGTGTGTATTGAGTATTGGGTTGGTTTGAGGAACTATATGGTATGAAGAAAACACATTCGGCAATATATGCACTGACATTCTAAACCTGAGCTACCTTGCATTTCCATAAGTGTTCTTGCTTTTCTATTTTGACCAAATAGTTTCCTCGTATTTTTGGCTATAATCTCTGGGTCATTTATCCGAGCTTGAGTGATTCAAGCCGATGGTTAACCAGACCTGCAAGTGAGAATAAAACATCCCGGGAAGAAGCACTTTAATTCGACTCTATGTGGCCCAAAATTCACTCAAAGAGGGGCCATGTCTCTCAAGAGTACTGTCAGCTAGATCATAGAGTAGTCCGGTTGTTTAGACAACTCAGCCTCGATGCCCGATTCTGGGTGGATTCTGGGGCTTGAGAAGAACCCCTTAGCACCTTAGCTTAAATGAATACAAAGAACTCAAAGGTCGTGCATGGAGCCAAGACCCCAAAATATATTACAACCGTCCCTTAGTGTAATTGTCGATAATTGACTAGTTTGGCATGAAAAATGCCATAACTTTAGTTTGGATAATTCAATTGAACATTCCACTCTCAAGTAAAGTAGATTCACAGAGGAATAAGAAAACATGAATGTGAGGTGTGAATATTATTAGGTATCATACCGCACAAGTATACGGTAAATGCACATGTGATATGCGTTTCGCAAACATGAATATGATATGAAATATGAAAACGAACCGAAAAACATGAACATGAACATGAAAAAGCAATATGTCGCGAACAATGTAATGATAGCGATGTGCTATGAAGTTCCGAAGACACTGATGGTATGACTACCTAGGACCAAGAATGAACGCATAGGCCGCTACTCCAAGGCTTCACACTCCCGCTGCTACGACACTCTGCTTACGTGTGCACGCTCGCTTTAGTATCAAGGCACCCGATTAGTGCCACAAGACCGTTCAATGCTTCAAAGACTCGCTTGTGCCACTAAGACTTCAAGATTGGGTACAAGACCTTCGGGTACTTTATTAGGTTGCATTCCCACTATTTTTATTATCGCTCCAGGAGTCAAAACATATATATGATAAAGACTCAATAAAGAATAAGAGCAAAGAAATAATACAAAAGATTCAATGCACCTACGGTACCTCTCATCCGTCCCGTAGCACCATACTTTTGCACAAGCAAAATCAGTACCCACGGGCACTCCGCATTCATGTAAACATATAAGTCTGCAATATGCGGCAAGCCCGTAGTACCTATGCTACCTCATATAATGAATCAGAGTCTACTGTACTTTGTACAAGAATAAGCTCCGATAAGATCCGAAGCATAAGAATATGCTCAGAACACAAGTATAAGATCCAAGTACAAGAATATGCTCTAGTAATACAAGTATAAGATCCGAATACAAGAATAAGCTCAGAATACAAGTATAAGTTCTATAAGACAAGTATAAGTTCCGTAATACACGTGATAAGATCCGAACATGGACGTCTGTAATACAAGTATAAGATCCAGAAACAAGGATATGCTCCCGGTAGGTACAAGTGTAAGATACGAAGTACAAGTATAAGTTCTGGTAGTACCTACGTACCTCCTCAGATCCGATTAAATTATGTAGTACCTACTTGTACCTCAGATAAGTATAGGTTCTAGGCACTACGCATTCGAACAAGTGTAAACTCCGTAGTATAGCTATAAGCCCTATGGTATAAGTATAAGCCTTGTAGTACGTGAAGGGTACCTCTCAGATAAGATAAACTCCGAATCTACGAGAGATCCAACAAGATAAGAGAGACAGCGATATATGTGACAAGCACTCCGTCTAAGTATGTATAAGTTCGCATCAGATACGAGAATCGGGTCAAGCATGTGTCCCACAAAAGATAAAAGGAGAAGATGGTCCTACTGAGACCTAATAAGAATAAGTCCGCTATAAGTGTAAGTTCCGAGGTTATAAGATAAGAAGATCGTGATAAGCTTTATAGCACGTGACGGCACAAGCTCAGAACTCCAACGGGAGAGATCCTCGAATAAGCATAAGTCTGTTATAAGCATAAGTAATGGTATAAGTTCATTATATGAATGCATGAAAATTCTGATATATGTTATTGTTTTATGCTTTAAATATGTATATGCATAAGACATATGTTTCCCACTAAGCTGGTGTTTAGCACGGTTTTAATCCGTGGTAGGTATAAGAGAAGACGTCCAAAGCTTCCGCATACAACGGGTCAACACACTAGCAAAATTCACCACAATATAGTCCTTACATTCGAGATTTGTAAATGTAAAAGTACGCTTTGTATATGTAAATGGGACTCTACATATGTGTATAGATTTTGATGGACACCACTCCTATGGTAGTTCTTTTCAGATATGTAAATTATTTCATAGTACGTAAATTGTTGTATACCCACATACAAGTTCAAATTTCGTAAAATTTTAAAAATGCAAAGAGTCCTGATATATAGTTCGTGCCTGAATCTTGCTTTGATCCCCATTAACTGTCGGACTGAAATCGGGTGTGACATGAACAAAGCATGCGCCCTCTAAAAAGAAAAAATCTCAAGAAAGAGGGAAATAGAGGAAAGAGAAGAAGAGAGAGTGCGAACGAGAAGGAAAAGGAGAAGAAAGAAGAGAAAGAGATGAAAAGAGAGTGAGAACGGGAAGGAAAATGAGAAGAAAGAAGAGAAAGAGAAAGAAGAGAAGAAAAAAGAGGAGAAAATGGAGAAAGCAGATCAAAAGTTCTTCATACAATCACTCTTCTGATGCATCTCAGCACTGCCCACACTGGACTGAGCTAGGGAATAAATACACTCTACAAGGAGGAACTAGGGAAAACACAACTCCTACAGCGTAGAGGGCCATCGGAACCAAATGCCACCAGATCTTCAGACAGACTCCCGCGAAGATCTAATTAAGCCTTGATGCTTCATCACACGTTATTCCAATTACGCCCCAAAAAGGGAAGAAGGTTAGAAGCATGAGCTCCATTGCAGAGGAGTCGCAATTTATAAGGAAGCCGGAGCACTCGGAAAATCGCGCAATCGGTTCCAATTCTCCATAAACCCGCATTAAAGACGCCCGCATCTTTCCAAGAGGAGGAAGTCAATCGGCCATGTAGCCGCGTCATGTACCAAGAGCTCAATACCGGGCTTTTCAAGAGCTCTAACTGCTGTATTAAGGCTATATACCAGAGTCCGCTTCAAATTCAGTGATTAGCGCACGGAGCCTCAATACCGCGAAGAGGCTCAATCGTCACCATGGAGCCGGCCTACCAAAGCAGACAGCTCCACGCGAGCTCCTCGCAGTCAGCTTTGAAGAGCCTAACCGGCTTCAACAAAGGCCATACGCAGCCGCCAAATTTCAGAAGATTAGCCTACCTGAGTCTTCAAGAACTCAGCTTTCAAGAGCTCAACCGGCCAACAAAGGCCATATAGTCACAGAGCCGCCCGCCTCAAAGCAGATTAGCCCACCTGAGCCCAGAGCTTCGCGAGAGCCTCAATCGGCTGCACAAGGCTGAGGCCGCAGAGCTCGGCCTCAAATTTCGGCACACAGCCCACCTGAGCCTCAATAGGCTCGGGGGGCTGAAGAGCTCAACCACTCAACAAAGGGGCCATATAGCCACAGCAGCCGCCCAGCCTCAAGCGCATTAGCCTACCTGAGCCTCAGCAGCCTGGGGCTAAGAGCCCAACTGGCTTCAACAAAGGCCATATAGCCGCAGCAGCCGCCTTCAAATTTGTATATTATCACTTTGAGCCCCAGAGCTCGCTTTCAAGAGCTCAACCGCCTCATACAAGGCCATATAGCCAGAGTCGGCCACTACAGATAGCCTACTGAGCCTCGAAGAACACTAAAGAGCCAATAACTTCAACAGTACTGATATAGCTCAGAGCCGCCACCTCGCATAAATTAGCCCACAGCCTCAAGAAATTAGCCAAGAGCTCAACTGCTCAACAAAGGCCATATAGTCGCAGAGCGTCAGCAAATTTCATAGATAGCCTCGACGGAGCCTTGGCGAGACCGGGCCAAGAGCTCAACTCGTCAACAAAGGCCATATAGCCAGAGCCAGTCACCAGTATTGGCTAGCCCACGGGAGCCTCGGAAGAACTCGGGCCGGAAGTTTGTTCTCAACTGCCAACGGTCATATAGCCAGCAGAGCTGCTCAACCAAGCAGACAGCCCACTGAGCCTCAACAACCAGGCTCAAGAGCTCAATCGTCGCATAAGGCCACATAGCCATAGCCGGGCCTGGGCTCTCACAGACAGGCCCACCGAGCCTCAGCCTCAAGCCAAGAGCTCAATTGCTTCGACAAGGCCATATAGCCACAAAGTCGACCAACACCAGCAGATTAGTTTACTGAGCTCTCAGAATCCTGGGCCAAGAGCGCACCGTCATCAAGGTCATATAGTTCCCTTGTAATCGCCTACCGTGCAAGATAGCCCAGGAACCTCGTAGCTCGTTAAGAGCTCAACTACTCAGAAAAGGCCATATAGCCATTGATCCATGTCAGAGAAAGAGCATATGGACGCGGTTAGGAAAAAGCGAGGGGATAGAAAATCGCTATTCATTGAGTTTCAGTCTGCACAAAGACATACATCCGGGGGGTCTCTGAGCCCAAGGCAAAAAAAAAAAAAAAAAAACACAAATTACAAGAGGCTCAAGGCCATGCGGGATTAGGAGCAGTATATGCAGAAGGAGCGGCCTCACGGGTAGCTAGTTTCCAGAGCCGCTGACGAAAAGGACTTTTCTCGCTCCGTCACTAGGATATCAAAGTTAAGGTCCAAGCCCGGTAGGCATTAGCAACCCTCCTCTGGAAAGCAAGCCATCCAGAAGCCCACCGAAAGTGCGCCTCATCCTCAAACCTCGCTATCACCCTGAACCCTTTGAATGACCCAGAGTTTCTCGTCTCAAGGTCCCCTCGCAACCCATGGCACTCATCGGGTCGACGCCCAACAGAGCTCACAACTCGGAAGCTTCGCGATGGCCTGGTCAGCTAACGGGCCAGCGTATTACGCAGCCTCATCTCTAGCAACCTCGCAGTCTTCCCTGTTACCCGCAGCCTCATTCTAGGATGACTGATCTCTTCCCGACCACCCTGGTCTATCCTGGGCAGCCTCAGCCCCGTCCCGGCCACCAAAGAAATCATCTCGGGCGCTCCGCAGCGATCCCCACCTCCCCAAGCCTCTCTCAGAACTCTTAAGCCATCTCGAGCCTTTTCTTCTCTACCCTCGGCTCGCATTCGCACCACTGCATGCCCCGCATCGCACTTCTTGAGCTCTTACGGCCTCCAATACATTTTGCATCCCACCGTAGTCCAAATTTCGTCGGGAGGCAAGAGAAGCCACTCGCCAGGCCTCGCGGTTTTTGACGTGACTTGCTCACCGCCCTTTGCCAAACTCTTCGGGATGGGGTGGCCACCGACACCCAACATAAAGTCAATACAAATCTAAACAAGATAAAGGCAGATTTGAAAGACATCGGAACTTACGGAGGCGGAGACGCATGAGGAGACAAAGCATCCTCAATGCATGTCACCCACCTCTCGAGATCGTAATCCTGAGGATGGATAAGATCATCACAGCTAGTGCCTCAAGATTGGAGAGTTAAGAATCCCCATCTCCATCAGCTTCAGTGGGAGCCTCTCACCAAGCCTTCCTCACGTCAAGCAGGAAGCTCTTACCACTCATACTCGGAGGGATCTAAACCGAGATGGGCATAACCTCCAACGGAGGCCCACCACCTCCCCGAGGAATCTTGGCTCGCAGCACGTAACGAAGCCGCAAACTCAAGCCCAGTCCTACGAGGTGGCAAATACTCTGCCCCGCACTACGGGCGTAGGGTGATGAAGAAGACATCCCCAACCTTGGGATTCTTACCCTTGCTCGAATGGCCCTTCTCAAGGAGTCCAGAGGCTCCGCTCACACTCCGAGACCTCCGTGACAGCCGTCTCCACTCAGCTGAAGCCTCCCCCAGGGCTTGACCAATGGGAGGCCCATCATGGGAGAACTTCATAACGGATGGAGGTGTAGCGTCTTAAAGTAAAGGTGCCCAGAGGACTCGAACCCGAAGATCCTAGGAATATCCGACCCGATAAGCTCTCCGCAGTAAGTCATGGAAGACATTTCGCCAACTTCCGCTTTTGGCGAATTTCTGGCTTTCTGCCAAGATCGTATGCACACCAAGAGCGCACAAACAACAGTTGTATACCTATAATTTATGAAAAAATCCAGACTAAACTAAATCAAAGCAAAGCTCTCACATAGATCCTTTCTGGCCAATGGATCGCATCCCAACCCGCTGCCACCAAAAATAGCGCTCTTCCGTACCGCTGGAAGACAGAGATCCGGATGATCACTGAGCGCTGAACGCTTAGGATAAATAAAGGAATCCCCGCTGGCTTCCTTCTACACAAAGAGTGTCCAGAACAAAGCTACACTGGAACACCTGCCCTTATCCCAAGACAACCAACACCTAATCGTAATACCCTGCAATCGGGCAAAGCTTCGAGAGGCGCATTGAAATGTCGCACTTTTATAAAGGGATGTAGAGGAAAAACGGAGGTCATTCTCAAAGGCCACTCTCAAGAAGACACCATCTGGGGCAACTTGAACAACACAGAGGTCAAGACGCCGTGGACCAAACTCGAACACCAAATGGGGGGGCCCAGATTATCTTTGCGAAGGTTTCCTATTACAACGGCTCAACCCCCGGCTAGTGATCAATCGCCAAGGCATTCCGCACTCTGGCCAACCCCGATCACCCATTGCATGACCACCTTATCCTCTGCCCTTACCCAAGGGGAAAGGAGGTCTCGAGGCATCTAGAAGAGCAACCACGCTGCCGATCAACTCACCACCATCCGACCAACCAGATACCATGAAACTCCTGCACAAAGAAGAGGAGCGACCCGAACCCATGGGAATACCTGGGCTGACTGAGATTCCAACTGGTGCTAGTCTTAATCGCCTCATATACCACTCAAAAAGGCAAGAAATGAGAGAGACGTAGACGGTCCCAGGAATAACTAAAGGGACAACCCCATGGCAATACAAAAACACCAAAAGAGATTCAACAAAGGGTCTGACAGTTTACAAAAAAGAAGCCCGAATCCCTGCAGAGAAGGAAAAAAGCTTCACTATAGGAACACAATACAAACGGTCAGACGTTCTGGAAAGAAACCCAAAGAACCAGAGGAAATAAGTGCGAAAGTCGAAAAATCATTAGTACCACAGGATGATTGACGGCAACAAAGCCCTAATCAAACCACTCGAGCGAACACGCGGGAAGTCGCACTGTATCTAAGAACGATATAACCTTTCGGGCCACACTTCGCCAGTAGTCCGCAATGGGGCAACTCTGACTGAGCGTAAAAAGACAAAATCACTGCCCAAGAAGCGTGATTAAAAGAGGATTTATGCTGTGTCCAAAGAAATGCCCTCGGTCCCGGCACAGCCCAAAATGGGAGCTCGGGCCATCCACCCTAAGGCTATGGTTAATGCGACAAATTTAAAGAGCTCATATCCTGTAAATCAAATCAAATCCCACCAATAAGGGAAGTAGGATAATTCTCAATAAATGCTCTCTAATTATCCCTTATTAATCTGACATAAATAAAAAAAGAAAATCCCTCATCCAATAAGAGAGAATCTTTATCACCCTCCAATTGGGAAAACATTCTACTTTATAAATACTGTGTCACTCCCATCGATAAAAGGTACGTTAAAATTCACTCTAAGCAGCTGATCTTTCTTTCCACAAGAAAGAATCGGACTTAGGCATCGGGAGCCACCGCAGCCCCGCCGATCATTTCTATGGCAGGAAGTTTAACATCTCAGAGATACGCGGCCACGATCCCCAACATCGCCCAACCAGCTCCGCTTGAAAAGGCATCATCAAAAATATACATTTTTAAAAAATTGAAAATAAAATAGCTTAAAACAACAAAGTTTAATATATTAATCATATATTATAATTATTATTTTTAAAACCCTTTCAAGTACAAAGAAATAACCAAAATATCGAATTTGAATCCTTGAAAATATCAATTATTAAGCTAGTTACTTAAAAAAATTAAATAAAGATTTCGAGTCAATGAGCTAACTCTTAAGCCAAACCTACAGCGGCACGCGGCCCGGCCAAGTCGCCTGGGCTTTATTCGAATTAAATTTTACAACCTAACCCTCCAAAAATTCGACTCGCGGGTCGCTTCTGACCTGACTTAACTCATATTATCAACTCTACGCGGACGACATTCACTTTACGTACGCGACTCTCTATCTAGCATTCACTCTAAGCCTCCACTCCTTCGGGGCACCAAGTACCCCTCTAGGTACCCTTTCCCCAGTAGCTGTAAAACCACAAACTCTGAATTTCTCCAAACTTAAAACCCAGAATTGTCGTTATAGGGCACAAAGGTAAACCCCAAAATTTTCTAAATCTCTGATGACACCATTGATTCAGTCTCTATGAAATCTTAGTTACCAATATGAATTCTCAAATTCCGATACAAATGGATTTTCACTACTTTCAGACACCCATTCGTGGACTTAAAAACGGGATTTTTGAGAAAAATCTTGAAAGTGGAAAATAATTTAAATAAAGTTCATGTATAATAATTTGAATCAAATCGGGATGAAATAAATCGTTTTAGGACATAAACGGATTCGAACAAGTCGTGGACACATGGTGCGACGTGAGCCAACCACTTAAACATTAAATGAGAGGCTTGGGGGACAAGATATCCCATTTTCTTCCTGGTTTTTACGTGAGAGAGAGTAAGAGGAAGAGAAGTCCAAGACTTCTTTCGACGATTCACAGAGTTTTTTCGGTCGGAATTTGTCGAGACAAGAACTAAAGTTCATCGTCTCATTGTGACTACGCATTATTCAAAATGGTGGATTTCATTTTGAAAATTCAAAGAAGGAGATTTTGGGAAATCAAGGTTTTGACTTAGGAAGTGCTCTTGGGGCTTCCTACCTTTTCTACTGCTCTTCAAGAGGTAGGGATTCTTCCTACTTTGGTTTATTTCAACCCTTTGGGTTGTTTTAAGGAAGGTTGTTTGTATTGATGCCCTAAAGGTCAGTTTCGTCGCTTTTAAAACTCTTTAACGGCCACTACTACCAGTTTGTGGCCGCCTTCTTCTTTGTGGAATTGGAATTGTGGTTGTTTCTTTATAGTATGTCCCGTTGTTTTTGGCTGACCTGCTCGTAATTAAAAATCTAGTTTATGGTTGTTGCGTTGTTCTTCGATTGTTTAAAAACTGCTTATGGCCTTTTATGGCTTGCTTGTGGTCACTCATGAGCCAGTTTGCACGTTTGCAGAATGTCCAAAATTTTTGTTTCTTAAGGGGTTGTTTGGATGAAGAGAAAAATCTGAACTGTTAAAGACTTGTTTAGCCAATTTAATGGCCAACTTAAGAGCCTGTTTTGCCAGTTTTTATGCCAAGTTAAGGGGTTGTTTAGGCTATTTTGTGGGCATTTTACACGTCACACTTTATCTTATGTTATGTGTTATTGCTGATTTGTGATAACATGCTTGGTTGTTGTTGTTTAATAAAATGTTAATATATGTGTTTTAATGCATTGACATTTGTGTCGATGTTTAATTGGATATTATATGCATGTGATATAATTGTCCATGATGCATGATGAATTGTATGAATTAAAATGTCCATATGGCATTCATTACATATGTGACATGCCATTGACATGCAATTGTGCACATTGCATGTATGTGTGAACATCACATTTCTTGCGGGTGTGAGTGCATTGTTAGACTAAAATACCAGTATTTGGTGATGATGAGGGGCTTTACATCGCCTGAAGTCCACTACACTGACGGTCAAAAACCGTCAACATATGCGCTGATACTTGGTTAGTTAATCGTTATCGT
The DNA here is from genome assembly GCA_016808115.1 of Tetrastigma voinierianum. Lineage (NCBI taxonomy): Eukaryota > Viridiplantae > Streptophyta > Magnoliopsida > Vitales > Vitaceae > Tetrastigma > Tetrastigma voinierianum. Next base: position 302,015 of record JAEQBH010005610.1, on the reverse strand, counting down.
TCATACACCCAACAGAAAGTCCGCAAGTATGGCATGCAATATGAACAGATTCAAAACCACGCCAATATAATGATTTGTGGTTGTTATCATCATCGAGATTAATGATCCATCTGGTTTTATGTCATAAGATCGGTTCTTAAATGATCTGAACAAAATCCATCCACTGACATATTTATCGTCACATTAATATTAATTAAGATATCGAAAGACCTGGTATGGCACAAGACAGTAGTCCTGGTTCCATTCACAGAACACATATAGAATCCAACTGAGCATCGCATATCGCCAAAGATTCCATTAATTAATCAGTTAAATGCATCAGACGACTTGTAAATATACTTCGATAAATGACTCATTACAATTCATCCCGAAAAACATTCACACGCCACGTATGTTCATTCGGACTATTAAAGATGTGGTATCACCTGGTTTCATATCTTTGAAAATTGAACACTGTTTTTGTAATACACCAACTTAAATACCCAATGTATTCAATATGTTATAAAACAAACAATAATATTTTTCGAGCTAAATGTTAAAGTCAAAACATAAAAACCCGAATACATGAGTCAATAACAAAAATGCCACAAAAGACTATAATATAAATGATAACGTCATAACATATATAATGATGAATGAAGAGAAATGAAAGTTAAACTAAGTTTAAAAAAGAGAAATGATAATTATATAACCAATATTATTTTTTGAATAAAAACGACAAATATTCACTTTTATTAACAACCATTCGAAAAGGGAGAGAAAGAAGGCACTTATTATTATAGTTAAGAAGAACCAACAGATTCATAGATTCGTATGATTTAGTGATCGTGAAATATTAAGATTTGAAAGAGATTTATAAACATAAATCAAAACCTTTAACCCCTCCTTTTTTCTTAATGTTTCATAGAAAACCCACCTGAATAAAACGTCATATCGCTTCAAAGCAGTTTTGCTACCAGATTGCTTCCATCCCCAAACAGAAATCTTACTGTACAAAGAAACGCTATTTAAAGATAAATGTCAAAACAAACCCATGGTTTATTATTTATCCAACATCACTCATCCCAATTCAAAGATCAAAACTTATGATAATCATCTATAATAACCTCCTGAAACAATATATCATATCTGATCCATCAACTTGTAATCGTCAAAAGTGAGGGTCTTTCGTTTGTTCAGTTCAACTGAAATGGTGTTAAAAACGTATTAGTAATATAGAACTAATACTCTCAACCAATTGATGAAATTCAACTTCTTGCAAACCAGATCTTCTATAGAATAAATATCCCCGAATAAGATATCCAATTTAAAACCCATTGAACCCATAAAATTTTGGCTGTGCCGAGGCCTCGTTGGGTCAATTATGTCTCAGCCCCTCGACACATGGTAAGCCGACAGCCGCATTTAACCTGGTCACAACTCATCCGAATCTGAGTAATTCAAATTTATGGGTAAATCCAGGACTTCTAGAGAATAAACTCCAAAATGTATATTCAAATTTGAACCCCATCGAACCTTAAAATTCATCAAAATGAGGTACGCGATGCTAAAAATAATGATAAGAATGTTCATGATGAGGAAATGGGGAAAAGGAAAGGAAACAATGTACCAAGGAGTCGTAGAAAATTAAGACCTAAATAGAAACCTTAGGAATATCTCAACCTATTATATGACTTACTGTGATGGATTAGGCCAACGAGGAGAAAATCACAAGACGAGGCCTCCAGAGTTCCATATAAGAATCAAGGACGATAAACTTTTTTGTAGTTTTGAGTCTCACTTCTCTTTCTCTAATTTCAAAGTGTTTGAATGATTACAAAATGATTTGAATTGCTAAAATGATTTAAAAGAAAAAACATATTAATTTGAGGCAATGAATGGCGAAACAGATTAGCACATGAAAATTGCACTATATTGAAAATGAATTATTTGTATATATATGATATACTATATCAGATTTTAAGGCGAATGATCGTGAACGCCTTTAATAGAATGTTAACCAAATTCGAAAGCATGATAGATTGGTATATCAATAAGGGTCAAATTAGCGCGATCGCGAACCAACGCAATGATGCGTCACCCGATCCGGCAATGTCGACAAGACGGGGTAAATATTCACAAATTGATTTTTAATAACCAAACAACAAATTAACTAGACTATATTGTGTTATAAACAGCCGTTTTATACCGACCGCAACCCGCGTGGACCGTGTCGGCGGATTCCGTTATCTCGCGCACCGGAAAAGCATAGTTAAATCTGCTTTGGGCAAGAATTTAAATGATAAAGAAATTTAAAACGCATGATTTGCGGTTTTTGAATAATTTATCAGATATGAAATTAGTATATCTGGAATGGATCAATAAACTGTAAATGAATATATATGAAATGAATATATGTATTGTATTGCATTGATCATTCAAAAAGGTTAAAAAACATTATTTAGAAAACTTGCATGATTTGAATTTAACTAAAATGGAAGAGATAACTATATAGAACCACTAAGCGCGTTGTTTTTATCATCGCGCAAGTACCGAGAGAACGGGTATGAGGACATAGACTGCAGTGAATCAAAGTCATCATCAAAGTTCTATACGGAGGATAAGTAAAGCTCCGTCACATGCATACATGAAATTATTCGACTCGTTTTGTACAAACACTATTATGAAAATTGAACTCTAATTTTTTTTTGTAAATATTTGGTTATTGAAAAAGGCTAATAAAGCCGCATTGTATAAAGGTGGGAAATGGACCAAGTGAGCATGAAATGTCATATCGAATGAAAAAGAGTTTTTGTGATTGAATGATGGGCCCCCTTATGTTGTAGCTGTATTGATGTATATATATATATATATATATATATATATATATATATATATATATATATATATATATATATATATTTTCATTGGGTATTTGAAATGTGTTTAGAAAAGTAATAGTATTTTGATTATTCGAAATGATTCAAAAAAAAAAAAAAAAGTGAGACCGCGTCCCGGTCCGTGTTCGAATTCCTCTGCCTGCCGGGTACGGCAAAATACAGCCCGTCACAAAGACATTTCATGTAAAAGAGCTAAAATTCAATCTCATATAAACCGCTTTTAATATAGTCTTACATGTTTTTATATGAATGGGATAATGGGTCTTGTAGATCACTCTTACACATAAATTCGACCTTGGCAAGGCAATGTTATATTTGGGCCTCGGATGAGTTATGTTATTGTATATTGTGCAAGTTGGGTTTTGGATAGAGCTCCCCGTACAAAGGAGACTTTGTCTTATTTTTGTTAAATTATGGATCCGACATATTTATCAATAACCCGCGCAGATCAGCCATACCTACATCCACGTACATTCCGCGGGTTGATGGGTGATCAACTAACCCGGATTTGGGCATCACAGAATTTTCCATACGCACTCTGGGCTTTCTCAATTAAAGACTAATGACAGTGCTTCTGTAGTTCCTTAATCAAGAAATTCTCAACCTAAAGACTGACCAGTAGAGAACTTCTCAAGCCTAGCATTCACTCCACACTCTCAGGTGGAACCCATGGTATGGGTATCACATTCCAAGACTCAAACTGGCAAGCACTAAGGTTATAGATCCCAAATCCATCTCACTTGTTCGGGAGCAGTATTGCATCCCTCTTTTTAGTGATCAATCACACAATGCACAAACACTGTTTTCGTGGGTTTTTACCTATTTATAGCCATTTGCTTATCTACTGTGAGTTCAATGCCACATTGAGCCAATTTGTCCTGCATTACCCTTGTTTTCCATTCTCAGATCAACCATTGTCAAAATTAAGAGTTTATTCTTTGACAACCATGGGGTAGACTGTCAATTCCCACATTGAATATGGGAGAAAGTTCTTGACACTATATAAGAATGGACTCTTCTCAACCCACAGAAGCATTGTAAGTCATCGCAAGTCGCTTGATCAAAAACATAAGATTTTACAGATGACCCTTAAGGTGTTTGTCGGGTTTGCCCTAACTCCTGGACACAACAAGACATTGCGCGCGGTACGAATAGGCGGTGTTTTTTTACATCCTACATCTACAGTTAAGAAAGTTCCTGACACACTATAAATATGGGCTTCTCTCAACCTAGTAAACACGGTTTAAAGCCATCAAGGCACTTGGGCCCCAAGCGGACACCATCTACAGATTGGACCGGGTTGTTACATAGATTGTACCACATTCTTTTCTTGCATGCTCCTCACCTTCATAGTTCTTGTTGGAGGAAAAATATAATTCCAGTGTTTTGAAGGAAAAAATCCGAGATGAGAAACCAACCAGTTGCTTTATTAAAGAAACTTCAAACTTGGGTTGTTTACAAGACAAATGAAGATAATCCAATGGTTTATATCAATTCAACAGAGAAGTTGTTTTTCACATTCTGTAGCCCAAGCCTTGATTTTAAGTGAGGTTACTGCTTGGAACAAGAGCCTGCCTCATATGAGCAACTCTGCCAGGTCCAAACAAAGGAGCAGCAGCGAACCCTCTTTCGGATTCAGCAAACACTGAAGTGTGCCAACCTCTCAACAACATGGCTTGGATCCTTAGCTAGATTGTCATAAGCAGTCCACAGCCGCTCTACATCCGTCGGAAATCAATAAAACAAAAAGAGCAAAGAAAGGTGTAAATAAAGAAAAAAAATTAATGTCCAGATGTCTAGCTCAATTAGTAGAACGTTCAAAGTTTAAAAAGACAAGACATCCAGGGAAGGGAGGGGTCCGAGGTTCAAGTTCCAGTGGGGATAGTTTACTACATTTGTAACAAAGTGCTAAGTTCTCAAAAAGAAAAAAATACTAAAGAGTATACCCAAGAGGGTGCTTTTTATTGTAATCATATTGTCCTTTTGCCTTTGAAAACAAAAGTTTAAAGGCAGAAAAGTCCAGAAATATTGAGTCAAGGTAATAAGACTGAGGCGATTATCATGATAAAACTAAAAGATAGCCCCCAACACAAAGGCCCGCTTAAACCCAAAATACTAGCGAATGAAAATTGTAAAGGAAAAGATGAAAGAAAAGTGAAAGGAAAGAAAATTTGGAGGAAATTAAAAAATAGGTCTAAACTTAATAAATTAATTATATATGTTTACTTAAACTCATTTTATTTGTTTCTCTCTATTATATAAGTACTAAGAAATTTAAAAATATATAAAGTTATGAGGAATTTTGATTATATTCGATTTTCTTTTGTATTTTCCACGGTGAAACCAAACATAAGAAAATCATTTTCCTTGGTTTTTTTTTTCTTTTCCTAGCATTTTCCGGGTTCCAAACGGAGCCTAACTGAATCGCAGAAAAAGGATCTGTTTATTGAGGCAACTCTCAAAGAGAGACAACTCTGTATTTGATGTTCTTCCAAGGAGTGTTGAGCTATGAATTCTTTCATTCCCAAATACAGTACAAATAAAATAAATGTTAATGGATCAACTTTGAAATAAAATGATAAGTACCTGCTGCTGCTGCTGCGCGTGGCCATATGGTTTGTTCAATATCGGACGCATCAATGTGTTCTTGCCCCACACGCATACTTCACCCCCAAGAACCAACTCTGCCGATTATGATTTGTGATATTTAGAGTGGTTCATTCATATAAAACCTCCCATGGAGCATCCATGATCCAATATCACTTGTCCTGTCATTACAATGCACCTTAGCCCGGAAGCAACGTACTTTCTCAGCAACACCACCCTCAATCCTACCAGAGAGATAGTAAGAAATTAGCCTTACCTGCAACCCTGGGATATAAGGAATATACACTGAAGTAATAGATGCTCCATTATTTCATGATCTACCATAAGTTTTCACTTTTGAACTAAGTACCACAGACATATGCTGATTTAAATCTTACACAAGACGTTACTTAAAATGTTCAAAGTCTCTGGCGATAGTAAATGAATCAGACTCATAAGCTTGGAGTACTAGGATGGGAATTGATTTCATGACTGTAAACAGTCTCTTTTAGTTTCATACAATATAAAAGTATGGAATTAGAATGGTAATTATGTGTAAGATACGATAACTAAGAGATATATAGTCTAGGCATGGTTTTATGATGAATAACAATGAGATAAATGGGCAATTTCATTTTAATATGCACTGAAATCTGACTAGTTTCATCAACATATTGCGACAAAATGTTTTTTCTTATTAAAAAGGGAACTGAAAGGACTCTATGTATTTACGGTCAATTGAAGAGCAATGCTATCAAACTTTAACAACAGAAAAATATCAACCTTCCAGCTTTATATAAACTTTGAGGAAAAAAAGAAGTAATTTCTATTTTAATGACAGAATGGAGAGATGAACATAGTTCTTGGACAGAAGTAACTAAAGTAGCCTCCTACAAACATCACTTCTCCACCATATTTATGAGCGACTAATCATGACTCCACATATGTCAATGACTACTCCATGATGTTATAACATGAGACAGTTACAACGGTTATTGTTGGGTTTTGAATATCGGAGCAGGTAATGTAGACGCTTGTGATGGATGACATTATTTAGGTTAATTTATGTCACTACGACAATGTTCATGATAAATAGTAAGGCAAATTAAGGATATGTGTATTTTCCATAACTCCAAGGAAGGTGATGTCCTCATTTCATCTATGAATATGTGCTACAATAAAATAGGTTGAGCAGGTTGGATGCTATCCGGTGATGTAATATTAAGCAAGAATGCACTTAAGATGGCTGAAATGACAGAGATAAAGTTTCCCTGGGTTTATGTCCACGTTAATTCGCACACAAACTGGTTTTGTTTGCCGCATGCCAGTAATAATATTAATGTGGGAGTTTGACAATTTTAGCACCATGAAATTGGGCAAAGATGCAGTCTAGTATATGTTTACGATTGATTGCAGTTGCAAGCTTTGAATAGTTTAAGGTTTGTTCAGATGTTTAATACCACAGTTGATGTGTTTGTATTGGGGTGAATGGGGCAAAAGAAAAAAAAAATTATGTTGGACATGGACCGGAACAGAATTTGGTGTCTCTATGTTCAAAAAGTATATACAGTGTCTGATAAGTAATATAAAGTATAAACTAAATGTAAATTGCTGACTGAAAATATCCTAAGAACACTTTCTATTCTATTTACTAGTTAGACAGTTTTGCAGATCATTAATGCTAAATGTGTTTACATGCTCTTCTAACTCTGGGTAAATATACTTTTGTGCTTTTCATGAAAACACAATTTCAGAGGACCAATTAGTTATCACAGTTGTAGAGAGCAAGAAGAAAGAATTAGAGAGTATTTTTTCATTGATTCATTGTGAATATATATATACAAAAGTCAATCTTAACTCTTCCTAATAGACACAACTTCTATAAGACAAGTTTTCAATAGGTTACAACCTATATGCAAAGTAAATATATGCTGGTAACACTCCCTTTGCTGGAGTATAGATAATAATCATGCCCAACTTGTTACATAGATAACTAACCCGTCCCCACAGGGCTCTTGGTATACATTTACCTAATCGTTTCCATTTTCACATTATCTTGCGTAAAATCAAGCTGTTGTATTTTCTTACGAATGAAATGACAATCTATTTCAATATGCTTAGTCTATTCATGGAATACTGGATTAGAAGTACAAAATCGAAAATTCTGAATTTTCCAAAACAAAAGCAAGAAATTGTCGCATGCATAAGTTGAAAATCCTAGAAATTTCTCAGGATCTTGGATGACGAACGACAAATAATCAAGTAGATTCGTCAAGAATTCAACTCACTGTACTTGAATTCTCAGATGGTCGGAATTTCGTGTTTTTCGGCTACAACTGTGCAGGCCGGGTGACACATTGTAACATGACATATGCCAGATTATTATGAAGATGGTGACACTTGGCAATAAGGCCAAGTGTCATGGTTAGAGGCATGCATGAGGAGGATGAGGTGGTATATCAGGAGTACACATGGCATGACAAGTGCCATGTGCCTGTCTATACAAAGAGAGGAAGTGAGAGTGGGGGAGGCAATTCAGTGGAGAAATCCAGCTAAAAAAAGCGAAGAAACAAAGAGAGAAGGAAGGAGGAAGAGAGAAAGGGAGAGAGAAATGAGAGTCACAGCCTAATCTCATGCCCCACGCCTAACTCTCGAATCCCAAGAAGTAAAGTCCATCTACTCGGGACGGCGGGTTATAGGTAATCCGGGCCTTATGGACCGTTTGGGGGTGGCCTAGTTTGGGATGGATTTCAGACTCGATTATGACTGAATTCCTCGTGCTACTATGACTTACTGGGACTGCTGTGTCCTATTTGAAAAGGTGATCAGGCCCGGATGGCTGGTCGTGGGCAAACTGTCATGGCCTGTCCTCAGGCCATTTGTGACTGCTTGATGACAGATATAAACACTTGGCTCTCTGAGGATCGGCGTGTTGTCGTTCGACGGAATAAATATGTCGCGTAGTCGCGGTGATAACATGTTGATGTATGTGCATAAATATATCGATATCGATATGAGTTTAACCAGAAATTATACGCAATGCAATATAATTGTCCGCGACATACGATGAATCGCAGTGGTTCGAGTAGTCCATATAAGATTCATTATATATTGAGATGATTACGTATTACGCACGGCGCAACGCGATTGCATTATGCAAACAGACACGCAATACACGGTGTAAGAGCATGGCGCGAATCAACACCGTGTTTGGTGATTGGTCGGGTGGGATTCTGCATCGCTGGACGACGCCCAACGTGAATGCGACGATTGCATACATAGAAATGAAAATATGTGCTCTGCATTAGCAAGCAAGGATAGATACTTCTGTTTGAAAGACCCTATATTTGGTATAACATCAACAAAGAAAGCCCGTAAAAGTGTCTAGGTGTGCGGGCTCATGGGACACCTCAAAATTCGGCACCTACAAAAGACACATAAGCTTTATAATACAAATATCACTGAGAGGTATAACATCCAAAAAGTTTTTTGGTTTGAAAACAAATAAATTTGCCTTGTAAAATGATCACTGGATGTAAATCACAAATGATGGATTTATCACGCACTGGCTTTACATTGTAGTGATAGAGAGCCTGAAGGACCTTGAATGTTGGGAGCCTGTATGACTTAGACATGGTACATGATTGAGTCTCATCTCATTTCATGCAATGATATAGGATTCCATAGAAATTGCATGTTTTTACTTGAAATGAATGTGAATGTGAACATGACCATTGCATGCATTAAAAGAAAGAATTTTTGTAGGAAATATTCCCATCGGGCACTGGCCAATTTTATGGGAAAAAACATTCGTGTGCAAGCGTGACACCGCGGACAAAGCCTTGGTCTCGAGCCGTGAATGTGAATAATGATTTGTGGGCTTCGATAAAATCTTTTGTAACGATGTCGAACGAACCAGTTCTAATATGTATTTTTGTATAAAGAATCAAACAAATTTTTGTAATACTGATGACATAGTCGCCGTATGTTCGCACTTCAAATGTAATAAGTGGAAATTGGTGTGGTCACTCTTTTTCTTTGGTGACGGATCATGGTAAATGGGACCTGTTAGGTACCGGCTACCCGATGCCTAATAATTAATTTCAGAGGGTCGGGACGGCCGGGTCAACGAGACATCCTGCCTGGGGCGTCAAGAAGCAATATGAAGGGCAGCCTGGTTGTCACACCAGAGTTTTGCTAGGATTGGTGTCTTAATGTCAACTTTCATCAAGAGTTGATGAAGCCACATGATCCTCACACACGACCGTGTCACGCTCCATTCGCACTTCAAGACTAAGATTGAGACAACACTGTTTCTTACCTGATGAGACTAGATTCTCCTACAAACATACAAGACCCTGGCAGATCCTCTGGCCTCAGATCCTACCGACCGTGCATCCCCACAGTAAACACTTTTGTTCCAGGCCATGATTATCGGGGATAAAACACTACATCCCAGTGGCTCCTTTCATAACATAGAATCTATTCTACAATTTTACCCAATGATCAACCTGTTGAAAAAGACATGTATCGCTTTACAACACCGACTTGCTGGCAATATCACCTGACTATAAGGTAATTTAGCTTCTCAACTAGTCTTCTATATCTCTCAAGATCCTCAAATGTTTTGCCTTCTCTAGTAAGGTGTGTACGCCGGAACCATGGAGAACTATATGTTTCACTCCCAACCTTCATTTCACAACAGATCAAGCACATTTCTTTCTGAGATAATATCATGCTCGCTTCAAGACAACTCTAACGTCACAGATTTTTAAAGATCCCTTTAAGCTCCTCTTCAGATTGAATCGCTCTCAAAGCGACTTTAGGGACAGATCGCCAAAGCATCCTCATACGATAACAATATCATCCGGTGATACACTACCAACTAATATTCAACTGAACTTAAAGACGGCGGTCGACGACTCTTCGTGGCGCCAAATTCTCAACCCGCTTAATCGACTTTACCAAACCACGCACGTGGACTATGGGTTCAAAACCATACAAAGACTTCGAAGACGACAAACCTCCCCATCTCCCAGCACAACCAGGTTTGCCCACATACACCTCTTCCGAAGGTCACAAGAAGAAAGGCATTCAAACTGCTCATGAGATCCCACTATGGTTGTGAAATAAAGGGAAATAAAAAAAAAAAAAAGCTTCAACAAATGTCATCTTAGCAACAAAGGAAAAAATGTCAAACAGTCACTTACAGTCTAAAGTATTCCTTTAGCAACAAGGCGGGCTTTCAACCGAGCAATGGATCCATCTGGATTAACCTTCATTGTAAACACTCAACGACAACCAATGGCTTTCTTCTCAACAAGTAAACGAACCAAGTCCCAAGTACCATTGTCTGTCAAAGCATCCATCTCCTCTATAATAGCACTACGCCAACCAGAGTGAACGAGGGCTTCGGAAACCTTGTTAGGCAACGAAATAGAGTTCAAGGATGCATTAAAAGAACAAGAATGTGATGGCAAGTGGTCATAAGAGCAAAATGAGGAAATTGGATGAGCACACTGACATTTACCTTTACAAAGAGCAATAGGAAGATCATTACTGAAAACTGGATCTAATGTCAAAGCAGCTGGTGGAGGGCTCGAGACTAGGTGGCATTGCGCCAAGTGTAGACCTAAGTGATAGGAGGTTTTACCCGAAAGGTGATTAAGCAAATTCGGGAGAGGGGCAATGGCGAGGTGCAAGAGTATAAACAGCAAGTGGAAGGTTGTGATCGAAGGTAGAAAATAGCTAGACCGCTTATCATGTGATTTACAGGTCTCGAATCAATGACTCCACCTGGGAGGATCAAGAAGAGATACATTTATTTGAGTTACCTAACTCAAAGAATAACAAGAATTTGAGTGTATGAAAACTTCAACGATTCCCTGCACAAGTAACCTCGGCTAATTCTTCTATTGTGAACTCCGACCGGGATCGATCCGTGCCTCATTAGCGGAAGCTACATGAGCAGATCAGCAAATTGAAATCTCCGACTCGACTCACCGCTCTAAAATCTCAGATCACATGTCCGTGCTTATACAGCACAACAAATAACTCCTCCGCAGTCGGGCCCCAAAGCTACCACTCTAGACCACTATTTATGTATTGTTGTTTTTCTAACTCACCATTGTTCCGACCAACAAGGGCACTGCTCATCTGGGTAGAAGGAGGAGTACGTGAGGACGTCTCTGTGCGGAGTATCCTGCCGAATGTTTCTTAGAAGGACGAGATCTCAGGGCTGGACAGAATCTATGCCTTAACATAATCATACTCTGAAGGGAGTGCTGCTAGGAAACCCATCACTACCATCTTTTCCCGTTGAGCCTGTTGAACCTTAACATCTGGACTAAATGGTAGTAGTGTATTCAGTTCCTCATATGTCTTCTTATAGTCCATGAAGAGTTCCGCGAGGGACTGATCTTGTTTCTTAGTGCAATAAAAGGCTCTACATACATCGAATATGCGAGAAATATTCCCTTTACCAGAATACACAAATTCCAAATATTTCATTAGTTCCTTAGCATACTCACAATGATTAATGAAGGTGAGTACTTTACCGTCAATGGAATTACGAATTTGTAGGAAAAGAAGGGCATCATCATCCAACCATTGTTCTTTTGAATCATCCGTAGGAGGGTCCTTATCAAGATGACTGGTCATACGAATACTTCGTAAGTAGAGGCGGATTGTTTTACTCCAATCCGAGTAATTGGGAGAAGTCAGTTTGTCCTCCGTGATTTTAGACATCATTGGGACCACTTCAAGCCCCGAAACAGGCTTCTTACCTTCTGAAGAATCTAAACTACTCATTATGAAGTCAAAGACAAGAAATTAGGCGTATGGATCGCTTCGAATCCAAATCGGATAGATTCTTCTGAAAAACCCTAGATCCCGCAACAAAAAGTCTCAGAAATCCCAAAATAGTTGGAATCTAGCACCACAAACCACACCAATCGACCCCTGAGAAAGAGACACACCACACAATGTTCGCCTGAAGGAGATCAAACTCTCCACGCGCAGTGCGTGCAACACAATGCATAAACACAAGATGGGCGCATAAGCCGCCACGCTACCGAGTCTGCCATCGACTTGGTGGCTCCGACTGGCCGCCACCGCACTCTGTGTCGACGGCGCGGTCGCCTAATTTTGCTCGAAATGGTGTTCAAAACACCCTCACGAATTTCCACTGTGTTCTTCGAGAATGTACCCAAAAACTGCATAAGACTCTTTCTAACTGAGCCCTGTGGCTCGATACTACGTAGAGAGCAAGAAGAAAGAATTGGAGGAAAGAATTCTTTATATTTTTTCATTGATTCATTGTGAATATATATAAGACAAGTTTCCTAATAAGTTACAACTCTATATCTAAATTAGATACATGCTATAACAATAGTTAAAAATAAAAATACATACAACCATGATGGATTTATTCATTAATTCAAATAAAACCATACCAATGCAATGCATATTTGTGACAAAAAATGTAATTTGTTCCATAATTAAAATGTATATGATGCAAGTAACTATGCGACATACCTGGGCCAGGCAACTACGCTTCGCTTAATTTACTTCCAAAGTCATTAAAGGTCTCTTCCCTCGCTATTTTTCACATTCATGATGAGCTGTAAAGCTCGTGCGTAAAAGGAGAGTTATATAAAATCATATCCAAGATTGGTACCAGTTAATTATTTCGTATCCATGTGATAAAGCTATTTTCTGTGCTCGCAAGACAAAGTAATCGATAAGCTCCACTCATTCAAACCATGTTGTCTAACCTACATCAAACTGTCAGTAAGCGATTTTTCCAATCCCTCTCAGAAATTTGAATAAAACAAAAGTTTAGAGGAAAAAGCGATGAAAATTTTCCAAGGATCATTCACAAGAAGCAAAACAATTGTTAGTAGAAAAAAAAAAAGAAAAAAAGGATATAGGAAAGATAAGCTATCCTTAAACTAAAGCAAAAGAAAATTTACAAGCAAGAGAATCCTAAAATCCCACAAAAATGTGGGACTAAAACATCATAAATCTCAAGGGCACAATAGACCCTGATAAATAATAAGCAAGGAAGCTCCAACAAATGCCTTAAGCAACAAAGCTCCACTTTTAGCCAATTGATCTTCCACCTTGTTAAAAGGCATGATATTCATATTAAACCCAAATCCTACAAGTTTGAGCTTTTAGGAGAGTTGGTCGTTTAACATGGTATCAGAGCCTAGTTTTGCGGGAGGTCCTGAATTCGAGCCACCTCTTTGTAATTAATTTCCCATTTGTTGATTTGAAAGTCCTTGGAAGACTTTGTTTGGTTTGTTTGACTCTTCACATGCAAGTATGGGGCTACACGTGAGGGAGGGTGTTAAATGGCATGATATTCATATTAAACCCAAATCCTACAAGTTTGGAAGCTTAGAGGAGTTGGTCGTTTAACACACCTGATTGGTGAATCAAGGATTTCATGAAAATGTGCATCTTATCTCTCTAAAAGATTCCAAATTCATGCATCCCATTTCCATACAGCTCTCTTCCTTTTAGAAACCAATAAGATAACAATACTTGCACTTCTTCCACCGAAGTTGCCAATCCTCATAGTCTTCACCCCCATCAAACCTTCCAACAAGGAAACATCTTAGCCTCAATTTCTATTTCATAACCTACTAGCTAAGAAAAGGCCTAATAACAAAGGCTCCACCAACGCCGAGATGGGAAGGGTCCACATACGCATATTCATAGTTAGCCTAGTCAATTTAAGATTTTAAAAGTGTTGGTAGTTCAATATGGTATCAAAGCAATGGTTAGCTTGAGGTATTGATTTCAAGTTTTGAGAATTGTTCTTATCTATTTATCTATAACCTATGTTGGAGTATCCGGAAAAATCCACCCCAGGCCCTAAATCATTAAGGTGCATGCTGCTATCTCCTAAGAGACACTAGACCTAAGCAACAAAAGAAATATTAAGACACTAGTATATGAATGGACCCAAGTCATGTACAATGTCAATAATGTAAACCTGCATGCTCAATATACATAATACATAAATAGTATACTGAATGGAAAACCAAAATTAAAAAATAAATATTAATAAAATCAATACATTGTTACATCATTTCATACTTATAAGGGCTTTATACTAACAATCTATGCTGGCAGTTTATGCTACGTTCTACCAAAGTTGAGTCTCGAGAAATTTGATGAAGATGGAGAACAACCTACATCATTATTTTAGGTTGTATTCCTTTGTGTGTTGCACCCCATCTTAGACTTTAATTTTCAAGCCCTTAAGGCCCAGCTCAAGTTGTAATGAGAAGGGGTGGAATTATGGGAGGTTCTAAGTTCAAGACCCAATGTAGAGAAAAAAGAAAGGAAAAAAGTTATTTACCTGTCAAAAAAAAAATTCTTAAGACTTTAATTTTCAAAGAATTCTTTAAGACAGAAATTAAAGGCTTATAGACCATAATATTTTCTCTACAAAGTTCTCTTCCTTTATAAGGATACTCTATACAAAGGGACAAAAAACCTCTACTAGCTAAAAAATCAACATTTATGCATTAGCCTTAAGCATTCCTTGGTTTTAAACAAGGTTCAAAATATCGTGAACAAATCGGGTGATATTACCAAAATAATCAGATCGGAGGCAACTGATGTGATCATTTCCTCTGAAATCTTGATCACCTGATATTTCCTTATTCTCACCTTTTTCCACCAGTGCCTCTGAATTGAATCCATGACTTAGTAATGATGCCACTGGCCAACTTTATCTTTTTGTAATATTTATAGAATGACCTAATACTAAAAGTATAGATATTGTTCTCTCTAACCACAAGAGGGTCCTTGAAGGTTTAAAAAGAGTCTACAAAAGTAAGAGAAAACCATACTTATATTGTGGTGGAAAGTTTCTTTCCTATACTATATGGAGTATCATAAGCACTCTCCATGTCAATCAATGGCCTCAGTACATCCCATAGGACAACAGAACCAAACAGACGAACACCTTTCATTGAGAACCCTTCAAGGGGCCAAACAAGCCCTATACCAAAGTCGAGAATCGACTTTACTACATTTTTATCAACATAATCGTATCAATATTGTTTAATCTAAACTCAAAGGAGCATTTACAAATTTAAAACATGTTTACTTGGTTAAGAGGAATTCATTCTTGTATAATGTCGGGAAATTCTCCCTATCTGATATAGGATATTACAAACATTTTGATGTAGGTCAATCCTAGAAAGGTTGCCTAAACTCAAAGTAGGTGGGCTAGAATTTTATTTTCTTAGGGTTTAAGAAGAGGAATAAGGGATAGAATTGAAATATATAGATAAAAAAAAGGTAAGAGAAAAATAAATAACAAAAATGGGAAGAATGCTCTAGGAAGGAGATGGATAGTAACCTTAGAATCTCATTAAGGCCCTCTAGGAGTCTCACATAGAAGAAAGTCAATGGAGTCTCACCATTGAAGATTGAAAATGGTGCAAAGAAAATGAAATATTATTACTCCAATAAATCTGCTCTTGATTTACATCAATTGGCCTTATTTATAAGCTTTTCTAAGAAATCCAAAATGCATTTAAATTCTAATAATCTATTATGACTTTAATCCTAATTTGATTCCAACTTCTCTAATCCTAATTTGATTCTAATTACTAATCGTAATTGACGCAAACTACTGCTTCCAATTTGATTCTAATTGCAATATATATAGATTCTTTGTTGTCTTGAATTATACCTTATAAATTCATCCTCATCAATTCTCCTTTAACTTGAAAAAAACTCATCCTCGAGTTTTAGTAATTTCCCACAATCAATTGAAATCCCGAATAATCTATTTTACCCATTCTTTCGTCGTAGGTATTCTTTACCATGATAAGATATGACATCAACATCTCTTGGTCTTGTTCAATTTCAAACAAGATAATTATCAAACTTTGAAATATTCTCTAATATTGTAAAATAAGTGGATGGTTCTCATTATATTTATGTGTCATCGACAAGTTTACAAAGAGTTTGATGCGAGGACGGAGCGTGATGGATGATCTAAGGGGGTTAGGTCAAGTTAGGGTATTGAGTTTGTGGTATTTTAAGGCAATGCAGTATAAATTTGATGGGTAAGGGATAGATATGGTTTTAAAGCTTCTAGGACTAATTTAGGGTTAGGATATGATTGAGGGTTAGAATGAAGGATTTAAGGTTAGGGAATGTTTGGGTTTAGTTTGATGCAAAAAAAAAACTTGTTTTGAGCTAGTTTGTGGTTTTAAGGTTTTCCAAGGTAAATTAGGGTTTAGCATGAATTTAGGGTTCCTCTAGGTTAGGGTTTCTAAGGTGAAACAAAGTGTTTGGGATGGTTTTAGAAGTATGAAACCAATTTTGGAAAGAGTTAGGTTGAGGTTGAATAGTTAGTTATGGAAAGGTTAAGGATAAAATGATGGGATGAGTTAAGATTGTAAAAGGATAAAGACTTACTTCACCACCCAAGGAATCCACCAAGAGATAAAAAACCACGAACTTGCTACTCAAGGGAATCCACCCAAGAGATAAGAAAGCAAGTGATATACTTCACCACCCAAAGAATCCACAAAGGGATAAGAAGCCACGAACTCTCAACTCAAGGGAATCCACCCAAAATAAGATAACAACAAATATAATTCACCACCCAAGGAATCTACCAAGGGATAAAAAGTAATAAACTCGCCACTCAAGGGAATCCATCCGGGAGATAAGAGAACTCTTAAAAAAGAGAATTCTAAAAATATTATTAAACTTCCATTGATGATGAAAAAGAAAAAAATAAAAACTCCTACTTTGACAAATCTTTCTAAATTAAAAAAAGCAACTCCTATGATTAGGAAAACAAATCTTTCTAAATTAAAAATAGCAACTCCTACTTTGACTAGGAAACAAATCTTTCTAAATCAACTCCAAATCAAAAACTAGTAACAAGACTCCAAATACAAGGATCTAGAAAATATATTTGGTGTTTCCAAGGTTTCATAACCTCTCGAATCCAAATTTTTCATTATCAAGATTGAATTCCCAATGGTTGATGTAGATGCTCCTACATCAAAGTTGCTTCTCATAATCTTCTTGCAAATTGTTTTATGGAAAAATAAGATAATAGGATTTCTAAAGTTCAAAACAAATTTTAGTAGATTTCATGTGTGTTAGCGCTTGTGATAATGCGAATTTGGAAAGTTAAAGTATCAATTCTTCTAAAGTCTTATAATTTCTTTAAGTTTTACTAGTCGATCCAGGGTTGGTTCCACCGCCTATTTCATTCTAAATTCATCCTTAAGGATTTCTTCCTTACTTGTGACTTCAACTTAATTCTTAATATGAGTGTTTGATAACTCTACTAGTTTTAAGGATGACTCGTCGAGTTTTGAGGACGCTAATTTTTCTCTTGGTTGCTTAAGTGGTAGAATTTCCTTCATTGGACGAAGGATCTTCTTATGTCCATCTAGTGTAAGTGTATAAGTATTCTCATACCCATCATGCTAGATCCTTTCATCAAATAACCATGGTGTTCCAAGCATAATATGAGCAACTTTCATCGGTCAAACATCACACCATGCTGATAACTCAAAATTTTGACTAAAATTAGATGTCATTGAACATTGAGAACTAACCAAAATAGATATACCAATTACTCATGCTATTTGGTAGGGATTTGGATGCTCCTCTTTCTTTAAATTAAGCTTTTTAACAAACTCTTCTGAAGCTATATTAGAACAACTACCTCCATCAATAATCAGAGAATATAGACTTTCTTGGCAAGCAACACAAGTTTGGAAGATGCTAGTATGTCGGCAGTCCTCCTCATCACTTAGCCTTGTTGTGTTCATCAACAGTTGCATAAAAAGGTTGCAACTTTCCGCGATATTTGCTTGTGTTGCTCCACTCCTCAATTAGATATGTCTTCATGTTAGGAACTTTCGCTATGATACTAAAATTGATGTAAGACAACCCTAGGGCTGATGGAAGTTAGATTTGCTACAAAGTTGACGATTGTCTTAGCTAGGGTGGATCCACACAAGTGTTGGAGGCAGTTATAGGATACATTGCGGAATCTCAATATTGGAGTTCTAGTGGCTTGGTAAACTTTAATCAGCGCTTAGGCATGTCATTAGAAGGGTTTGAAGGAAAGATTCTACTCCTCAAAAAATGAAAGAAAAGATTGATCATAGGAGGCTTAAAAGAAATCGATTAGGGTTTGGGAAGGGATTGAGGAAAAATTTTAAAAAAGACTTGTTGCTTGGAAGAGACAATATATTTCAAAAGGGGGTAGACTCACACTAATTAGAAGCACCTTATCAAATCTTCCTATATACCTCCTTTCTCTCTTTAGGCTGCCCAAGAGTGTAAAGTGCAGGCTTGAAAAAATCCAAAGAGACTTCCTTTGGGGGGGTGGATCTATAGCTAATAAAATTCACCTCGTAAACTGGAGGGACTGCCGCATGGCTGCCAAGGATAAGGACGGTTTGGGATTAGCCTTGACCTATTGGGTCAGTGGTCCTTCGGGAAAGTGGGCTCGAGGTTTGGCAAAGGAGGAAAACTCAATCTGGAAATCTTGCATAAGTGCTGAGTATGGCAACGGAGATGGGGATTGGTTCACTCCTTTACCCAGAGGCAACCATGGTGTAGGACTCTAGAAATATATTGCTACAGAATCTGGCCAACTTAAGAAAGATTGCATTTTTAAGATGGGGGATGGTAGAAAAATCAGATTTTGGGAAGACATCTGGTGCGGTAGTGAGCCTTTATATGAAGCTTTCCTGGTTCTTTACACCATCAAGTGATACAAAAAGTGGCAAAGTCATATGTGGGTGGTTCATGGGGTGAAAAGGACCCAAAGTTTTTGAGGCCTATCAATTATTGGGAGATGGATGCTATTCAGGCTTTCATTGTTTTAACAAGCAACAGTGTTAATGCTCCTTTGGTAAAGGATAAACTGATACAAATGGGGGATATTTTTGGTTGTTTCACGGTCAAGGCTTACTTTAATCACTTGGAAGGTGTCTCCCATCTTCGGGCCCCTACCAAATGCTTGAACCCCTATGTCTCTCAAAATTGGTTTTTTCACTGGGAGGCTTGAGGGCAAGAACCTTTATCAGATCCTAGTTTGAAGAGAAAGGTTTTCACTCTAGCAAGCAATGCCCGCTCTGGAGAGGAAGGAAAAGAAGAGCTTACATATTATGATCCAACGCCTCTTCACCTGGGGGTCAAGTGGACTGATCTTCTTCTGGCTGTGTTTACAGCTGGGCCCCTACCTTGTCAAAGGCCTTCTACATAACCGGTTACACTTTCCTCCGATATGAAAGCCGCGCTATTTGGAGGGCAAGACCTCTAATTCTTTAGGCCATCCGAAGGAAAGAAATAGAATCATCTTTGAAGATGCCACCTTTTCAATGATCTTACTGAAGATCTCTTTATTCCTGGCCACTTTATACTGGGCTAGCTGTATTCCAAAATGCATATCTCCTTTCGAGGATACTTTTATTTAGATATTATGGTTATGCCTAGGTAGTCAGGGCTTGTTCGGGCTAGTTTGTTTTGC
Source organism: Tetrastigma voinierianum (assembly GCA_016808115.1). Lineage (NCBI taxonomy): Eukaryota > Viridiplantae > Streptophyta > Magnoliopsida > Vitales > Vitaceae > Tetrastigma > Tetrastigma voinierianum. Next base: position 282,005 of record JAEQBH010005610.1, on the reverse strand, counting down.
TTTTCCCTTCGCCTCTATGTTTTGGCTGCCTCAGTGGGCCTTTCTTTATACCCCCGTATACCTTTTTGCTTAATATATTTTGCTTTTTATCGATAAAAAAAAAAAGGGAAAATCGGAAGTCGACTGCATTGTCTTCAAAGTCTAAAAGGGAACTCAAGAACCTTGAATGGATTGTGAAGCAGAAGGATGCTATGACTAGTGATGGATTGGGCAAGTTGGGTGAGAGCTTATCTTCGAGAAGCGGATGAAGATTGATTTCCTATCATAGAATGCTAGAGGGGCAACTCAAAGGGACAAAAGGAGAGTTATAAGATCTTAGATTAAGTTGGGAAGGTTGGAATGGGGTATCTTTGCAGGAAATAAAAATTCAAGGAGAAGTCTAGCAAGTAATCTGCTCCCTTAGGCTGGGTAGATGTTTAGAGAGAAAGGCAATTAATTCTAGGGGTGCATCAGGTGGTATTTTCGTATCCTAGGTTAGTGGACGCTTGATCTAGTTGGAATTAGAGAATTTTTCCTTCTCTTGTTGACCTAAAGACTATGATGGTGGAGGTCTTAGGATTTTTACTAAGGTGTATGGCCTAGTTTGTAAGAGGCTTAGGGAATGTTTTGGAGAAGCTCAATGTAAATTAGGGACTCATGGGAGTGATCCTTTTAGTACTAGAGAGATTTTAATGTGTTTCAAAAAAGACACACCCTAGCTGCACTCACGCCTCCTATCTAATCTGATATTTCTTAAAATTTCTTCCTTATTTTGCTCAAATTCAAGCCTCGCTTGATACTTCATGCAATCAGAGATGGATTGAGGAAAATTTGTATTTTGACATTGATCACAAGCAACATATTTATACACAAGTGGATCCTAAATCGAATAGGAAAAAATATAGAGTTTCCTGATTGGCTTCTAACTCTACATATTTACATTACTATAACATGGATAAAGCCTAAAAGGACTTGGAAAAACAGCCTTTGCTGTAACATTTTCTTTTTTTTTTAATGGGCTTGGAAGGAGAGGAATTTGCAGCATTTGACAATGTGGAGCTTATGAGGGCATATGAGGGTTTTTGGTTTGTCTTCAAGTCCCTTTATCTGAGTTTTTGGTTTCCGATTTATACTTTGTATACTTTCGGTGTTTTTCGCACTTTATTTTTTTAATATGTTCACTGTTCTTACTGATCCACAAAAAAAATGAATAACTAATATTCAATTAAGAGTTACAGAAAATACAAGCAAATTAGGTCAAACAAGGAAATAAACCCAGACCAAATATAGTATTTATTTCACTTAAGCAAGAAGAGAGGAGAGAATATACTTGATTTTAGGTTTCTTACCATCTTTTTATATGAGGAGTTTCAGCCCAGCAACCTGAAATTAGAAAAGAAATTTCAAGGAGAATTCAATAATTTAAACAAAATAAGTAGCGATGTGATATTACAGGTCATACAGAATAAAAAATATATAAAAAGAAACTATGTCAGTGTAAGGGAGATTTTAAGTCTGATTTATCTGCAGAGTAATGAATGTTTATATTGAATTGTTGGACAGTGGATGCTGACACCTTGGCTTGTAAAATCATCACTGTACAGGTTCACACAAATACCAAGAGAACCTCAACATTTAGTGTGTTATCCTTCCGGTATATCTTACATTTTGTATATTTTCATTTGGATCTAAGCTGTCTTCTTCAGTTTTGAGCCAATTTAGAAACCATAGGAATGCCTTTTTTTCTTTTTTCTTTTTTCTTTTTCCTTTTTGATTGAGACTTCAGCTCAAAGAGTAAAGATAAAACCCACAATTTTGGCTACTTTCTAAATATGGTAAAGGGTTGTGGATACAAAATATAGCCTATTAAATATGTATTGAAGAAATAAAAAATAACAAAGCAGTCTCCCTTTTTTTGGCAGTGTTTTTCCTTTATCTGTTCTGTTTCCTGCCCAGTTTCATGTTGTTTTATTTTTCTCTTGAAGAATGGCTCATCCATCTTGTACCATTTGTTTCACTATTGACATAATGTCTGTTGATTGCAATTTAACAAAAAAAGGAGAAATATTTATACAGAAACAACAAACTATTTACATTGTCTATAAACAACAATTCAAAAGACCTTAGCCATCTTGCAATTTCTACTATAGCATGAACAGGAGCTTTAGGCCACAGTAGAAATGCTGGAAATGAGATTCAACATTTTATTGAAACAATGACGAATGGAGAAAACAATCTGAAAAACCATCAAGAATATTGCTAGGAGAAAAACAAGAATTATCTTTAAAAAGGAAAGAAAAGGAAAAGAAAAATAAACCATAACTATGACTTTGGAATATAATCTTTGGACTGTAATTCCTAGTTTCAAAAAAGATATATTTGCATAGCTAAGATTTTTCTAATCTAACATTGATATTTCTGTGAGGTCGAACTCCCTATGTTAGTGTTTCTCCAACCAACACCATATTCCTTTCATCTAATATGGATCTTATTTCCATTCAACCGGAAAGAAAGGTACAGAAGAATCTAAGCTTGTAAAAACAAGGATCATAATCAATTCAAACATTGACTTGGAATCATTTCCTTTGATGTCTTCTATGTAATCTGATTATGCTATCTCATTTCATCAATAGAATACTAGGAATATGTTCATAGATAATTGGCAGTTTTTGATGACTTATTAATAATTTGTTATCTAAGTGCAATACAACATAAATATATTGTAAAGTTATTACACTTTACTTGTATCAACTTCATCACCTCCCAAATGAACAAATCTAGTTTGAAGGTCTTACTGAAATCTGAAACATGTAAGTTTTAAGGATATTAAATTTTCCCTCTATATCTATGATTAAAGAATTTAACGATAGGGGAAAACTTACAACAGCAAGTTCACTTTTTTCATTCTCTCAGGCATAGAAAGTAACAGAACTCCTAAAAGGAACAGTGATATTACCTGAAAGAATCCCATCTATTACTTTAAAGGTGAATTCTTTGCTGACATCAAGTGGCTGCTGACAATCCTTAGATGGCCATAGCGATGGATAGCCTGTCCCCCTTGAATAATAAGAACTCTTAGCTACTTAGACAGCTTCATGGAAAACCATTAAGAAAACATTCTTCTCCAGACATGAAATATCCATAAAGGAAGGTAAAAATATCATGTTGTAGACATCAAAATTTTAAAAATAAATTATCACTAAATTGGTGTTAGAAAAAATTACTTCCCAATCGACAAAATTCAGGATTGGCAAGTGACACATGGCAAAATTTCCAAGATGACAAAATTTAGTTTTGCAAATAAAATAATATCTTCCATCAAAAGAGATTTTTTTTTTTTTTTTTGATAGGTCATTTTTTTCTTTTTTTTCCACATTGGAACTTGAACTCGATACCTCCCATAACCCTACTCCAACCTTTTACCACTTGAGCCAAGCCTCAAGGGCATATCTTCAATTAAAAGAGAATTAAAATGAGTATATATATATATGTGTGTGTGTGTGTGTGTGTGGCAAGTGACACATGGAAAAATTTGTAAGCCGACAAAATTGAATTTTTTAAATAAAATTAAATCTTCCATCAAAAGAGAACTAAAATGAGTATTCTCTTATTGATAAGTTTTGGTCTTTAGGAAGTGAGAAGACAGTTACAAATTATGGACAACATTCTATAGCATGGAACAGTTGCCTTAATCACGGTTCAAGAAACTAAGTGGATAGTGACTAGGTCTATCCAGAGCCAAGTAGGTCATTCTCTTCTCAACAATAGAAAAGTAGAGATTAAGCCCTGTACAGATTAGGCCAACTGTAACAGTCAACTATTGACTAGGATGACTATAAATTAGTGATTAAGACAGTTGTAAATTTGGTCTTAAACTCTATGAATTTATTATGCATGTGTACTATTTTCTGATCAAGAGAATAAATTGGTTTTTCTCCAAAGAGATATGAGAGAGAGGAGAGAGAGAGAGAGGATGTATGGTGATAAATTAAAAGGAAAGCCAAGTATATCACGTCAAATAATTTGAGAGAGGCCGTAACATATGAAAAATTACAAGAACAGATCCAAGTTATTAGTACCATGAGAGAGCATGCCCTGGAACATCAACCTCAGCCAATACACTAATTCCTCTCCTCTGAGCATAACTGCAAAAATTGATAACAACCTTTTTGAGGAAAACAATAACTAGAAAGAGTAGTAAAACTTATATACTGGAAAACAAAGCAGAAATCACTTGCCTCACAATTTCAGCAGCATCAGCCATTGTATACCGTTCTGAGATGGAATAAGCACCATTCCACAGTTTGGGAAACGAAGGTATCTCCAAAGGAAAAGATTGTGTATCTACAATGTGCCAGTGCAACACATTCTGCATGAAACCAAGATCAGATTGATCCACATAGGTCCATTTTGATGAAATATTGTGTTCAGAAATTCACTCAACAATTGTTTAACTAATCAAACCTAAATTTACAAGCTTGAGATTTTAGGAGAGTTGGTCGTTTAACATGGTATCAGAGCTTGGTTTGGCAGGAGGTCCTAGGTTCGAACCCTCTCCTTACAAATTTGAATATTTGATCCCTATTTGTTGATTTGAAAGTCCATAACGGACTTTGACTATCTGCAGGTATGGGGCCGCATGAACGTGAGGGAGGGTGTGAAGCATGATATTCATATTAAACCCAAATTCTACAAGCTTCGCTTCGTGAGAGTCAATGCTTAAATAATTATAAACAAGGATTGTGTGTGGGCTTGTGTTTCAGGTGTGTGTGTAGCATACTTAATATAAACAAGGATCCTATGTGTGTGCGTGTGTGATAACATGATCAAAAAGAATGAAAGTACATCATGCACACAAAACTATACAGAAAAATACAGGATTAGTTAATTTACATAGAAAAGTAATTTTCATTTCAATGAAGAGAACGGATATGTAAATGACATCCAACTGCTTTGCTAAATTATGTCATAAAACATCATAATCCAATCATGTAAAAATATAGAAAGAAGTTGTTAGTATTTTCTTTGGTAGGTAAACTATTGACATATATTAAAAAACACTAAAAGCGTATCTAAAGTATACATCACGTATACAAAGAATACACCTCAAGGCAACACAAAAACAACAAGGGACAACAACAATAACAACTAAACACAACAACTTAGTTCAAACCTAACCACTACACTAAGTCTATCAAAGAAAGAGAACCAAGAAAGATACACAACTTGAACTACACTCATAGATTACAAACAAGAAGATTTGAACACTTGCAATTTTTTTTTGATAGGTAAATATTGTATTTTCTATCATTCTTTGCCCCCACTGGGACTTGAACCTGGTCCCCTCCCTTTGCCCACCCCAATCCTTAACCACTGAGTCAAGCCCCAGTGGCAGATTTCAACAATTGCAATGAACACCCGTCATTGTCAAACATCCTACTATTTCTTTCCCTCTAAACAAATTCAAAAAAGGCACAAAGAAGTAGTCTGCCATACCTTTTTCCTCTTTTCACCCACAAAACAATCGCATTATACAAGCAAAGTCTCTTCAACCAAAGAAGGGAGCACCCATGTCATACCAAAAAGGAAGAACAAATAATGTGATAGGGTTCAATGCCAGCAAATAGAAATTGAACCAGAGTATTATTAGATAGATGGAAGAATGACAGTAAGGAAGGGCAATTCAAGAGGCCCCACAACTCTCCTATAGAAAACAACCCCAAAATTCTTCTTACCACACACATTGCGGACAACCCACTTAAAGACACTACCTAACAGAAAATATTCCCTTGCTTGCTCTCCATGCTAATCTTTGGAGCTTTACAATTTTTAAGCCTTGCATAAGTGAAACGAATTAGGGGCCTAACACAATGTCATAGAACTCTAGTACTATCACAATGAAGGAGGATTTTTTTTATTTTTTATAAGTAATTGTATTAAAAAGGGGCACCAAATAGGTGACCCAAAAAAGAGAGAACCTCAACCCCTTACAAGAGAAACCAAAAAAGCAAAACGCCTCAAAAAACTAAGCACCCACCCAATCAATGAAATGAACAAGGGACATAGGTCCCTCCACTATTGACACTTTAGTCTCTGACCAAAAAAGATGTACAAAAACAGACTTTAGCCTTTGTATAGACAAAACCTCATCTCTAAAAACAATGTCATTTCGGTTCCTCCAAACTCTGGTCTAAAAATGCACAAAGGACTCGTGATTCCAAACTCCTCGCTTCTCTTTGGGGAAGAAAAGTACCCTTCCATCCTAAGAGGAAGTCCTCGACCGTGGGCCCAAAATCCAAAGCGGATCTAAAGAGGAGAAAAGCAATCCTAAAGCACTCTTTGTCTTAGAGCAATGAAGTGGGAGATGATCCACTGATCCCTCACTCTTCTAGACAAGGACAACAACTAGCAAGTGACAAACCTCTCTTCGGTTGATCAAGGTTAATATCTTGCCCCACGTTGCCTCCCACGCAAAGAAACTAATTTTTAACTGAACACAAGTCTTCCAAATGCACTTCCAGGGAAAAGAAGAGGGTGTTCTTTGTTCCAAAGCTTTGTACAAAGACTTAACAGAAAACAAACCATTTTTGGACCCTATCCTCCACACCCTCAATCACCCTCCTCCCCCCAATCGACACAACAAACTCTCCACAGCATCCATCTCCCAATCGTTAAAAGGTATTAAGAAAGTAGGATTCCAACAACCCCCTCCCATTTCCTCGCTCTACACATCCCCCACCCAGGCATTCTTTACACAAGCAATAGTAAACAAAGAGGGATAAGCATCAATTAGCGAAGTGTCACCGCACCAACTTTCCTTCCAAAACTTTGTCTTCTTCTCATCTCCCACCACAAAAGAAAAATGATTACTAACCAGAACACTCCACCTGCTCAAATATTTCCACAAACCTACCCCATAACTCTCTCTAGGGAAACAAGAGGACCACCCTCCCTCTTCCTCCCCATATTTCCTTATAATAACCTCAACCCACCAAGCTTCTTTCTCCCTTGCATACCGCTAACTCCATTTACTAAGGAGGGCATTGTTTAAAATAGACAAATTCTTCACACCAAGGCCCCCGTTCCTCCTTTTCGAGCAGATAGTGACCCACTTAACTAAGTGGGGTTTGCGTTCCAAAGACCCACCACCCCAAAGAAAATCTCTTTGGACCTTGTCAAGCCTTAATTTCACCTTTCTAGGCAAAGGAAGCAAAGACATAAGATAGAGAGGTATCCTAGACAACGTGCTCTAATTAAAGCGATCCTACCACCCTTAGATATATACTGTCTTTTCCAATAAGTAAGCCTCTCCCCAAGCGCCTCCACTCCCATCCCAAATGTACCTAATACTCTGTAAATGCGTCTCAAGGGTATGGATAGGTGGTTAGCAAGCTTCCCACCTTACAACCCAATTCACCAGCTAAGGAATCAACATTAGACACTCTGCCCACTGGAATCAGTTCACTCTTCTCCAGATTGGCTAATAAGTGGTTGACAATGAAGGAGGATTTTATTAATAGATTCTTCCTTCTTTAGGCACATGAAGCATCTATTAGCCAACACCCACCCTCTCGTATGCAGGTGATCCAAAGTTAGAACCTCACTTGAAGTAGCCTCCCAATCAACTCCGATGCATCCACAAATTCCAAACTACCCTTGAAAGGAAATCGCTTTGCCTTTTGTAGCTCCTACACCTAATACAAGGTCTTAGCAAAGAAAACTTCTAAAGAATCTATTAATAGACACCCACCCTCTCGTATGCAGGTGATCCAAAGTTAGAACCTTACTCCAAGTAGCCGAGAAATCAACTCTGACGGCATCCACAAATTCCAAATTACCCTTGACAGGAAATCGCTTTGCCTTTTGTGGCTTCTACACCTTATACAAGGTCTTAGCAAAGAAAACTCCACCCTTAGACAAAGTCCATAGGTTCTCATCATCCTTATCCCCATACACTTTTTTTCCCATTCAATCAAAGAAGGAAGTACTCCATGGTATCCATATTCCAATCAAAACACCTAGAGAAGCGAGAAGCCTAACACCCTCCATCTAAAGATTGATCCACACCTCCTCCACCATGCCTTAGTGGAAGCTACAACAAATAAGGATAGGGAGGACACAAAGGCTCATCACAACACCACTTAACTTCTAAACCATCCACACTCTACCAAAAGATAAACTACAGGCTGAACTTCCAAACTGCCCACACAGAGTCTCATCAAGATTCCACCTCACAAAGAATCCCATCCTCCTCTCTCTCAAAATTTATCATTGATAACTTGCCTCCAAAAGGCCCTCCTTTTCCTTGCAAAATACTAATTTCACTTACATAAAAGAGAATTGTAAAACAACAAAATATTCTTTTTACTCCTAGATAAGTAAACTATAGACCAACTAACCAAGTGAGGTTTCTTCTCAAGTGCCCTTATGCACAAGAGAAAGTCTCTTTGGTTTTGCTCTAACCTCCTCCTAACCAATCAAGTAAATAGGCAAGCTAGACAAGGTACTCCAAATAAGGGTAACTCTCCACACCTCCCTCCAACACCCCTGTAACACCCTAAAATATACCCTAGTCATTTTCAGCATGTTTAGGGTATTTTGTAGGTATAATTTAAATTTTTCGCAATTTAAATTCGAAAAGTGAAAATTTCGAAAACCCGAAAATAAGCAAGGGTAAATTTGTAATTTGTCAAAATTGGATATAAATGTCATAAGATTATACGATTATATGTCCATGAACATAAACAACCATGTTAGATATATGATGAATGATCCAGCAACAATAACTGGCACATTGGCGGCCAAACATGGCTCATGAAATGAGACCAATTTTAGTCTCTCATTCGTATTCGAGGTTCATGTGAAGGGAGAAGAAGAAAAGGAAGGAGAGAAGAAGAAGAGGGAAGCCAATAAAGGTTTATTGCTACTTGTTCGGGACTTGTTATGGTTTTGTTCTGAATTTGCTTTGGAAGTGTTTCGTGATGGATATTAGTGGTTCCATTCCTAGGTTTAGTTAAGAATGCATCCTAACCCTGTATGTCTTGAAAGTTGGGCCGGTAAAACCTCATTTTGTATAAGATGAGGGCATTGTATGGATTCTTGGTTTATGGTGTTTGGAGACATGTCTGGGTGTTAGAAGTTAACTCCGACTTACTAAGTATTTGAGTTAGGGCTTGGGAAAAACCCAATTAATCCCCCTAAGTGATTGGTTTTGGTCAAGTTAGAAACATACCGAGATGTTTCTTCTAGAGAATATATGCGCTTTTGCTGTGTCTGCTAGATTTGCAGAAAAATGGACCAAAACAAGAAATTGGTAATGTCAAGGGTCCTTCGCAGTCATTAAGAGACCCTCGCAAGGGCGTATAGTCCTCGGCAGCCGCGTAAGGACCCCCACGCCATAGCGCCAGCGGCCGAGAAGGAGGATTTTCCATCCGTTCACCGCGGGCGGCCACCGCTCACAAAGATGGAAATGTTGTGTTTCGCTTCGCTTTTTGTTTTTCCGTTGTTCAAGACTTTAATCTATTAGACTAATATATCTATAAGTGGTATGAAAGGGTCCATACATGATTGTAAGGTAAAGTAAAGGGAAAATTAGGACTCAGAGACTACATTTCATGGAGCGGAGCAAACCACTACTCTTATTATAAGATAATAAGTTATCGAATACATATAATTGCAGGAACTACATCAGATTCGAATGATAAGACTTCATTACGTAAGGTGCACTGTCGAATCAGGCTTCCCGTCAGTGCTACCCGCACGTTACGTGACAGCACGTTTCCGACCGCTGATTTGGCACTCCTGCTAGTGCTACGGCACTTATGTTACGCAAGGCACATAGTACCCGTACTTCTGACAAGGCTTCCAAAGACTTCGCTAGTGTTACGACACTCGCTACGCAAGGTGCACTGCCTGATCAAAGGTTTCCAAGACTTCAGCTGTATACAAGACCAAGATATCGACCGCACTCTCGGTACTGATAGTGGTTTGCATCTTACCATTTTATTACTAGTCTAGGTAATCCAAATGCGCTTATATGATAGGGTCTATGTTTAACAAGAAGAAAGTAATGTACATCGCCTGCTCGAATGTACCTACGTACCTCTCGTATAAGATAAGTTCCAGAGTACCTATTGTGCAATTTCTTTGCATACTATAAGCCCCGTAACTCCTAGCTGTGATCCTGGAACAAGTATAAGTCCCGTGATAAGTACAAGTACGTGTCCTGGGAGATCCGAATGCTACAGTCCCGCTATAAGTACAAGCATGTATGTTTGTTATATGAATTCATGAAAATCTGGAGACCGCAATGAATACCGTTATTGTTATAGCGCTTATTGTACAAGAGTATCAATGCATGTGTACATATATAAGTCATATGTTTCCCAATTAAGCCGTGCAGTTTAGCACAGTTTTAATCCGTGTTGGTACAGAGGAGGATGTCCGTGATCTTCCGCATACCACCGGGCCATGAAGACACTAAGTAGGGTTCACCATACGAGGTTCCGCGCTCCGACATGTAAAATGTAAATGCACGCTTTTTTGTATATGTATATGTAGCGGACTCGTGGATCAGAGGTGGCTTTTTAACACCGTAAACATCACTACGAATGGTAGTTTTATTTTCAGATCTTGGATAAGATATTTTGATTTAGTTATAAGACTCAAGTACACCAATGTCTCGAAAAAGGTGTAAAGAGTCCTGCCTCCGGCCTCGCCTCCTCCGCTCCATTGATGGGATTTAGCGCATGACAACCCCTCCCCTGGGCATAACACACCGTCATTTCCCAAAGTGTCAATCTCTCTCAAACCTCTCATCCACATTATCCTAAACTGCCACATACTTGAAAGGGGCACCTAAAAGGAGACCTAAATAAGTCAAAGGAGGTGGACAACCTTGCACCTGAACTCAAGAACCAATCCCCTTAAATTCTCTACCCTCCCACGAGGATAAGCTAGCTCTTCTCCGAATTTAATCTCAACCTCAATAAGGTCTCAAACCACATAACTCAACTCGAGAAAGTCAACTAATCAAAGTAAAGAAGCGGTTCTATATTCATATTTAAATCCAAACTCTATGCTCGTGCCAGAGTTGGTCGTTTAACATGATATCAAAGCTTGGTTTGGCAGGAGGTCCTGGGTTCAAGTCACCTCTCTGTAATTTATTCCCCATTTGTTGATTTGAAAGTCCATTATTAAGGTTTAGTCTCCTAATCCATTTAGGATTCTTTTCCTTCTCTCTTTAGTCTCCTAATTAGACTCTAACTTTGTTTCTTTTTTTGCCTTAACACTAGAGTATAAATATGTCGCACCTTCTTGTAAATTAATGAGAATCAGTATTCATTCTCTCAACATGGTGTCAGCTATAGAAGAGTTTGAGAATACTAGGTTAGGTTTCACCTATGGTCAATTCCGCTAACCTATCCAACTACCGTGTCATACCCCAACCACGCATAATCTACTGATGGCCTCAAAGAAGCCATGTCAGCCTCTAACACCTTGCCGCAAACAACTTTTTCCAAATAAGATTTCTTAATCACCCATTTCCAATTAACAGAGCATACACTAACAAGACGGCCTCTTCTCTTTGATCTACCCTCTAGTGGAAGCTTCACTAGAAAACACTACACGCCAATCTCCAGTCCGGCGTTGAAATTCACTCGTTGGCGCGTGAGACGCTGTTTGGCCACGCGCCTCCTTCAGCAGTGTCGTTTGCCACCAACGAGCCTATCCAGCCTCTCCACGCGCCCCGCCATCGCTGGAAAAGTCCTCATTTTCCACTTTTTCTCTTTGGTGACAATTTATGAGCTATTCTGTCACCTGAATCTCCTTTCTTTTTGTGTTTTCGGAAGCTCTACGACACCTTCAAGACCTTAGGAGTTGTTTCTGTTGACCTTATGTTGATTTCTCATCCCAATGGCTAAAAAATACGTCTCTAAGGCTTAAAAAAGGTCAAACTTTTAATTGTTTTGTATTTGGAACTCCTATGATTACCTTGGATAAACTCATAGGGAGCGATAATTATCAATCATGTGAGGAATCGGTGGACCTTTGGTTTATTGGTAATGGTTGTGAGGATCATTTTACTACTACGGACACAAGTATTCCCGAAGATAAACATACTCCGTGGAAAAAAACCAATGTTTTACTATGCAATATTCTTCGACAATCAATTGATGCCAAGACTCTATATAATATTGGGGCCTATAAAACTTGCTACACTATCTGGAATTAGGTGAAGAAACTATACATTAATGATATCGAGCCGCCTCTAATCGGCACATCCTCCATCGCTAATTTGAAATGTACTGATATGGATATATCTTCTTATGGGGGATGAATGTCTACCCTTAAGGATGAACTTGTACCTATCTTGCCAAAGTCTACTAATACCGAAACTTCACAATCAAAGATGGATCAAGTCTTCTTGCTGATCATTCTACTAACCAGCCGTATTTTGAGAACACTGGAAATGATAATTCACCCGGAGCAGCTTATTCCAAAACTTTGACGAGGCTCTTGGTCCGTTACTTCGCCATACCTCCATCGCCACAGCCAAACATGCAATCTCGAGATTACACCGACACTTCGTGATGGGCTCCTACCACCTCGAAGTGATTCTAGAGGTGAGCGCGGTAGCAACTGAGGAAGAGGACAACGTCCTCAATGCACATACTGTCATAAGCTTGGACACACCTATGCTTGATGCTATCAGTTACATGACCAACCTCCCCTGCATTCACTCATCGCCCACCTTCCTCGATCATTCAACAAGTTTCAGCCTGGTCTCAGGAGCCTATCCAATCCCAGCCATGTTTGGCTATTACGCCGCAAATACGCGAGGAGTACTGGTCTCACTCAAGCAACAACCTTCCTCCAATGCTTCTAGCTGCCCAAAACCAGAATGTCTCCGCTTACTACACGCTCATCCCACCTGGATCCTTGATACTAGAGCCTCTGATCATATCTCTGCTAATAAAAACCTTAACATCCATGAAGGACTTTATTTGGTTTGTTTGACTCTCCACATGCGGGTATAGGCCTGCATGTGAAGGAAAGTATTAAAGGCATAATATTCATATTAAATCCAAATCCTACAAGGTTGAGCTTTTAGAAGAGTTAGTCGTTTAACATATAGGAGAGCTTGCAAAACACTAAAGACAACAAAGTTTCTAGGGATCAATCTACTATCGCAAGCAAGCTAAAGCCATTCAGTAGAAATCAACTAGTATATTGGGAGTTGCAATTGAGGTTCTAAATTCTAACATCTCTAAAATAAATAAATAAGCTAAAAAAAGGTTTTTGACTGGAAAAAATGAAAGAAAAAGAAAATAGAGTGGGATTTTTTAGCCTCAAAATCTTGTTAAGAAAAGGGCAAACCTTAAGTCAAAGGGGTACTTCAGTAGTTTTATGCTCAGTAGCTTATGATCTATGACTATTAATTTATTAGTCCTTGGAGTTGGCCCCACAAGTAACCTCATGTTTAATTAGGTTTGTCTTTTTTGTTTTTCATTTGTTATTTGTATTTCTTTTCATATAAATATAAAGCTAGGCATACAAGCCAAATCATTATGGAAGCTTCCTTTGTTTCCTTCTTTTTCTCTCATTCTCATTTCTAAAGAAAAACTTACAAAGTAATAAAAACCTAGCAAGTATCAATCACATGAAACATTCAATAACTAATCAATGTTGGTTTCTTATATAGTGATCAGAAGCACTGTCAATGAAAAACAGCAAAGTGTGGAGAAAGTCAAGCATTGCATACCAACTTTGCATAGCTCATAGAATCAATAACACTCTTTATGATTGGCAGCGGCAGATAGTGTCGAGCTGTATCTGCACCAATTTGATTCATGTAAAAGTGAGACAAAAATTTCACTGATCAAGAAGATTTCTCAAGTTACTCTAATATTGTAGTTGACATTTTGTTGCCTTGTGACAGATAAGATCTATATAGAACCAACAACTTAAGATGGTATTCAAAGTGATGTACACTCATCCTTGGTCGTGGACCAGTTAACCAAAAAATGAGCTATGCATTTAGCCTCCTTTATCGGAGACTTCCCCCCTTGATTGTAACTTATTTCTCTTTTTTGGTATTTCTTCCCCCTATAACATTTCTCTTACATCTTAGAAGGATTGTTCTTATCTCTTGTACTTATCTTTTTAAGACAAATGACGGTGGTTGTTTCTATTAAGTGGAAAAAGAAAAAAAAAAAAAACAATAACAACTACTTGTGACCATTCATACTTTCATGTACTTTCTTTGCATGTAATTTGTTGCACCTGCTAAGGGTGACTTTTTCTGTATAATATATACATATACATACATGCATGGTAATTGATTTACATAGGCTCAAGGGGGCAGATCGTCTCTCACTGAAATTTTGGGAAAAAAATTTGTTTGTATAAGGACTCAAACCCACGGCCTAGGTTAAAGTAGAAGCTCACTATTGAACCATCAAAGTGACTTATGCCTTTATTTCACCCACTCGAAACTAACTCCTGCATTTGCTCCACTAACTTATTTTCTGTTCCTCAATAAAAAAACATATAACTTCTTGTTGCCTATAGAAAAGGGGGGAACATTAAATAGAAAAAGCATCTTACCAATTAAGAGACCTCGGTAAAAGAATCTTGGCTGATCATTTATATACCATGGGACTTGATGAACTTCAATCCCTCTATTTGTAAGGTTAAAACGGCATAATTGACTGAAAGTCTGAAATTTTATTGCAAAAACAACTAAATAAGATTGTTATGTTTTCATTCATTAGCCAAATCCAGCAACAGATTTTGCACATGTAAGGGACAGAGCTTAACCTGCAGCCCGTGTAGAACCCCATAAACTGTCTGTGCCTGAAAGTGTCCATAATAAAATTGAGATGATCAAAGGAAAACAAAATAATCAAGAGATCCAAATAAAATCTGACAGATTATAATTGCAAAATATTTTACATTTTCTTCCATGTAGTTAATTGGACCTTGTCTTGATGTTAGACACTAAAAGTTCACTCCCTCTTACACAACTCTCACTATTATTATTCTTTTTTTGATAGGTAAATATTTATTTCCGACAGTGGGACTTGAACCAGGAACCTTCCATAAC
Source organism: Tetrastigma voinierianum (assembly GCA_016808115.1). Lineage (NCBI taxonomy): Eukaryota > Viridiplantae > Streptophyta > Magnoliopsida > Vitales > Vitaceae > Tetrastigma > Tetrastigma voinierianum. The sequence continues at coordinate 266,917 of JAEQBH010005610.1, read as the reverse complement.
CCCACCCCAACCCTTTACCAACACTCATTAATTAAATGAAGAATCACCTCCTAATGCCAATCTAATACAACTATCACCTAAGAACATGTAAACTGCTTCATGAGTGCACTCTATCACCATCTAAAGGCAATTTGATTTTCTTCTATGCTATAAGATCAACTGCAACGATCTTTTCAAGTGTTTTAAAGGGCATGGTAGGGACGATTGAAAAGTACAACCTTAAATCTGTTATTTCTGATGCAACAGAGGTAGTTAGAAACCTTAGCATAATTGAGTTCAGAATTGTCTCAATTTGTCATTTCTTTAGGGTCATGATGTTGATTTGGTTAGTTTAAGTATTTTTGAAGTTTCATAAATGCAAAGATGTTTCAGAATTTCATATTTTATAGGCATGGGTTGGACTAGTGACCGTCTCTTCCAAGATAAGCAAGGTTAGTTGTTATCTCGTCTCTTTACAAGTGGTTATAAATTGCGTTCTTTCATGACATAAATCGAAACTTTTCATGCTGCTCTGAATACAGCGAGTATCCAAATCTAATTCATTGATGGCACCAAGAAAAAAAATGTGCCAAAGTTGTTGAAAAAAATTATTGAGCATGTTACCCTAGAGCCTTGGGAACCAGGGACATGGGCTCAGATTCACTTACCTCAATATGAGCATAAACCTGTGTTCCATGTGAAGGAATCGATAGCTTATATGACTCATCAACACCATATTTTAACTGCACAGTACACAAAAAATTTCACCAGCAGAATTGGCATTTCTTCAGCAAAATAAACAGAACAGTCAAACTTTGAACACTGTTTAGAGACAAACATGCCAATATGAAAAAATAAAATAAAAATAAAGTTATAATGAAATAGGAAATCATACAATGCTATTTTCCTTACAAAGGATTTCTGTTTCAAACCTTCATATCATGGTTTGATTTTCACATCGGAATAAGTAACATCACCACAATTCTCACCAAAGTAAACTTTTAAATTTTTGTTAGCATACATTGAAAATAATGAGCAGTAAAACTCCTATGCAGCACAGGAACTAAAAAACAAATCTCTTATCTTTCATTCACAAAGAAAAAAAATGCTTGTTCAAAAGCTGTTTTTCTTATCAAAATTTAATTACAATATTTTACAAGACCTCTTTATGGAATAAATAAAATATCAACATGACCATATCACTTCCATTTAGAAATAGTTAGTCAGATAGGAAAAAGAAAAAAGGACAAATCCTCATAGCAAACTAGGATTAGTTTTTTATTACACAACCAAAACTTAGATTTCCTTAAAACTTTTTACACTTGTTCATTCAAAGAATTCTGCATTTGTGTGTGGAAAAATATTTACAATGCATTTGGGCATACAAATCATTTCAAATTGAGCAAAATGCTTTATAATCATATCATGGTTAAATATTTTTCTTCTTTTCAATGAAATGGCTTACTGTCCTCCAAGTCTCAAACAATATGAAGAAATACATCTTGATCTTAGCACAGTAAGATGAAGGCTGGGTCACATCGATCAAATTCGGTATGAACACAAAAATGGCAAAATCCGCTTTTTCTTTTGGTTTCAGAGATACTCAAAAGAGTAATCAAATTTCTTCTGGGTCTTAAATTCTCATTGTTTAGAACCAAGAAAACAACTAACTCTCTTTAAATGAGCTTAATGTAATAATAGTACTCATTTTTAGTCATGTTTTTTCATGCTTGTAAGAATCCAAGTAATATAAAAAAAAAAGTATTTCTAAAAGAATACTTAAGCAATATAAAAACAGAAATACCTCATCGCTCTGTGACGTAAACAATCACATTAATTTTATGGAGAATGAACAGAGGATCAATTTGGGGGAAAAATTACTGTCGGCGACATGATCCACTTCACGCACATCGGCAACCTTGAGAATGCATCCTTTACGTCCTGCTCACATTTGTTTCCCCATCGGTTTTGCGTACAAAATTATTGCTAAGATACATAATTTGATGCCCATAGTTTACTGAATTTGGCATTGGCCATATGTTCAAGCCCTCCACAAGGACCCCCAAGAAAACAAGAAAGCACAAGCTTTTGACTATCTTCCCCATCATAAAAATCTGGTAGAAGAGCAAGATCAGAATTAAGTATATAGTAAAATCACAATTAAGGATTTATTAAGAATTATAAATATAAATTCATCAATTTGAATTCATAAATGATTATTTCCTATGATTGACATTGCATTTCCATTTAGACCAAATTTAAGAAATCCAAAGGAACTATTCCAAGGATCTGTTTTAGATTTGATATGCACCAAGATAAAGTGCTTTGTTGTTCATAGTATTGTTTGTAGAATCTAAAGTCATGCAAAAGATTGGGGGTTCCAAGAGACTTTCACATATTTCATTGAGGTCAATATGATTCAAATATTGAAGAGAAATAAAATTTATTAGAGTTGCTATCATGGTATATTTATCTTAACCAAAAAAGAAGAAGAAACCTTCAATTTGCTTTCCTTTTCACCATTGCAGCAAAATTTCCTCAGTAGGACAATGATCAAAGCAAGAATAGGACTAGAATGTTTCTTTCACAATTTTCAAATCACCATTTTCATTTCTAAAGCCTCTCTTGAAAATCTGCAAAATTTCAAACAAACCCATTTGATTTTGGCTTAAGATCAATTTAGAGAAGAGGGAGGTCACTGGTGGTTTTTATTTCCAAGGCAACTCAAGATCAAATCACTTATTTGTGTTGGTTACTTCTGTGGTTTGAGATGATTTATAGGCTGAGGGTTAATTTGAGAAAAGTGAGTTAATCTCAATAGGGAAGGTGGAGAATTTTGATCTTCTACTTGGGCTGTTTAGGGCAAAGGTAGAACATCTGTGTTCCTCCATTCAAGTCTTCCTTAGGTGATTCATTTAAGCTAATAAATAATTCTAGGATGGATAGTTGAGGCTCAAAAGAGGTTTTAAGTATAGAAGCAAATAATATAATTCCAATGGAGTGGGGATCTACTTTGACTAAAAGTATGCTCTCCAACCTCCCTATTTACTTTGTCTTTGTTCTACTTGCTATGGGCTGTTAGATTAAGGCTTGAACAGATTCAAAGGAACTTTCAACTTTCTCAAGGGCATTAGGGTGTTAGAGAGCAAACCTCATCTTGTTAAGTGGATGTTGTTTGTTGACTTAAGAGGAGAGGGACTTGGGGGTTAAAAAGCTCTCACTTCTTAGTAATGCTCTTATTTATAATTACAGTTGGCATTTTGCAATTAAGAGATATTTACTCTAGTATCAAGTAATTCAGCATTTTTGTGCTATGAGAGAGGCAAAATTGTTGATCATGTTGCCCAGCCAGAGGTGATGCAAGTAGTCGATAGAAGTTTTTGATTTTCATGCTTTTAAGGATTTCTTAAGTGCTTTGTTCATCACAAAGATACTTCATCGCTTGAATGACTTTATAGGTAAGAAGGAGAAAGAAGGTTTGGAAATGAGCCCATATGTTTATTTAGCTCATGTGGAAGGTAAGGAATCGTATTGATTTTGATAACAAGGCTTTCTCTCTACAAACAATGAAAATGGATTTCGTGTGCTTTCTGTGGGCTAAGTCTAAACTGTTAGTTACCTCTATCTTTAATAGGTTTTTTTTTAATGGTTGGGTTCTTCTGGAGTTACTAATGTTTTTTTGTGTTAGAGTATTGGTGGTGAGGAAGGTTTGAATTCTTGTATACCTTGGATTTTTGGATTACCTATTTGGTAGTTCCTTTTCTAATAGGTAAGAAAGAAATGTTTACTAAAAGAGTGTCACCTATCAAGTAGTTCCTTGATTATAATGTAAGCATTTCCTAATAAAAGAAGAAAAAAAAACAAATCAATTTAGAGAAGAGCTGTCTTTCTGATATTAATATAAACCAATAACTTGTGCCCAAGTATGCTTACACGCTTGATTGTAAAGTTTCATAATGATCTTTGTCTTATTTGGGTCCCATCCTATATGAGGAAATCTGAAGGCAAGTAGATTTTGGGATCCAATGATAGACAGAATCTAAAGGAAACTAGATGGATGTAGAAAGACAAAAACGTCTTTAGCGAGGGAAATAATTCTAATCAATCATGCTTATCTCACATCTCTATCTATTTCTAATCTTTTTTTCAAGATCCTAGCACTAATAACCCCGAGGATTGAGAAATTACAAAGGAACTTTCTTTTATTAAGGGTTGGGAAGTGTAAAAAGGATCATCTTATCAATTGGGACATAATAAGCTGTTAGCTAGAGGAGTTAGCATCGTTTGTGATTGGAAACTTGAAGAGCAACCATGCTCTCGAGCAAGTGACTCTGGAGGTTCCTTAGAAAAGTTATGGCATGTAGCATTAAGTTATTTTGAGCATTTGTGGGACACATCCTAAATGGATCGATGTCAATATTCTAGAATTGTCACATAAATGCCCTTAGAAGACCATTGCACAATTATTCCATGACGCTTCTTTGCACTTGTTTTATGATGGACAACAAGGAGAGAATTCATTTCTTTAGAGATTTGGGGTGGGGAGATTAACTATCGTGTCACAATTTTTAAGCTTTCATAAGGTTATCACAATGAAAATTTCACCTAATTAGTTGTCCTTGGTAATTTCCTTCACCTTCTGGGAACCTCAACTTTTACCATAATCTCACTAATGAGAAATTGAAACCTTGAGTACCTATCTCACTTCCTTATGTGCACTTGTCTTCTTCTGCCACAAATTCAAGAACTTTCTTTAACCTCTTCAAGTTTATTCTCAATAAAATCCTTTCTCTTGGCCTTGTCCTAATTCATCGAATATAATCTCATTCTTCACAACCAAATGTTCATGAAAATCAAAAGGTTCCTTCAAAGGTTAAGGTCTTTGCTTGGTTAGTAGCACCAGAAAGATCTTTTGGTGCATCTTATGGATGAGAGGTGCTAATCAATCGACCATCTCTTTCTACATTGTTGATTAACATTAGGGTTTGGCATAGGCTTTTCAATCTAATCAAGATGGGTTAGGTTCAGCTTAGAAGTATACATAATATTCTGACTACCTCGTTTAGATGTAAAGGGATGTCCATTAGAGGCAAGAGACCCTGTGGAAAATCACTTGCTCCACCATGCTTTGTTTGATTCTGTGGTAAAAGAGAAATGCTATGATCTTTGAGGAAAATTGGAGATTAGAAGAGACGTTATGGGATCTAATTCACTTAAATTCCTCCTTGTGAGCTTATTACACCATCATCTTTAAAGGCATCCGCTCAATATTGAGTGAATGCTTTCATCATGATATCCATCACAATTAAACATTCATCTAAAAGTAGGTAAAAACATAATGAAGTAGAGACAATGTTTTATAAATAACCTGGAGGAAAATTCATCAATGCTACACCTAAGGGGGTGTATATATATAATTATGTGTGCGTATACATAGGATGTTATTTTTAGTGATGAGAAGCATGTTCATCACCTAGGAAAGCCTCGATTTCAGAAGTGTGTATTTTCAAGGTAAGAAGCTCCATAGAAAATTTGTATTGTATAAATTGTTCAGGCAGGTATAAGAAGATTTGGAGTCTTATGATCCAATTGTAACAACTAAAACTTTGGAAAGACTTAGAGTTTCCATTTCAGCCTCACTCAATATAGGAAACCTCAAGAAAGAGTTGAAAACAAATTCTTCTACAAAATTCAGCATAGGTAGAAATGTTCTCATGGTACAATCTTCCACATGCAACTAAGGGGCCAAGACCATTTTTCAGAAATTGAGGAATTAAATTTTCTAATATAAATTAACATAAACTTTAGTTTGGTAAACTTTGGTTCCCATAAAAACAAGAAAAAAAAAATTGACAAGTAATTTCACAAAGATGGAAAACTATAATAAACTAATTGAATTAGCCATACTTGAGAAATATTTCCCCCCCCACCCCCTTTTTCTCACTTAGATTAAATGATTGAAAAACAAACATGTTGCCTGTCATGTGCTGTTTTGTAATGCATCTATATAAAAGAAGAGGACTGAAAACAAACAAAAGGAGAAGAAAAAAATCAGAGCCTACTGACAGAGAAGAACCAGAGAGGCAGTAAATACCAAACAGAATGGCATTTTAATAGGAAAGTGAATGAAAAGCTATGATAAAACTACTACGTTGTTTTCTTAGTTACCAAACAGAACACAAGGCAAAAGCATAAGGAAAAAACAAGTAAATACCATTTGTACAAATCAAATGTCAAAATAAAATACATGTCATTTCTTTATGCATTGATGAGAATCATATACCCAAACAAAACGCTAAAAAGAAACAAAATGAGCATAAAATTAGAACCCACCGACAAAGAAAAAGAAGTTGAGTAGATAATGGAAAAGAAGAGCAAATGAGAGAATGATGTTGTAATTGAGCTGGTAAAAATGTAGCATTGATAAACTTTTTTTTTTTTTGCGCTTTTCTGGCTTTTTCTTAGTTACCAAACAGAGCATAACGCATATAAATGACGAAAAACAAATTCAAGCCATTCTGTAATTCATTTGTAGGAATCAAAAGACCCAGAAAACAAAAATGAGCCGGAAATCAGAACCCACCAGCAGAGAGAAAACGGTTCAACCCCTGTAGGAAAATGGAGAGAAAGATGAAGGGGAGAATGACATTGTTATAGGAAAGTGAATTGGAGTAACGTGGGAGGTGGGAAGGTGAAAGTGGAGGGTTTAAAAATAGGAATTATTTAAGGAGACAATGATGATTTGGATATGGAAGAAGATATTCTCCATTTATTATCCATTGGGAGGGGATTTAAGAAAATGAAATATCTGTCAATCAAGCGAGTGAATGCTGAATCTGGCTGAATGCTAATCGTTGTTGGGATTCCATTCCCTTTCTCTCTTTCTCTCTCTCTCTCTCTCTATCTTTCACTGTTTCCTTGTTTTTCTGCTTTCGCTCCTCACATGCGTTCTGTTTGTTTCTCGTCATTTTCGACCCCATTCCCTAACCCTTACTCAACGTCTACCTCTCTCTCTCTCTCTTCATCTCATCTCCTTATTTGTTTCTTTAATACTCTCTACCTACTTTTCCTTTTCAATCCGGAGTTTTGTACGGAAATACAGTGTTTGGCAAAAAAAAATTAAATGTAGTGATCGTGATCGAAAAATATTTTCCAAATTAAGCTATATCACGCAAGGCCGGAATGACTAGCTTTTGAATTACGGCAACCCTAAGAATACTAACGATTTGCAGATTGAACAGTAGAATTGTTGCCAATGAGACCCGCATGTGGATACGAACATTGCTGCTGACACGCAAGAATTTAATTCGTGTTTAGCTGCTCGAATCTACGCAGACCGCTTCGTGAGTAAAATCGACGGACTTGTGGTTTTTCTCCTGCAGATTCTCCCCTAGCGATTTCTCCCAAATTCTATGGGGTCATTGATCCATAGCATTTGATGAGAAAGGGTGAGTGATCCGAGTTCACTTTTGGAAGGTGCGCAACCGACGCTTGATCAAACCTGAATCTCTAGTCTAGTTGTATAAAGCCCTATCAGGTAAAGCTTGATCCTATATTGACTTCCATTTGTTTTCTTTGCTTCTACACTATAATTTCTTGCAGTTTTATTTACAATGGCTGATGTGAGATTGATTGATAAATTTGAATGCAAAAGCAGAGGGTTTTGTTTCCGCTTTTTACTTTAGTACCTAAAACTATTAACTCGGGTTTGGGCACATTTATGGGATTTCAAGTCCAAGTGAATGGAGGAATCTTAATGAGTTCTTGTTTTTGAAAACCGCTCAAATTAGTGTTTTTCCCATTTTTGAAAATCAAGCAGGATATGTTTTGCGGTTTTCAAAATGAATAAACGATGTTTTGTTTTTAAAAACGAGAAGTAGTTTTCAAAATGGGTAAACAAATGAACCATTAATTGGGGGTGGAGTTGCATGATTGGAGATGAGAAGCACGTGAGAGGTATATACCTACCGAAGTCGTGGAGGGGGCATGGAGAAACGCGGAGGCATGAGACAAGGCTAAGAACTTCAACGACAGAACATAAACAGACAACCCAATATGTGTGTAAGCCTAATAACCTCTAATGCCTATTGCCTGCCTTCCATGACTCGGCCGCTACTTTGTGAAATGCCAATAAAAACGATATATATATTAGGGGAGGAGGGAAAGTGATGATGCAGTGATATCTCAACATTTCATTTATATAAAATATAAAATGATTTTAATGGCAGAGATGGTGTGAGACGCAGCTCTCCAGATCTGCAAAGCTTGATCCCCGCGTCCCGACTGTAAAAGCCTTTGTCTTTCTCGTTCATGCCTCCGAATGCATTATGAGTTTCTCACTTGAATACATTTGCGCCCCTTTATGTGGTCTGGCGTGGGACATGGTTGAACTGCGGAAACAAAAAATATCCAATGGCCATTGATTCCCGTATCTCTCACTTTTGTCGCCGAAAGTAAATGAGAGCAAGAAAAATAACAAAAATCAAAAAACTCACCAGACAGAGAACCACAATGAGCTTAGGTAAAGTGGATTTTCTTCAGACATTGAGCCCTATGTGAAATTTGAAGATTTAATTTTTTTTTCCTCAATTTTCTTGCATGCAAATAAAAGTAGTGAATTCATCGTAGTTCAAGATAGAGATTGGAAAGCGGTACCTTGAGTCAGCTACCGATGTAATATGGTGGAAAGATTGAATGCTTGTGAATGGAAATCTCATGTCCTCTCGCCTCGTGTCGGTGGATAATAATCCACTAGCCTCGTTGATGGTATGTGGCATGAATTGTGTTTCCCTATGAAATACCTATAACCTAAGGCTTCCTCATCAAATTTTGAGAATACCCACTTAATCCCGCGAATCGATATTTTTGCAACTTATCGTCACTCACTCATCGGGCTCAACCTCTAATCACCAAATATCTCAGAATTTGAATCTTCTCGATTGCCTTTTCCTTTCTCACGTGATCTCTTTTTCCTCTACCGCTCCGATTGCCTCGATCCCCTTCCGACTGACTCCGTATTTACTTTGTCAGCACATTCTATCTTTTCTCGTAAAATGTAACTTCTATATTTCAGATTTTATTTTTGATGATAATGGGTGGTTATGTGTTTTCAGTTCAAAGGCGCTTCAAGTCAATTTCAGAGTATTGAGCATTCAATTAGAGTAGGTTCATCAGGACTTTAAAATAATTCGCTTAGTTGATAAATTTGTTCCTTGGTTTATTTTACCGCGATATGAACTTGGATGGAATATACTGGCCGTTGACTTCAAATGGTGTTTGATCATAAATGGGAATACGCATGTACCAAACTTAAAACACCGAAATTGTACAATTCAAAATCATAAAGTTACTTTAAATTAAGCCAAATCTTACACTAAAGCCCCAGAGGATTTGAAGGAATGTGGAGAAGTGCAATTTAAGAGAGTGAATATGAGCTAATATTGATTCATACATACTCGAAACCACGACACATATTAAGCAAGAGAAGGAATGCGTAAGAAGACCATGAATTCAATGCATTTGTACGACTATGACATTGTCAATACGACTTCAATTCGAAATATCAAAGTGTTTTGCTTGGTTACCTAATAAAATAGGAAAGAAAAGAAAACGAGATAAAAAATTGGTGTTTAATGTATTCATTATGGTCAAGTGCAATTTAAAAAGTTTATATTGGAAAAATGTTAATGGATCAAACTCATAATTGTTTTTACTCTTTCTTCCTTTAACCCAATTTGATGGGAATTTGATTCATTTGTGTATGCATCACTGTGATGGAGTATTTGGAGGTTTGCTTTTTATTTATTATTTATTTTATTTTTTTACTGCGCTTATAAGCATGAATTGAACATGAACTTGCTTGCTTTTTTACAAGCTGTTATATCAGAAACATTTTCGGGTGGCATATGCTTTGAAATAAAGGGTATTTAGTAAGGGTGTTTGGTGTTTAGATCCAAATTTTGGTGTAGTATGAAATTAATATTACTAATTCCTGGGCAGTTTGTTATGTCTTAGATAAAATTTAGATGTGCTTGTTGGTCGGTAGTTGCTTTACAATTTTTTGAATAATATGGGAAAGATGTATGTTCCTTTGGGTATCTCTACTATACCTTTCAAGAGTGTTTTATCTAAATATAGGTGCGATTCTTTACAACTTGTGAGACTTGAAATGCTCTATTTCAATAATAATGTATGCATTAAACTTGAATGACAGTTTGCTCCATGGCGTGAATGGCGCCCCATGGCTTCTCATTACATTATATTTTGTTCCATGGGCCTGAAAAGCCACCATTAAGATGGCTTCCCAAATTAATGACTCGACCAAGGCCTCTAGTTATGAAATAAAATCAAACACTATATTAAATTATAAAACACGTAATCGTGTTATAAATGAGTGAAATGGAAGGGTATCGATTTGATATAACGCTAATCGACCTCGACATATTTTAATTCATGACACCATTATGTACAGGTTAAGAGAACAGTTGGAATCATGATTTCTGATATGAGAATGTTAAAGTATATCAACATGTCGTTATCGCAAGAATAAACAATACGCCCCTCCAATATCTCATTTGTTATAATCAATGTTAACCATTGATATGGTATAATTTCAAAGACAAAGATTGACAAAACCTAAGGTTCAAATTAGTACCATTTGTAAGTATCCTCTAGGAATGGAAATAGGTTCCAACCTTTTCCATGTGGATGATAGTAGGTGCCAGCAACAAACAGATCTTAGTAAAACACACAACCAAACTATCGAGGAAATTGAACTGCTCATTAAAGTCGCGAGTGTCAAGGCACAATTAAACCAATCCTGCGGTGGGCATGAAGATTTATTTGTTCGCGACCATCATAACGCTGTACGTCACTACGCGCTAGGGCCTAGTAGTGGTCCAAAGACCGATACCGGAGTAAATGTAGATGATGAAGACAGTGCAGCTGAAGAACGTAATGATGAAGATGTTACGATGAACTGACGAGTCGACGCGATGTCGTTGGATCGACATGCATCATTCTTTCGAGCTTTCAACCAAGCTTTGGAGAATGAACAAGGGATATATGTCTCTGCACAAGCACCATCTTGTGATGTATCAAATCACCAGATGATGAGACACTGATGAGCCATCCCTTTTACCTATCACTTACCACCAACACCTCAATTCAACATGTCAAAACCTAGATATTGTCAGGGCAAGTTGTCGGACTCCACGGTGCGTACTTACCACCGTGAATTCGAAAGTGGAGAATCTGTGAATTTGGGCAAGCTTTAATTCAACCGATTTGCAAGAGGCAGCCAAGATTTACTCCATTAAAGCACATCAAGAGTATGTCGTTGTTGCATCCTCCAAAAAATTGCTCGTTTTAAGATGTAAGAAGGCTGAAGAATGTCACTGTGCATGGAAGCTTCGTGCAATGGTCATCAAAGCATACTTTATTTGTTATCAAATAAATATAATCGGGCCGCATTTATGTCAATCCTGCTTAAATCGGACCATCATCACTAGACTCTAATTGGTTCAACTCATATAAAGACATTTAATTCAGTAATAATTCATATTGTCAATCACGCTTATTCAAAGTGAGTGTGATGGGAAAATGGGGATACTGGCATCATACAAAAAGGCGCTGATGGAAAGCATACAATTAGGATACTTATTTATGACTTCTCTCACCATATACAGAGTTGCCAATGCTTGTTCTGTGCGAGCATTCAACTGGATGTGCTGTTGTCTCGAAAACATGTGAAATCAACATGCCAAACACCGAGATATTCCAACGCGGTGTTCCGCTATCTTGCCATCCATTGAAGGGTTCCAAACATTGTCGCCCCGTAATGAGTATAGATGGTACACATTTATACGAAGTATAAAGGCAAGTTATTGATCATGCATGGGTGTGACGGAATAATCAGTCGCTTCCAATCGCATTTGCTATTAGTATATGAATATCGATGAAATAAGATGGTTCGCATGTATTAGAAACCACGTTACTCAAAGGCCGGGAATTTGTGTTATATCGCATGCATATCCAGAATCGCGCAAAGAATGGTCGATCCTCATCTTGGTCAGCTACACCATTTGCATATCACAAAGTTTTGCATGCTATTTCGCTAGCAATTTTATGACCCGCCTAAAGATAAAATTTCCAAAGAATTTATTTGCCGCTACCGCTTAGGCGAGCACTTAACGAAATTCAAAAGAAGGAATACACTAGAGAATTAATTCAAGCATTACAATGGCTTCGAGGCGCCCCTTTCCAAGCATGGGCTCTTTCACACGACTGAGGTCAAGATAATGGATTAATGACAACAAACATTTCGTAGGTATTTAATAGTGTCCTTAAAGGAGCTCAAGCTCCCAAAGAATCGCATTAGTACAATTTGACCTTTTTCCGTCTCAACGTTACTTTGTTGCAAGAAGAGAAGTAGTGCCAATAGGATTGCATCCACCGAAAGCAATTCACTCCGCGACGCTGATGCAGATCCAAAGCCTGTGTTGTCATACGTTCATGGAAATTGTCCTTTACGATCATCAGAAGGGTCGGTCCATGTAAAGTCTAGAGGGGCCGAACTCATCAAAAGAGTGTGACTTTACATGAAAAAACGTGTACATGTGTAAGACATTAACATATGGCTTCCCATGTACGCATATTATACGCATGTCGCGATCGCCGTGGTTGGATTTCCGCTTCGTTCAGAAAGCTACTACACTACACGTACCGCGATTCACGACACGCGGCACCCTTTTCCATCCAATATTCAACATGAGTGTTCTCGGGTGATGGCACCGCGGATTGGTAAGACTCGAAGCCAGCTACGCTCCGAAGTGGACGTCTAAATTCAACCCCGATTGTATAATGAAATGGATGTGTTGTGGAGGGGAAACCCCCGATCGTGTTATTAGCAAATAACCATCAGCACCTACAGTTTCGGAAGAATAGAAGTCAAGTCCAGTAATTGAATGTGTATGAATATATGAATGCAGCTGCTCCCATTATTTATCATTTGGTCCTCATTGCTGTGTTCACCACCCGCATGTTAGTTCCTAGCACCCTTTCTTAATGCATTACTTTTATCATCATATGAATTTTGTGGTTTTTAATTTGAGAACTTATTTTTCAATTTATATGTTGGGCTTTTTTAGTTGAGTTACTTTCCCAGTTGATGCGAGATGAATATCTTACATTATGGTTGTCAGTGCATATAAGATGTAAATATTGCTATCGAGGTCCCAAATGAAATCAAAGAAGGCTTCCCGGATGACTAATTTGACTTCGTTCTGAACACCATGTTCATTCAGCATGTACCGCTGAATCAGATGTGCATGAATGGAATTTATCATGGTTTCAACCGCATTACTCATGCATTTGTGACTGGGTATCAAAGCTTTGAATTCAAGTTCGACATTTGTGGTGGGGTCAGTCTTAACTCATTTTTCCATCTCGCTACTTCTTGATCCCGGTTCTTTTAATTGATTCATCTACATGGCATGAATGGTTTTTCTTCATATGAAGGGAAAATTTTGTTTTATTTTATGTCCTTTGGAGTCGCTCGCTACTTTCACGCCCTTGATGCCTATTTCATCCAGATTGTTGATGTTCTGGATTTTATCCCTTCACATGTAGCTATAGATGATATTTTCCATTGATACATGCAAAACTAATACTGTGTGCATTATTTACTTTTATTTCAATTTTTTGTGTGTGGATTGTTTAGTTCATTTTTGAACTATCCTGATTTCTTTGGCAGTTTTACTTTCATACTTTTTGCTTGGTATCCATTTTATATGGTGGTGAGAATGTCCCAACAAATGGTCGCCATCGGATGTTAAATTTCAGAATGGGGTGGTATTGTGGAGTCCAGGTGTGAGCCTCTGCAGGTGCTTGGGGCTCCTTACTCTACCACAGGGTAAAAACTGCATAGCTGTCAAATTTTAAGGTCGTGCTCACTAATCTCGGTTTGAGCCAGACCTATGACATGGAACCGGGGCATGTCATGGCTAGCCAAATAATTAATTTTACATCCATATGCCTATAAAATTTTTCTACATCCAAACAAATTGTACAAACAAAAACTGAATAGAACGTTTACTTAATTTTCTCTGTCTGTGCACTTGGGTTACCGGCATGAATTTCACGAGGCCTAACAGAAAGCCTCATCCAAAGTTAAAACAAAAAGCAACAATGTGGCCTACTAGGGAAGTGGTTTGAGATTCACATTAAAGTGATGTTTCCAGAGACATGGGTATCGAAAAATATGGGGAGAGTTGGATGTGGAGGGTGTGTGCTGGTGTGGAGGGTTGAGAAATCATATTATGAGTCTTCATAGATACTTCTTTTTATCTTGAATTTGGCTTTTTTGATAAAAAGTTTACTATTTGACGATTTTGTGAAGACAGCGTATGTTTCGCACTCAAGTTCAATATTTGATTGTTTTCAGTATGTTCTTCCTCTATATGATTGCTTTTTCTTTCTTTGCAGAGCAAGATGTAAGGCCTGGAATGTTGAAAATATTCAAAAATCACACAACGAAGACCTATTTAGTTGATGACTCTTTGTGGCTATGTAGTAAATCGATGCAGGATCATGTGAAGAGAAATCCCTTTGTAAAGATCGTATTTTTTCCCCTTTTAGCTCACTTACTATGTAACTATATGGGATCCGTCTTACAAATGTATGCCGATTTAACTTTGTAGGTAATCCATCCCAGCCACAATATCGTAGTTATGTTTTCTATTCTTATGCTTGTTTGTATTGGTGTATGCATTATATTTCAATTTGTAGGTAACCCTATTGATTTTCTCCCTCATCGAGATGGATGTAGCCATCTGTAGTCCTAAATGTTTATATCGCTGAGAATACTGATATATTCCTTCCGATGCAGTGTAATCATGTCTTGCCTAATATTGTCTGGGATTGCTACATACAATGGTCAAGAAGTGACAGAAAAGTAATCAAGAAATCATAGCTTTTTTAAAGCTTTACTATGACCGTAAGCACAAGTGCTCAATGACGGCTTAAATTATTTCTTTTCCTCTTTCCTCTTTGTTTCTTGAGCACACCTAATAAGATGCTAGCAGGCAGAAACAACGGAGAAAGAGTAAAAGAAATAATCTTGTGGACATCCCTCCCAATCATTATGTCGAGGTGAAAATTATGTTAAATTATTTCTTTTACTCGCTACTGCTTGATCATTACAAGAATTAATACTTAACCTAGTATTAATTTATCCAATGTATACATTTTTGGCAAGGATCTCACCAACCAATTTGATGGTTTTCCTTATATGTACCTGGGCTTAGTTAAAATCAAGATATTTAAAAATATATTTTAATTTTGCCATAGTTTTTTAACTAAGAAATAAATGTTTGCAAATAAGGTTTAAGAAACGAGTTTAGTTACAAATCAAGTTTTAAATAAATGCATTTTGTTGATCTTAATATTTTTAATATCGTAATTGGAAAAGATGATTTCTTTAAATATATATGTTATAGAATAATAAGCACTCATTATTTAATAAATGCTATTTTTAATGATCCACCTGGAATTTTTGTGAAATGCTTTGTCCAGCATTACCGTGAGATTTTATCGGATTGAAACACCACTTCATCTTCTCGTATTTTTAGCAAGAATATCATCCAGGTTGGTAAATTTATATATAGGCTTATCAAGGTGATCGATCTCAATCAATGAGAATACAAGAAATGTTGTGAAATGCAACAACAAGAACTTGGGGTAAATATTTGTATTAAATAATTTCACTTAGTATTTAACCTTATATCTACCTTTTTCATAAATACTCGTGAAAAGGGTGATCATTAATCTTATAATAAAGAGCATTGGGTTAAAAAATTTTCAAAATGTGATATAAATGTAAAATCAATCTAACTCGCTTTCTAAAACCCATAACATATCAAAAACCATAAACCCTAAACTCGAATCTGAAGAATAATTTAAAACGTTAATCGATGACACCAAAATCTAAGATGCAATATGTATAAAATAAATCATATATACTCATAAAATCATCTATCAATGAGTCCTACACGGCGTTTCTATCATTTTAGAACTACGCTTATAATACATGTGATCGTAGAGGAATGTGATTCCGTGCGGTGGATGCTAAGGCGAGGGAGCCAAGGGAAGCGAGGGAGATGATGGTGCAGAGGGAAGTGGTGGATGAAGTGGTCGATGCACACGTCGAGTCCGAGGTCGCGCCTAATTGAAGTCCCGCCCCACTCGTAGAGAGATGGTCTAGTATGGTGTCACAAAAGGGGGATGGATGGTGATGTGTCAATGGGTGGGTATGGAAGGTGACGGGTGAATGCGTGTGGATAAAGAATGTGGACTGCAAGGTGACGGGTCAATGTGTGTGGATCCGGAATGTGGTCTGGAAGGTGACGGGTCAATGTGTGTGGATACGCAATCCGCTTCCGAAGGTGGCTGTAAACGGGGGAAGGAATGTGTGAATGGCGCGTCATGTGGGGGTACGAACCGTGGTGTGGATGGTGAGGGGTAAAGCATGAGAGGGTAAATGTGCTAGAGAACTCGCATCAAGTGTGCATGCACCGTCGCACCGCGGTATCGCCATGACCCGCACTCCACCACGACCCTGGCGATCAACTCCCCTCCGCTCCCTCCCGCCCTCCTCTACCTTCCTAACGGTCGCACCTGGTGACGAGTCGAAGACACCGGAGGCCTACCTCGAGGGTGCATGTGATGGATGCCCCGGGCGCACTTCCGCGATCGCGATGTTCTCCTCCGACCGTGGGGAATGCCGAATCCGCACATGGTATATATGTCGCACATCAGACCAATGAGCAAACGAGACCGATCGACGATGTCAACTATGGCCGCTGACCGCGTGATCCGTATAAATAATTATGATTACGTGATCTATTGATTAAAATTCAGGCAAAATATTATATCAAAACGTCACTGACTTACTATACACCATACTACCGGGTCGTAGTATGAAACCTCATCATCTCTACGCAAACGCGTCGAAAACACCGCGGTAATACGACGTATACCACCGCATGTATGGATCCTCGGAAGTCCATCATACCCACCGGCGGGTGAATGTATGACTTCACAATCGCGGTTCCCATAAAGGTTATGTACGGAGAATGGTATGTCGCCTAATCTACCGGGTGTCGCCCCGCGTGCATCGACTCTACGAGGCGCCTACGTAGGAGCAATCCGGACAGATTCTCGATGCAAAATCTGAAATCACGTGAATACGCTCCGACGATGCCACCAACAAAGACGTAAACATAAGGAGTGGTGACATCGCGGCGCCATATCTCCCGATCAGCTACATATATCGGGGAGTCGGGTCAACCACGCCTCCGATACATATTTATTGCCACAAGACCTTACACATTAACCATTGATGTCAAATAATCGCATGTCAACAAGATTGCAATTACTATATGAATCGTATACTTTGCACTCATATAATTACAACCATGTAATTTTTACATATAATTACTCCCGATCCGATGTTTGTGCCTAGCTGATCGCTTGCAAGATAAGAGGAGCACACCTGGATGGGTTAAGCACCCGTGTCAAAGGTACTTCCACCTACACCCCAACTGAAGAGGCCGGGCTCTGCCTCGCCCTCAGCCTCCCGCCCAGCCGGGAATTCACAGCTCAGGTGGTAATCCATCAGTCTTGCATCTCACCGCCTATCGACATCGGGTCATCATGTAAGGCATGTGCAAATGGTGGTGTCGATGTGGAAGTGATTCCCAAAATCGGTCAGGCTCCACGTGAAGCCTCCAAGACCATAGCCAGCATGGGGACAAATATAAATTAATTGACCTAATTTCATAGATGAAAGTTTATGAACTTACAGTAACAATTAAATACATACCTGAATGAGTGTAATACAACCACTAATACCGCATCTATGGTCCAAGCTGGCACGACATAACTCTCGATATGTGTGTGCGAGTACTGCACCACCCCCAAATGGTAAGTAGATCTCGCGCCAAATCACGGAGTACGGAGAAAGCACAGTGAACATGACTCTTGTCCGAAACAAGAAGCATCCCATCGCTTAATAAGAACCCACGCGGCACTCCGCCCAAGGCGACTCACATCAAAGATCGTCCCGGTCGATAACTCGACATAACCACCGATGGAGATGGTCAATCCTCCGACTAAGATCAACGTGCGGGGTCACCCGAAAGTACCACGCATAATCGGGCTACATCAGCATACATGTCCCAATACTGGCTAACCGCCGATGATTATACCAGTGGATGATAGCGGGGCCAACATCCCAGTGATCGCATCTCTTCCAATCGACATGGAATGTCGTGTGGGTCTCGCCCCATCTCTCGACGACAGTAATAAGCGCCAATCTATGCCGATGCGAATTTAATCGGTATACTGTGAGAATCTCGCTGGATCACGCATGGACGAATACGTGACCCATCTCCAGGCCGACGAAGGCCTTATCCGCCGGCGAGGCTCTGATAACATCCTCAGAATTCATAATTAACTAAATAACAATGTTTATAATTCACTATATATATAAATATAAATTAGAGTAAACGAATGCTAATTCGCGAATAATAAAATGCATACCCGATCGGGCCCCACTGTGTTGATGTTCGTGGTCCGTCTGCAATAGCAAGACAGATGGATCCAATGGATCAGCGTCATGTAGCCATCTGGACGCCATATATATATAGCCTGGATGTATGAAATACAGTATACATATTAGTAAAACATATTGTGGAAATAGTAGAGTAACAAAAAAATATGGAGACTCATAGCAAACAGGTTTCCTGTGCCCAACAAATGAACATTCTATAAATCATATTTTGCCCATCGTGTTAGGATGAGGTGTTATAGGAATTTGCTTTCTTTAATTCTTTAAGTAGCTGGGTTTTTCCCTTTCTTCAACAAGGCAAGTTTAAAGGGATGAAGGAGTATCAGAGGTAAGAAGAGGAAGGAGGTGCAAGTAGTCGGGACCTTATGTCTTTTCGACTATTTGGCATATGTCTCATGTACTTGTACTGCGGTTTCCAACGATGGTTTGATCGGAGATAAGGAGCTTAAGATGATGCATGTAAAACCTGGCTAAAGCGGGCAAAAGAACTCTTAACAAGCTATTGAAGATGAGGTGTTGTCCATTCAAAATCAAGAGTGTTATGTAGAGTAGTTCTATGGTCAAAGGCTAGTTTGTGTATATTAAACGGTCCTTCGCTTTACGGATTTTATTCATTGGCTGGTTATGCAGTTGAGATTGGTGCCATGTACGCCTCTCTGACATTCTCAGGCCTGGGTGGTGTGTTTGTGATCTTTTCTCGCCTAGCCAAGTAAGCCGCTTTATGGTTCCTCGGGTAGTCTTTTCGCAGTCTGGGTTGTTATTGTGGGTTTCTGTGAGGATCTAGTCAGCATTCCTAAATTCAAAGACCATACAAATCAAAATATCACAATTATATCCATGTCCTAGGAAACAACTTGGTTGGAAAGAAACTTATATCCGATTTTTCATTTTATCTTATTAAATGAGGAATCAAACTCAGAGGTTTATCGAAGAGCTAAATTTGTCAGAGTCTCATAGAATCAAAGTTAAGGTGTATGATCCTACTAAATTACTCTAGGAGTCCAAAAGGCTGTTGTAATTAAGGATTATCCTTGTTGGACGTTTCCCCCAAAAAAATGCATTTTGTCTCTTTCCAGGTGACTCCTTCCTCTATTCATATACTTTTATATATATATATATATATATATATATATATATATATATATTCTTGCCTTTTGAATAGTATATTGCTCTTATCCCACAAAGAAACAAACAACTTTTCACATATGATACACATACTGAGGCTGGTCTATAGGGCATAAGAAACAAAAATAATGTATATAACTTTTATATACCATGGCAACATCGGGAGTGAGGACTCGAGGTAGATGCAGAGACTTAAAACATGTTTGGTCTCCAGGTTTTTTAAAAATTGATATTGGACAATAGTTTTTGAAACAATCTTCAAGCCTATTTGTTTGCGCTTTTAAAACTTATATTTCTTGAGCTTAAGATTTTGGGTTATTGGTCAACTCCACATACAAACTCGGGTTGCTCAAAATTCAAATGTAAGTTGAAATAATTTGCTTGATATCAGGACAGCTCATTGGCCGTCTAGGTCTTATTGCCGACTCACCTGCTTGTCTTTGCAGGAGAAAGCAACAGGGCACCCTCAAGCCTCGTGTTTCAAATTCCTTCCATGTATGCTTATTAGTTAAGAGATCTGGCAAATCCTTTCTATTTCTCCGGTTTCATGGTCCTGTGATCAAAGACCGCTATGTTATTTCTCTAAAAGATCAAATAACTGGCTTTGTTTCAATAGTCGGAGGTAGAAGGATCTAAGGCACCGGGTCATTGCATTCTTTTGTGAAGGAGGGACATTGATATAAAAGGAGATGAACACTGTTAATTCTTCAATTTTGATATTCCGAGTAATCTTTTTTTCATTAATGGAGTACGAAATGGTTCCTTGATATGTATATTTTTCGTGTGAAGAGCATGTGAAAAGTGAACTACTTAATGGGTAGCCCAAGCTTCTTATCTATCTACCTAATTTGAATCTTTTATGGATTGCCAAGTAGAGAAGCTCCCTAATCTACATGCACTGAAGTTATCGACTGTTTCATGCTTGCATAGATTCTCTTACATATTACCATATGGAGGAAAAAGATAAGACATTTGTTCTTATATGGCAGGATTAGTGAAGAAAATATATTCAGTTCCACTACATATTTAAAGATGCCCACCAAATGTCTTCAAGTTGCTTCAAGTTGCAAAGCCTTAATAGAGAAGTGGAGAGGAAAAGACTTCATACAAGATTTCCATTTTTTTGTCGTATCTCATATCTAATGGGAGAAGTTCTTCACACGCCCTCAACCTATTCGATGCCAACCATGTGGTGATATTGTGTGATTTGGACCCATGTGAGCTAATATCTTTAAAACGCTTCTCCTAATTTGAGAGAAGCCTATACTTACATAATACCAAAAACTTTCTCCCCTAATCCGATAGGATGTGACACTTTTACTTCTTCATTACCTACTTCTTGTTATCCTAATCCTAAAATAAAACAATGTCAGATTTTGTGAGACTCATGATTTCTCTCTTTCGAACCATGATTAGCATTTCGCTTAGATGCCCATTAATTCAAGCATGATCGCATAAAGTAGATGTGAGGCTTCTCATGCATACTAAGGCTCTTCCTTCCTACGTGAGCAGGTTTAAGTGTTCTTCCTTCCTAAGTCCAAATGTTTCTTAATGGAGACTATAACCAACCAAGGAACAAAAATCGCGACTTTCCATCACTTTGGGAAAAGCCCCGTTCTTGCTTATACAAAGAGTTAAGAAATTCGATTCGCTAAGTCAACTCATGGTGCCTACTTAATATGGACTTCCACTCTCGGGTTACAAAGATTTACTGAAGTTTGAACTAACCGAACCAAGATGTTAACTAGTATTCCGGCCTTCCATTTCGTTGGAATTATATCATTGCCTTGAAAGTACCTCTTCCTCACGTATTTCCATTATTTTGGGTTATGAACACGGGCCGATGAAACTAGTAGTTTTGATTGAATTTAACCTGGATTTTGCTTTTTTAAAACTGAGTTCCAGTTGGAGGATGAGCTCCTAATTGATTTGTTCTAATTTAACTTTCCTGTGTAATGAATCTGAATAGAAATTTTACGCTTTGCTTTCTATGGCTTCCAGTTTATCGCTTTTATTACTTCAGAGCCTAACACTTGAATGAACGAATAGTTTCGCATCTAGTAGAGTAATAATTGGTTATTCTTATAGACCATGTAAAGCTGCGTAAAATAGTAAAATAAATATATGGTGGCCAAGGATGACCATGGCAATAAAACATATACAATAAAACAATGTCGATAAGATCATCGATAAACCATATACAACAAAACAAACTCTTTTTCTGCCAATTAAAAGACTAGGAAGAAGCAACTAATCGACTAAGACTTTGGTGTACCTATTAATCTACAAATTAATATGCTAATACCAAAGCACCAACAACGCCATTTTACGTAAAAATAAGAACTGGAAAGGTGGGAAGATCTACCCGATCGGGGGGGACGAGAGGAGACGAGCCTGGTCAGGATCGGAGTAATCGGACTGAATCAAGCAACCGGAGGAGCAGAGGGGGAGAAGGGGAGAAGAAAGCAGAAGGGGGAGAAGGGGAGAAGAAAGCCCTAACTTATTCCGTTTCAATTGGCTGCCCGAACTACCTGCGATTTTGAATTAGTTCACCCCGTTTCTGAGAACGACGGCATTTGAATTGTTCAATGTCGCTGTGAACGACCGCAATTGAATTCCCAAATGCCGCCGCTCCTAACGACTAGCAATTATCTCACTTAAAGCCGACGCTTGCCATTTCCATTTGATTCAAAAGCCGGGCGCTCAGATCACGCAGAATAAGGTGTATTTTGGGGAATTATTTTCAATCCAATATTAATTTTATTTTTATTTTTTAAAATGTCAGATTCGCATAAAACTCTTCAATCCGCCTACCATAATTAAAACACTTTCTTTGATTTTATTTCCTATCCACCCTCGGATCTCATCACCCTTCGACTTCCCTTTTAAAAAAATTTATCATAAATTTTTTTTAAAAATGTATATTACCATATCCATGATGTCTTTTTCTCTTTTCTTTTTTGTCGGATCACGTATATCTTGATTAGATCCGTGAACATAAAAAATGTGTTTTTAAGTCATGGGTTTTACTGAGAAAAAGCTCGAGTTTTTCAGTCATTATATCGAAATATTTTAGTATATTTTTTGTGAATCTCACTCAAAAAAGTAATAAGAATCTATATCTAACAGTCAAAAACTTAAGCTTATATAGGCTCGAACTTATTGTAACTCTACCTCCATTGACATATTTAAATATTAAGCCATTGATTAAAGGCTAAGTTTATAATATTTGTAAAACTTATTTTACGACTTTTGCTCTAATTTGGTTTTAAATCCCAAGCCCGTCATTGTCTTCATGATATGAATTATGATGTGGGTTTTTCATGAACACCCAAAAAATGTAATCAAATTATTCAAATTTAATGCAATGGATTCATTTTTGGTAAACATGATTTCACTTAAGATTACTGGGATCAAAGAAAAATATAATATATCAAATTTATATTTGATTGGTAGGAAAATATGACAATTTATCTCTAGTTATCCTATTCTATATTTAACTTAAATATAATATTAAATATTATCTATTATCTATTATATGACTAAATATAAGGATAATATTAAATATGACTAAATACTATCCATTATTTTTATTTTTTATTATTTGCTCTATAAAACTAAAACTAAATCTATGGTTAAAAATGAACTAAAAAATATTATAAAATAATGTTAATACATGGATTATATATACAAAGTATTTTGGTATATGGAATATTATAATACAAAAAATTTATTTATGAAATTTAAATACTTTAATACTGAAATTATTAAATATGAGATGAATTTATTGGGGTCAGCATATACGGTTGCCCTTCACCAAAGGTATCACCTACATTAAAATACTTATTTATTTTTTAATAATAATAAAAAAAAAAAAAAACGTTTTTAATGAAAGGGCAACCATTAAAACACTTAAAAATCTTTAGTAGATTAAAAAAAAAGCTTTGAATATACTTTTCAAATAAATAAATAAATAAAAGCTTAGAATGTGGAAATATTAAAAAAAAAACGTATAATTATATTGTGTTATAAACTTCTTATTTTTTTCATTAGATGAATGTGATATAAATAGCTTAAAATCGAAGCTTAACGTAAATATTTTATTTTAAAATTAGTTGATATAGATTATTGAAAATCAAAATAATATTTAAACTAGTACGAATAAAGATTAAAAATCTTTAAATTAACGTCAGAATTTATTAATTACTTATTATTGGGAAAATGTTTTAAATTTTTTTAAAATTAATATCGTAATCCCATTAACTTCAAATAAAATTTCAATGTTACGCACTAGTTTTAATATTATTTTTATTTATAACCTATTTTAGTTTTTTTATTTTTTTAAATAACTTAAATAAATATGTTAAAATCTCTACTGACGTGGTCACAGTCACGTGACTATAGAGAATTCATGCAGACTGTACGGCGGTTCAACCACTTGCAAAAAATAAATAAAAGGTGGCCGGTTAACCCAATTTCCTTTAACTTTACTGAAAATTGCATTCCACTAGTCCACCATTTGCTATTTTATTTACTTAATTATCTTGCTTTAAAAAAATAAAATAATTAATTAATTAATTATATATCTTAGCCAGCATGTGCCTGGAAATATGTTCAATAAGTTGACTTTTAAATAGTTTTAACCATTCAAATTAATTATTAGATTTTATCCGATTTAGTTCACACTACTATGTTTAAAAATTAAAAATATTTCCAACCCTTAAAGTTTGGCTCAAGTTCCACGGTGAATTCTTATAAGAATAAAATATTATAACTCAAAAGTGAATAAAAGTAAAAAATAAATAAAATCATTTTTTACAACATTTAAAAAATAAATGTAGATTATTTATAATTTTATTTTTCAAAATTTGATCAAAAAATTGTTTTTGGAAGAATTTATATATATATATATATATATATATACATGGATATATAGAAACATTTTGATTCCAACTTTTTATCTCTTCATCTTCATCTTTTCTTTCATCAATCATCATTATTGATATGGTAAGACCTGGTAATTTTTAAATGGGTGGAAAAAAAAATTATTATTTTAAAAATTAAAAAAGGTATAAGGGTAATTTTCCTATAAAACTTTATATATAAATAGAAAAAAATATAAATATTTTATTATTAATCGGATCCTCCCTTTTTCTTTACGTAGTCTCTTATAATTATAAAACTCCATAAACTAGACTTTGAAGAAAAACTTTTAAGAGATAAAATTTTCCTATTATAGTGAATCGAAAAAAAAAAAATTATTTTCGTTATTCCATGATGAGTAGTTTTCTTGTTCGTAGGATCCCGAAAAAACATAGGATGTTAAATCTGAGGTTGAAGAAGTAGTTCAAAAGGTAAAATATTTTTCTTATTTATTTTCCTAAATTTATTTGGTAAAGATTATTTAAAAATAAAATAAAATATTAATTGGTGGTGTCGTATTGAATTGTTTTGAGAATGAGAATGAAACAAAATAAAATAAAGGTGATAGGGACCATCATATGTTTTGAGTTAGTGAAAAAAAAAATGTAGGTGACCACCTTACTATATCAGTATAGAAAAGTAAACTAAAATCACAACTTCTGTTCTGTAGCTTGGATTCTGAACTCGATATCAAAAGAGATTTCTACTAGAGAGTGGAGAGTGGAGAGTGTCACAAGGACATTACGTCAACACTTAACGGTCATTTTAATATTCTTTAACCATTTTAATAGCCACGCGACATTAACTTTGACCACAAGAAATCAGAAGAGCTCTATTTGCATCGAAAAAAATCTCGTACTGTAAACGTAGATATCGCATAACACTCGTACATTTTCCTAATTTTCAAATCTCTTTATGATAAAATATATAACTATTTCTTTTAAGTCCTAATACTTTGTGAAACCTTTGTTATAAACCTTTATTTACTATTTTTGAATAAAAAAAGCAATGGAGAATATATATTTTTATTTTAAAATTGATCTTTCATTAGTAAAATCTACAATCACATCACACATTGGTAATATTTATTTGAGTCATAAAGTTGGAAATCTACACCTTTTTATGTGAAAATCTCATTTGAATAAAAAATAAATTTTCCACTAATTTTGTTAAGATATTTCCAAATAAACAAAGTTTTTTTCTTTTTTTTTTTTTTTTTTATTATAACTTATAAAAACCATATCCCTTTATGATTCTTGTAAACGTGGTTGTTGATAGCATATTGAAGACTTTTGACTAGCTAATTATTTTTATTGCATGCTTTATCACTAAAGTCATTTGAAATTTCGGTTTACTGATCTTCTTAATCGATTATTGTGTTGATCTATGAAGATTTGTATAACTCATAGCTAAGATTTCAAGATATTTGTGTACCTAGTGTGCCTTCTTGTTCTTAGTGGGTTAGGTTTTTTGGGTTGCACCCGCACTACTTCAGGGCACATTAGATTACCACCATGTTGAGATTAGCTAGATTTATGGTCACTGGTCAGATAAGAGATCCAACTCCCTTTGTATCCTTTGCGTGCTAGATATCAATTTGAGTATAAGTTTCCAATTGCGCTTCGCATCATTATGGTTTATCCTCTGCTTCGTAGGATAGACAACCAGTGAATTGTGATGAGATACATTAAGGGATTCAGCGTTTCATCCCCGCCAATTAATTACTCAATCTGGGCCGATGGAATGCGCGACGCCTTAAACTCAAAAATTCATCGACCAATCGTCAACCGCACAAAACTCTTTACATGTCGAAGAATCCGACACGACATTACAGCCCATTTTACTACGACTCCATAATTTAACAAAATCGGAGGCCCCTTTGTATAAGGAGTTCTACCAAAAAGTATAACCTGTACAACAGATAAATAACATGACCCATCCGAAGTTAAATATCATATCATGACCTTTCCAGACCCATTTACAAGTAAAAATGACCACATAAAATCCATCTCCCTCTTTGCTTAAGTTTAGCAATTTACTACTGTGAACCACTTCTATATTGCAACTCATAAGATTCCTCTACACTTAAATGATTTTCCTTACCTTTCATTCTAGGTATGTCTTCTAGGATTCGTGTCAGAGGTATAGATTGATTCGAACTATTGAGCTACCAAAGCTTTGACTTCTATTCATGAGAATTTAGCAAGTATCAGACAGGAGATCAGTAGTCAGTAGGCTAGACAATCAGTAATTCAGGATGGGATACACTATGATTCAACGCCACCTCTCTGCCACCACTCACTACCAAATTGATGGAACAGGCCTCGCCATACATTTAAATACATTATTGACTTATCGCCGAATCGACAATAAAGAATAAGTCGCTTTGTTTTTTTAAAATTTCACATTTATCACGAAATTTTAAAAAGTTATGAATAGAAAAAATGAAATATTTTACTTTTTCTATTCAGAAAAGTCATTTTACAAAATAAGAAAAATTCAATCATTGTCCAATAAAAAGAAGAGCTAGCAATATATACCACTAGAATGATAACGAGGTTTGGGATTTGGAGTGGTCCCATCTCGAATTCCTACTGCTTATTTTTTCACCTCAAACTTGTATCATTTAAAAATTAACAGACGGGATGAGATGAGAGGGTAAATTTCAAACTCTCCCCTGCTACATTTTATTTTTGTTTTTATTTTTAAATTTTAATTTTTTATATTTGCTTTTTTATTTTTATTATATTAAATTAATATTTTTCATAAAAATAAAAATATTATGAATTTTATAAATTATTTATTAAAAAAGTTTAATAATAATTATTATGTATATTAAAGTATAAAATAAAATAATAAAAAATTATTTTAAAATATAATCTAAGGGCTTATTATTATTATTTTGATACATTTGGCTCATATTGCTTCATTCTGTCCTGCTTTCGCTCAAACAATTTATTTATTTTCAATTCAATTTATTTTAATGAACTTAGCCTGCTCCATTTCTCGACTTCAGATTTTCGTAAAATCTCGCCTTCCCTGAAATACCCAAGAACTTATCACCTGCAAAATCGAAAATTTCGCTTGTCCTTAATCACTTTAACTTTTTCGAAGCATTAGATTTCGCGAGACGAATTTAACTAAGACAAACCGCTTTCACATCCGAGATCTAGAGAATTTTCTAAACTTCCCTGAACCCTTATGGCAATTTATTATTTTTATTAACATTTTGCCATTTTTGAAAATTTCTAATTTTCTCGGGTTTTACAGAGAGTAACAATACCTGAACCCGTATCGGATTTGAGAAAATAAACTCAAACCCATTAAAAACCCGATTAAAATTAAATTAAACATGTGTCATTAAGAAATGGCGCGACAGAATCTCCAAAATAATTTTGTTTCACACATCCCTACTCACTACCTAATGTTAAAAACAACAACTTAATACTTAATGTTATTAAGATCATTCAAGACAAGTTCTCAAAAAAGTTTCATTCAAAGTGATTAAGCAAAAAAAACAAACGCAACCTTAGTCTGAGGTTACTCCACTTGTCGCCATACCTACCATAGCTCTTAAGGATGTTTATGTTCGTATTGAGCAGTGTATCAAGAAATTGAGAGTATCAAATGGTTCAGCTCCTTGGGATGGTCCTGATAGTGTGTAGCTATGGCCGGTTTACCGCCCAAGTTCACCATGCCTGAGATTGAGAGGTATATAGGTGATGGCTGTCCTCGCATCCATCTTTGACTTTACAGTATTTAGATGGTCACCATGTTTCCATTATCTTTGAGTGGTACAACTCAACGTTGGTTTACATCGTTGGAGTCCTCACGACGCAGGACATGGGATGACTTAGCTTAAGAGTTTTTACAATAGTTTGCTTAATTATAATATTATAGTTGATGTATCGAGGAGAGAGCTTCAGGCTTTGAGATAGTATATAGATGAGTCAGTTTCTTCCTTCATCTCTCGATGGCGAGAGAAGATAGTAGAGATCATAGATTGACCGACAGAGAGAGATCATATACGGATGATTATGAGGAGTCTACATGTAAAACCCGAGAAAAATTCAATTTTTCCTCGTCATGGTTTAAAACGTAATTTCAAAGAGAAAATCGGGGAATTTTACATCCTCGACAATCGAAACTACTTTTACTGGCTAATCTGTTTACCGAAATCTAAAGTACCTTAATCGACCTCAGAGGATTCTAGAGATAATGGGATTTCACGCTTTCGAGATATCTACAATGCGACATATTTATTACGATCTCGTTGATTACATGGCATATTAGGAGTGACATACTACATTTATTATCTATGCATAATTTGTATGAATGGCTCACATTGAGCCAAATATAAAGTGGAGAAAATAATAGGAAAGATAAAACAAGAAAATAAGAAGAAAAAAAAAGTGAAGATGACATGTGGCAAAGAAGGAAAGTGGGGGGAAGTTTCCCCCACTTTTGATGCATGCGGGAATGAGAATCAAAAGGGAAGGAAGGAAAAAGAAAAAGAAAAAATAGAGAAGAAAAACGGATAGAGAAGAGGAATAAAAAAGGAGAAATGGAGAGGGTGTTCTTCCGCCTTCCGACTACGACCTAAAGGTCCAAGAATTAAATCTAATCCATGACCCAGTTTCACACGTATGCATTCAAAATCTCGAGTTTTATCAAATCCCTAAGAGAATTTTCCTAATGGATTATTTTTACCTAAAAGTCATCAGAACGGCATAGTTTTCTTCAGACCGTGATCGCCGTGGTGATTTAGTCCTAAGATTTTGAGATTGAATATTGAAATTTTTTTTCGACTGTTCCTCGACAGTCCTAACAATGCTGAGATTTGGTTTGATCTCGTGACTTATGTCTTCGGGTTTTGCTGTGTTTTATCACAGTTGATTCGATAATCACCAACTAAAAATGGTCTATAGCCACGAAGGAATCGAGAGGCTCGCTTTTATGGATCCAGATTTGGCCATTTCGGCGTGTTGTTGCTTGATTGAATAACATGTTGGTTCGTGGAAAAGATCATATTGATATATGCTCTTTTGATGGATGTGAATTATATGTAAAAAATATAATTATCTGTGTTTTGGTAATGTTGCATATAGCTCTCATTATGCATGTAACATGATATGACATGAAATGACATTTCCGATTTAGCATGCACTAGGACATCGTGGTTAAGTCAGGTGTGTGCGCACGGTAACGGTTATCTACCATTTACAGGAATGTGTGAGCGAGCTCCTGAGAAGGACAACGTCCAAAATGGAGACTTACAGTTACATAACAGGAAAACAATAATAATAATAAATCTCGTGTGTTTGGGCGGAACAAGATGGGGTAGATTCCCCCCTAGGGTGAAATACCCAAATTCATTCAGAAGCACACGATCACTGACGCGAAAGACTGCGAAAACATGGAAAGGCGCAGCACGCATCCCGCGATGTAAACTCAAAATACATACCTACAAATGCATAACATACCGGATGAATATCGAGGTTGTCCAATGGTTAAATCATTAGGTGAAAACCAATTAATGGGTTTTCACACTTCGCGCCACAGTGAGGGAGTCATCAGACTTCGGTTATGGGCAATGAAGAGTCTCATCTCATTAATGACATTTAAATATTTCACGTTTGTGATCAGACGCATTTTAATGTGGTATGATGTATGCGTGAGCCATTGCATGTGCATTTAGAGCGGGAAGGCGGCTACTATAAGAAAATTTCAATCACCGGCATCGCTCACTCCTGGCCGTGGAAAATATTTTCGTGCACTTTGTGTACAAGTGGAATGGAACTGGCCCAAGATTAGCTGTGAAAAAGATCGGATCAGGGCTGTTCATGTGTTTTGTAATATTCTGGATAGAATATTCAGTATTATACATGTAAACGAAAAGTTTTGTAATAAGAACTCATTTTTGGACTTGTTTTGTGTAGTGTTAATAGTAAATTTGTAAAAAAACAGTAGTATTACGTGAAATGCATTGAATGAAAGTGAAAGATCCAGACCCGGATTAACCTCATGAACCCGAGGGGACCTCCCGGCACTCCAACGGATATAGAAACTTTTCCTCAAAACAATCAAATAAAATCCATGGAGCGAACCCCTTTACAATCCTTAACATATCTTTAGAAAATAATGCGGAAACGAAATGGTAAATTTTTTTTTTTTTTCAAACACTTAGATTTTCAAAATCCACAGTTTCTCCTCGTTTTCGGGGACTTCTCTCCAAATCTCTACAAAAACTCATGGAAACATTTAAAACACATTCTCGAACTTCCGTTTCTGACTCTCTCATTCACAACTCAATCAAGCACAATATATACTTATATATACTATTCACTTCATCTGCCAAACATTCAAAACTTCTTCTAATCTATGCAAATAATCTTTATAAAAAGATCGGGCCTCTGAAATGGACTTAAGCCGACCGCCTATTTACCTCCGCCCACCGAGATCAAAGCCCACTTTAGAGTCTTTCAAAACATATACACATATACATACAAGATATATACATACAATTACAAACATTCCAATGATATACACGAAATATATATACAACGCAATTAATATGCAAAACATATATTACAACAGAACACAAACAATGATGGTTCGATAGGTATGTTCCTCTCCAACTCCCCCCCCCCCCCCCTCCCCCCCTTCTCCTCTCCTGCTCTTCCACGCGCACCTGCCCTCCTAAAATGCTTCTTTTAAAACATATAAAAAAGATGGAGCCAAAGAGCCAAAGGAGCTATTTTTCATTTTTAGAAGCAACATTCAGTAGCGAGACAAAGTAATGAATACTTATTCAATTAAAATCAATTTATACTTTAAACTTTCTTTCTAATGGAACCTGTGGTAAAATGACATCAATGGGGCTTCGGCATTTGAATTAAGAGGGATGTCTTATTCAAATATAATCACCACGTCACAAGGAGAAACCTTCACGCCTGTAGGGTTCCAATCATAGCACCTTATCACGTGCAAGAATATTACACTAAAATCTATTTCCTCCTCGGCAGGTAGAACTATAACTATTCCCTCTAAATCTACACGTTTAAAGAACTCAGAATAGCATCGGGCCATAATAAATATATGGGGTTAGGTAAATCAACAAGAAACATTTCTTCAAAATACATTTATAAACCCATTTAAATCCTTTACTTTATATCATTAAAACATATATAGCCCTTTACACATTTTAAACTTTCATAATGTCTTGAACATATATGTTACATTTAAAATATAATATATATAAATACTACATTAAACTTTTTATTTTAACATTAAAAAAATCTTCACTCTTTTAAACTCACCTCAAAATCAGTTTTACACTTACTGGTCTCACCGCTCAATCCCGCTTGCTTCCCATTCCACCCTGCTTCCCCATCCGATAGTCCTTTTTCACATTTTTCAAGAAAACCACGACTAAACATTAACCATACTTCCATTTTAATCACTCATGCACATTCATTTTCACCAACCACATCATATCTACTTTAAAGACCATTGAAACCACCAAAAAATATACATAATCTAGGAAATTAATTAAATTACCATTTTCTTTTACAAAAATGGACCTTTAATGCCTCAATTCAAAACTTTTCTTTCAACCACTTCCAATGATTTATAGTTAATATTAGAAGATCTAGAAATTCCACTTGAAAATGGCAAATCGTAATTTTAAGCAGCAAGATTTGTAATTTGCTGAAAACTGAAATTTTATTCTGATCTCGGATGACTAAACGAATTTCACCATTGAATCGTCTCAAGAAAATCTGAAGAAAATGTAATTTCGTCGACCTCGATACCACTCTATACGCCGAGGTATCATGCTTCGGTGCCAGAAACGATATTTGATGACAAAATCATGATATAACACGTGATCACGCTATAATGCAACAGTTAAAAACGATGAAATTAACTACCGATAGCGTTTAATGTCAAACTCGTGAGTTAATCGATAAATTGGCCATTTAAAACGATTAAATGATAATAGCCGTAAATATCAGATAGTGTCATCTTCCTCAAATTGAAGAGACCAAAACGTGGGAAAAGGGCATTTCGGTTGTTGAATCTAGATTCTTATTTAGAGAGAGAGAGAGCCACTCTCTCTAGATTTACGCGACGGACTGGGTCGAAAGTCTTCGTATAAGAAGCAAAGTCATTGCAACTACAGGTGACAATACATCTTGGGCTTTAGGAGTTTCTGACAAATCTAAAAGTAGGGGTTTCCTTACTTGAGTTTTTGGCCTTGTTTAAGAGCTATGTTAATGTTTGAGTTGAATGAGGCCGTGAGGGTTGACGGTCCAAATTGGAACCGAGGTGTTTGGATTTTTGAAACCTATGACAAACGTGACTGGCCCACAAAATGCTTGGAGTGCCAGGAAACGGCTATGAATGTATGCTTTGATGTGTATGAGGCAAGAATCGACCGAGAAATACGTTCACAAAGTGAACTGAAGGATCGTGATTTCCCTGAATAGTAAATCGAGGGTTTCACTATTCCCGATAATAGTGTACAAAATAATTTTTGCGGAAAATATGTGCTGCTCGGGTCGAGTGATTGTATGGAATCTTAGTGTTTGATCGCGCCTGAAGTGGAGCTAATTTTGAGTGTGGAAATGTGAAATTACATAACATGATTGTGTGATTTAAATTATGTGAATATATGCATGGTGATATATTTGCATGTGTTATATGAGTTATTGAAATGACATCACAATGCATTTCATATGCACTGGGGCACCCTAGAGAGATAGGAGTGAGTGCATGAGGTAATTCTAGAGAGAATGGTATCGGAGGGTTGTCTAAAAATAATAATAATTATCGGAGGGTAGTCCATACTAAAAATATCAATCGTCTGAGACTCACTCTAATTGATATACACGGAGGGTAGTCCACACATAATATCAATCGTCGGAGTCGGCCCAATTGATATATCTCGGAGGGTAGTCCACTTAATATAACATCGGAGACGGTCCACTACTTAGATCGGAGGGTAGACCACAAATATAAACAAATAACTTTGTTTAAAACTAGTTTTCTCATACATGACTTAGGCAGATGTGAGGGAGTCGATGAGGACTTGAGATATGAGTTGAGCAGTTAGACATTCAAGTAGGATCATGCATTTGCTTGAATGTGTGTTTATTTTGGAGCATTGCATATGCACTTAGGTAGAGAGTAAACTCCACTTAGGTGATTCCAATTATCGAGCATTAGCTCACCCTCGTCGAGGGAACATATTTTCAAAAAGCTGTGGAGCGCACGAGAGTACTGGCCATTCTAGGTTTAGTTTAGAAGAAAGTTTCTTAGCTGCGCTTTAGTTTATGGATGCATAAGCATGTATTAAATTAGAATTTTAATATATGTTGTATAAAAAAGAGAATTGATTAACTCTTATGAAACTATTGGATATAGTTGGTTTATAATATGATGAGTATTGTTATTTGGGCCTAAGAGGCCGCTTTTACTCGTGACATAGACATCATGTGATTGATGCCGATCGATGTGCTATATTACGTGATGTATGTGGGCAGAGCCTCCGCATGTGCTGAGACTCTCATCGATTTTCTCGTGAATGTTGGGTAGATTACCTGACATCCACGAGTATTCCGCAATATGGGAGGCCAATGACTTCTGTGAAATGGGGCGTCACAAATATTCACCCTAAAACACATGGAAATTACCAACTACACTTAACCCCTCTCATTTTCATTTTGGCCGAAATATGCACAAGCCATATTCAATTTTTTTTTTCTTCCATTTTCTTCACTCTAACCACTCCAATCTAACAGCCTTTATACTTAATTCCTCACTCATCCCTAACTAATTCAACATACCACACAAAATGCAATTCTTACCAAACCCTAACCAATCACTCACTTTATTTTTTCAAACCTCAACTTAATCCATTTATTTCTCCATTTATATCCAAATCATCATGATTCAACCTAAATACTCACAATTTAACATCCATAAGAAAATCAAAGCACAGCTTTGAAAACATTAAATCCAACTTTCCCACCATTAAACTTCACTGGTTTGGTTTTCTTTGGCTTCTCTCCTCGATACCACTGAGATCACTTGAGAGCTTGAAGGAGTAAAGAAAAAAATCACATCTCCCACCTTGCTCCACCTTGGCCTTCTTCTTTCTCCCTTTTCTTTCCTTTCTCTCATCTCTTTTCTTCTCTTCTGCCTCATGGTCAGCCCAAGCTCTCCTTTGGTTTGAGAATCTTACTTCTTGAATTTTAGATTTTAGTCCTACACTTCGCTAAATTGCACTCGAGCCCAAAGAATCTCACATTGGTCCATTCCTCGCAGACCAAGCCACTAACCTATTAGTTTTAATCATAACTTAGCCATTAAGAAAGGTTTTGATTGCCTACAAGAAAATATCTCCCTTATATCATATTTTATTCATTTCGCATTATAACGCTTTTATACCGATTAAATGTCAAAATATTCTATGATCGCCTAAACTTAAAATTGAACATGAAATATTCTAATTAAATCCTTCACAAAGTGATTCCGTGCTCGAAATCACCAATCTGATTTAAAAATCGCTAAAATCAGAAATCCTGATAATAGCGTGACATTATCCAATTACGTCGGACGCTCGAAACTATCCAAACGGATTCTCGCTTCACCCGCTTCAGTTTCGTTAGACTCGCGGATTAATTCCGACATTTTCGTGATTTTCTCGCCCAATTTCAAAATTTCAAATACAGTTCTACTTCTCTTAATCCGAAATTACTATTCACTTAAATCTCCAATTCTCTTATAAATATCAGTTCAAAGTCATAGGAACTGAAATTTCTTAAAAATTCCTCTGCAACTCCTCTATCCGGATATAATAAGAAAAATTACTATTCATTAAGGCATCCGGTGAAAATTTTCGAAAAATTTCACTTTATGCCCAAATGACGTCCGAAGTGTTCTAAATTATAATCTACCCTCGCTTCTTTCTATCAACCTCTAACTGGCCCACAAACTACCATTATCATATCGGCAAGGTCGGGTTTTGGCAGGAAAGCTGGAAAGTGTGATGTGAAAAGAGTGGGCTAGTGCCCAATTTCAAGGATTTGGTCGAGATAGGAATTCCTCCTGCCGCGAGCTGCAGTTTTTCTAGGCCCGTGGCCACGACATGGCTTCCGTGGCTGCAGAAGATGGTCCTCAGGCTGGGCGCACGACAACAACACTTTGGAGCGCACATGACTCGGCCTGGGCGCATGAGGCCGACATGCTCACCCAATAGCACCGCACGCTGCGATGTAGCTTCTTTAGCCCTCGTGTCGCGATAAAGGTTTGTGTCGCTGGCGCATTCGCTGGACCAAGTCTTGCATGTCGCGACAGTGTCACGCGCACGGCAGTGCCTGCTCTCGATGACAACATTCCTAGTGCACACGCGATACGATCCGTGTCCGAGGCCAGGCGGCCCTGGGCGAGCACACGGAAAATGGCCCCACGACAGATGAGTTATGTTGCGACATACTTCATATAGTTTTTTGTCGCGACAGACTCTCTCGCTGGGCTTTCGTCGCGATAAAGAATCCCAAACATGGATTTCCCAGCTGTCAGCGGCCAAAGGCCGCACGCATGATAGAGCCCGCCGCAGTGGCAACGCTTTCCGGCCCACACGACATACCCTAGCGCATTTAAGCCGGCGCGCCCCAAGCACAAATGCAGCTGGGCATTTTGCATATGCGGCTATGCGAGTGACAACGCCGCACGCCAATCGAGACACTATCGCGACAAAGACTTCTATCGCAATGTAATTTTAATTCAATGTACCTGCATTGTGGAAAGAAAACGCTTTTTCAATTCCCGAGATTTAGGCGCTACAAATTGGTATCGTGAGCTTAGCATACAAATACCTAGGACTCGATGGGCACGGGTTTAGATCATGCATCCATTATGCATGTTGATGAATGTATATGAAAAATATGTACCATGATATCAGGTTGTTTGATCGGAAAAAAAAATCAGATAATTTCAGAAATAAAGATATGGAAAATGAGTGTGATGTAAACTAGTGGTGGCATATGCACTACTAGTTGAACATGGAGAAAGAAATCTCAATTTGTTGTTTGACATGTCACGCCTCGGTTCCCCCGCCTAGGCGGACGAAGGGGGTGCAAGATTGTACTGGGACACTTTACTTTCTTTTTCAGACATTTGTAGGCTCAAGTCTTATAACTGAATCAAAATATCATATAAAAGGGATACAAAATAAAACTTACTAACAGAAGGTGTTTATAAAGGTCAATAGCATACAAATTTTAAGTCTTATTTATATATATATATATATAAAACTGTGAGCATTTACATTTACATAATTAGAGCTACGGAATCTACACGTGATGTAATTTACAAGTGTGGGCCGCCCAAAGAGGTACGCTAAGATCACAAACGTCCTCCTCTTTACCTACACCTGATTAAACTCGTATGTTTTTACGCTTAGTGGGAACATATAACTTATACATATACACATGGATTTAAGTACTCTTTCAAGAAATATATAATAGTAACATATATCGATTCATCATGAATTCATATAACAAACTTGTATATATACTGCATTTATAAAGTAGATTTATACTTCATTCGGGACCCTACGTAGAGTTACAAGAGTTTATGCTTATATTGATGTACCTGTAGGTACTACCGAGCTTAGGCTTATATTGATGTACCCGTAGGTACTACAGAGTTTATGCTTGTATAGAAGTACCCGTAGGTACTACAGATCAAAACGACGTGCATTCATTTACTCTTATTTGTCATTTAGGTTCTTATCATATAACTGTTTGACTACCTAGACCATTAATAAGAGATGAGTAGGACACAGCACAATAAGTACCCGGGCTGCATAAGACAAGATCGAGGGTGTCGAGCATTGCGCTGTGAGTGGAGTACCAATCGTAGATATGTCCGCCCATGTAATGTATGTCAGAGACTCAGCAGTGAGCACAAGATCGACGTAACGTGCCCCGCCTCAATGCAATGTATGACGAGACAGCGTGGAGTGCCAAAGCACCGATCAGAATGCCCGCCCACGTAATGTATGTCGTGGTCATCTTAACATCCGGTCTTAGGTATCTCATAATATATGTGTTCGTGAATTTAGGATATTATCATAAAGAGGCATTTAGTTTACCATCATCGATTTGTCTACTGAGAAGGCAAGGTACTGTGATAATTTTTCCTTCGTCTAAGCAAACATGAATAGACCCTTTCATACACTTATAGGATCCTCATTAGTCCAATGGACAAGTCTTTGGAATAACAGAACAAAACAAAACACAATATTTTTCATGCTGTGAACAGTAGCTTCACCCCAGCAAACTCGAGGCTGGGCTATTCTTCATTCTCAGCCACGTTGCGGCGTGGGAACCCTTCGCCGCTACGTGAGGTCCCTTTACCGCTGCAAAGGACCCCCGAAACTGCCCAGAATTGCTGATTTCAGCCCTTTTCTTTTCCAAAATCCAACCAAAATCAAAGGATAACTCATATTTTATACAAAAAAACATCTCCCGAATGTGTTCCAACTCAATCAATACCAATCATAGAGTTCAATTAGGGTTTTTCCAAACCCTACTTCAAATACTCAGAAGTTAAAGCTAACTCTAACACCAACCCAGATCCATACATCTTTTACACCAAGAATCCATACCCAAGGGAGGATTCCTAACTCATCTTGTACAAAATAGGCATTACTAACCTAATCTCTAACAAGTCTAGGGTTAGATGGATTCCCAACTAAAACCCTAGAAATGGAACCACTAATATCCATACAAACACTTCCATACTCAAAGTTTCCGTACTCAAAGTCATGAATCCATACAAAAACATGGTTTCCATACAAAATCCTAGTTCTATACCTTTCCTCTTCTTCTTCTTCTCTTCTCCTTTCTTCTTCACGTTTTTGCTCCCAAAATGCCCAAATGAGAGACCAAAATTGGTCTTATTTGGTCTAATTCTATATGTCTTGTTTGGCCGCCAAAATGCATTCTTTTGACTTAAGCTTCCTTTTATCGTACTTTTATCTCTTCCCAACTCTTTTATATTTGCTCTACAAGTTACATTATTTCTATAATAGCCTCATATCTTTTTATCTTATGACTTTTGTGTCCCAATTTGACAAATTACAAATTTACCCTTACTTATTTCCGGGTTTCTTAGATTTCACATTTTGCATTTAAATTACGAAAATTTCAAATTATACTTGCAAAATACCCTAAACATGTTGAAAACAACTAAGGTATATTTCGAGGTGTTACATGACATTTGTAGATGGCAAGTCGAGGAAGGGGAAGGAGGGGTCACCCACTTATATGCATATCCTACTTCCCACTGCTTTACCAAAGAAGCCAGGAGGCCTGGTGCCAAATACGCCATTGCATAGAAGTTAGTGTAGCCGGGGTCGATGGGCCAAGTAACCTACAACGGTTTATAGCACATCATCCTCTGACATTTACCAGGGGAGGGGATATAGTGGTAGATGATCACTGGTTCCGACAGGTTGAGAGGATTTTGGAGGCTATGGAGACTCCCTCCGATGCTACAAGGATTCAAGCAAATACATTTCAAATGCAGAGGGTGAATCCTAGATATGGTGGATCGGGGTCAAAGTCTCACTGGATCCTGAGATGATGATAATGGGAGAGTTCCGAGAGCTCTTCATGGATAAGTTTTTCCCCAAGATCTACTGTGCAAGCAAAGGCTCTCGGAGTTCCTTGAGTCAAGCAAGGAAGTATGACTCGTGCCCGAATACGAGCTAAGTTCACCGAATCGGGTATGTTTCGTGGATGACTATGTGGGCCACGTATACTTTCAGCGAGGAAATTTGAGGTTACCCGTTGTAGATCCGTGGCAAGATTGTAGGATTTCCACTGTGATACGGACTCATGGCCATAGAGAGAGATACACACAGAGCATCTGAGATACGGTTGTTTGTGACAAGAGGAAGGAGGATCAACCTTCTTCTAGTTCGGGAAAGAAGAAGAAGACTTCTATTCCACGAGGATCACATGGATAGGCCATATCGTGTGGCTAAGGCTAGACCAGCTTCGAGCCGCCATGACCAAGGTTAAAAATACTCCGCTTGTATTTACTATCGGTATTTGATTTTATGGATATATTTGGCTTGATATTTTTATATATGAATATCGAGAGCACGGTATTTCTGATTTTACTTGATATATATCAATGGATATTTTTACATGAATATCGATATATCGGAAATTAACAAAAATACTTTGAAATTCATGGAAATACTTTGTAAAAGTTTAAAAATGACATTAATAATGAAATATACACATTGATATTATGATGCAACATTGATATTACATCAAAACCAAAATGAAGATCGATGTGGCTCCATTGAAACATTCGACTATGATTCCATTCATTTAAGATAATACTCATACTAGCATACTGTCTGATAATATCGATTATAAGACGAATACGCCATGCATAAATGTCTTGATTTGCACCTACAACCAATTCTACTGATAGTAAATTCTAGGTTCACCATATGTTTGCTTGAAACTATTGCATTTGACATGGAGTTTGGAATGGCATTTGTGGATCATGAGGATAGTTAATCATTTCATATTCACCAATGGAACCTAAAGGATGTGAAAAAGGCTGACCATAACTCATTGTGTAATGAGTAAAAATGTTGGCATCATTGGATGAATCACTATATTGAGTGCCAATGCTCATTGACTCAAAACTAGCCGAAAATGAATTCTCATTATGTTATGTCATCCTT
This sequence comes from Tetrastigma voinierianum, assembly GCA_016808115.1. Taxonomy (NCBI): domain Eukaryota; kingdom Viridiplantae; phylum Streptophyta; class Magnoliopsida; order Vitales; family Vitaceae; genus Tetrastigma; species Tetrastigma voinierianum. Next base: position 226,481 of record JAEQBH010005610.1, on the reverse strand, counting down.
CTTCGTCGACCTCTATATAGCTTTCCAATGGCCCCAATACCTACACCAATTCTCCTAGATCTGTGATCTTCATCTTGTGTAGCATATGTGAAATCATCTTCACCAGTGAATGGACTCAATGGATATTCACTTTGTTGTCGATTTGCATTATCCCCACCATCATTTACAGTATCACTATCATCATCGGGTCCTCCTTTGCCATCATAGTCATAGTGAGAAGTACCAAAGAAAACCAGTTCACTACTAAGGTTCAACACTCGAATCAAAAGAGGCCGATAAGGACAACGGGTCGGGGAATAAGTCTCAAGTGTCTCGACCGAAACTTCACTATGGAACTCTTTCTGATAAAACTCGCTCAACGTCAACACTTGCTTCGAATACGTAAAAGAATTCATGGATTAGATTTTATTTCATCATCTAAATGGAGAGGCCTAACCCATCGGAATAATCGAGTATCATCTTCTTCACCAAACTCCTACTTTTAAATGTCATAAATCAAGGTGTAATCTTTTTCAAAGAACTTCATCGGTCTCTCGCTTATTCCTGAAGTGACCCCGCCCCAACTCTGAGATAGGATCGGGCTTTATAGTCACTCTTTTTTTTTTCCACGATATACTTTAAGCTAGTTCATTCATATAATGTTAAATAATTAACTCAGATTATATCTCAGAGTGGCCGATTACAAAATATATATACAAGCTCCATAAATGGAAGTGTCTAACATCTACAATATTTACATTGGTTTACAAAATTTCATATACAAATAGACCTAAAGGTCTTCCAGTTGGCACCTATCAATGTGCGGCCTTGACCGACCGATGTGGATGGCCCGGTCCTCGGTCCCCATTCGCACTCCACCTGACAACACCCGCGCTAAGCTTTACGCTAATGAATTACATACACGGATGACCTTTACTAAGGTCACCACACTTCTATACAAATGCATAAGTATCATATATAATAGCTTACAGATTCTTATTATTTCTCATATATATATTTATCATAACTACCCATTTCTTATCATCATCCATATACTTTCATGTCAACTTGTATTTTACTTCGCTCTCAGAATCGTCATAATTATCATCACATAAAGAAACATTTACGCTCTCATATTCTCTTCATTCATCGGTACATACTTGTCATTTTCTTTATGTTTCATGTCCGCATAAACTGTAAGGATATTGCGGAAACCATGAGGGCCCGATACTGCTTATCATCAGGCGACAATGACCATTTATAAAGCCCGAGGCGCTGCGGATATATTATAATTCGAAGGTACTCATCACCGTACGAGATGAAGATCTATTCCCTGTGAATATGATACACTCCGGATGCATCATCACTGCATGCGCACAAAGGACCATCCATGAGGGCCCGAGGCGCCCCGCAGGCCGCCACCGTGATCCAAAACGGATCTATGTCATCGACCCAAACTGGGCTCCCGACATGAGAACTCAGATGCCGTAGACTTATTTTTCCCTATCAGCATGCCCATCTATCCTCTACTGTGCTCTAAGGCATAATCAATGTGTATTTTATGCCTGGTGATATATCTCATATTCCCGAATAATTATTGTCATTCTAATCATATATGTGATATATATATATATATATATACAATCATTTATTCATAACTTTGCATTTTTCTATGTCTCATTTGTGATGCATAAATAACTATGCTTACCCTGTATGCTTATGAGTTATTTATGAATTCATAATATGAATAACTATAGTTACCTACAGAGCCTACTGTTTTTCATGTTTTCCGAGACTAATATGAGTTCCAATCTTATCATGCTATCTATTGTTGAATTCTTGACTCAATGGGCTTTCCATAGAATCCAAGAACACTAATCAAAGTTCGGGACGTAGCTATGACTCCTCAAGTCGATCACAGCCACCGACGAGCCGACTCAATCGACGAGCCGCACCGGCGACGAGCCCAATCTAACAATTCTGGTCTGATATCTAATATCTTCCTCAGGCATATGGATGGATTCGACCAATGGGCTTTCCATTGAGTCCAAGAACACCCAAATCGAGTTCAAACGGGCGGAGATAGCGACCTTCCGGGTCGAGGTCGCGCGCTACCGGGCCTCGAATGAAATGACCGAATCGACGAGTCGAACCGAAGTGACGAGCTCGCTTCTACTGTGACGAGCCCGGGGCCTTCTTCAGACGAGCTGCCTCTACATGACGAGCCGAGCTCTTACATGACGAGTCGAGCTCTTCAGACTAGGTCTAAGCTTGACTCTACAGATGAGGTCCTACGACCTCTTGCATGAGGTGGCCGACCTCCGCCTGCATGAGTGTGTGTCGACTCGCATTTGGCGCCCGTCGACCCCATTTGACGACCCTACGGTCGACCTCTCACCCATTCGACTGCTCAGAAAGAAAAGCACTATAACTCGTCTACTACAGGTCCGAATCTGAGAAATTCAAAATCCTAACATCAAGTTCATTGATGGGGATACAGTTTACCAGAAGGACTTACTTCAAAATTCTTTATTTCTGACTAAAACCTGTTCTAAGGTCCTACTAACACCACCTTAACTGACCCGACTAGATCTTAAATGGACTGACTCTCGGTAAAAGGACCATACAATTGGTCTAGAGGTCCAAATCGAGAAATTGAAAGCCTAACATCAAGTTCATTGATGTGGCTAAGCAATTTACTAGAAGGATTCCTACTTGAATTCCCTTTATTTCTGATCCAAAACCTGTTCTACAAGCATCCTATTACGCATATGATCGACAATAGGGAATTTTCCTGTCTAACTTGCAACTGCACCCTTCTAAACACATATTTAGGAGCCTTAAAGCTCTTCTTAACTCAACTCCTACAAGAAATGAGTTTAGAGTTCCTAAACCCAAACCATACTTTCTATAGAGGGTTCTAACTATGTATCTAAACTTTCTATAGTCCAAAACTAGACTTCCATAATTCCCATAGTTTCCATACAAACCCAAACGATCCATACCTATACTCAAATCTATACCAATACTCAAATTTAGTAAATTCCATACCTGTGGATCTTCTTTCTTCTTCTTCTTCTTCTTCTTCCTTTTCTTTCTCTCTTCTCTCTCATTCGTATTATTCCTCCTTCTTCTTGTATCAAAATAAGATATTTCTTTTGGTCTTATCCTTATTCTCGATCTTATCCCCTTTTATTTTACTTTGGCCCCAAACTCTTATAACATTCGTAAATCAATTTATAATATTTTTACAATAGCCTCAAATTTTCTTATTATTTGTAATTTAACTTTATGCATATTCCTACTTTTGTTTTTATCTTTATTTTATTCCGAATAAATATACCTTTACGTTTATTATACCCAAAACATGTTATAAAACTGTTAGGGTATAATTTGGGGTGTTACATATCTCGTATCTTTAGTTTTATGTTGTAGTAACAAAAAACTAATTGTTGGAGCCGAGGGTTAGCTAGCCGATTTCTTTGTTTTGTATGGATCAAAGCAAATGTGCTCTTATTTCTCTCACATGCTGAAGATGATGCGGTTTTGGAAAGAACCTTAAGGGTCAAATTCCTCAATGTGGGAGCATGGTTTCCATACATAAACCACTATTCAGCTGCAATAAAAATTACTAACATTCAAAATCTAATAATAACATGGTAATGGACTTTACTTTTAAACTTTTAATGAGAAACAACACTCACAAGGAACCATTAAATCTCTTGATGCTATTGTCGCTGATCACTCGAATCCCCTTTTGCATCTCCAAATATTATAAGCTCGACCGTGCAACCAATATATGTGTAAGTGTAACTAAATAAATTTAATCAATTAATTAGAAATATAATATATTGATATACTTACCTAATATTACTGCTATGACCTACAGAGTAGGGAGCACTTTCCAAATACTTTGTGAATTTTGGAGTAGCTCAGGTCACTACTTTAACTCCAGTCTATATTGAAATCTTCTGGATTAAGAAAATATGCTACAAAGTGATTTAGGAATTGGGTGAGGTGATAAAAGACAATAATATGCATTAAAAGTGATTATAATATTGAATAGTTACCTATTGCATGAAGAGGATGTTTGATGGTTTTATCCCAACGATATGGGATGATTTTTTTAACCCATTCTTTAGCTTTGAGTGCATCTAAATTTTGCTTCATCACTGACCAATCATACAAATGGCATTGTTTGACGATACTGAATCAATAACCAAGAACTGTATATAGTGCCTCATAGATTAACATTAGGTTAGAGACCTTCTCCCAATATAGATGATTAAACATGAGTCCTTCAACCTCACGTCCAACGGTCGTCAAACTAAGCTTGTGAGAAGCCCATTCATCACTAATAAATATCTTCAAATCAACTCCTTTTTTAGAAGACTAGTTAGTGGCGATGTGAATTTGTCGTGGAACTACCGCTCGGACGCACACATTCCACCATTACAAACCTTCTCTTAACAAGGTAAGAAACTAAACTATAATCAGAGATGAAGTTGGTATCTCTTGCATTGGTAATCAAGCCGAAACAGACTTTCCTCGCTTACTCAATATCTTCAAACATAAGGTCAATGCAATGTGTTGCACATTGAGTCCAATATAAATTGTACTTCTTCATTAACAATTTCCCAACCTTCACAAATGTTGATCCATTGTCTGTAACAATTTGCACAACATTTGCTTCGCCAACTTCCTTTATCACGTCCTTCAACAAACCATAAATGTATTTGTTATCTTTGATATTTTCCGATGCATCAATAGACTTAAGATAAATTGTGCTTGTTTTACAATATACTATGAAATTAATGATGTCTAATTTTGTGGGACCGGTCCATCCATCACACATAATTGTGCACCCATAGGTCTTCCATTTCTCCATTTGGAGATTCACATAATCTTTCATGTCTTTATACTCCATATTTAAATATTTGTTTTTGATTTCATATGGAAATGGTGCCTCTATTCCCATGCCTACAAGTTAAAGTAATAATTATATATTTTGCAACTATAATGTAAGGTAATAATGTTATTAGAAATTGAAAACATATTTTCACATACCAGCTTATTGTGCACCAAATAATCATACTTTTGAAGTGGTGAGAGTCTCATGGTTGTGAAGCGCAACGCCTCATATATGAAGAATTTACTGATTAATCGCCCATCGCTTTGATTGCACTCCTTTAAAAAGATTTTAATATTCTTTTATCTCACAATAATATTCGTATAATTACGAGCAAAGAGTGCTGCTACGATCCAATTGTCTCACACTTTGAGATCTTTTTACATGCCTTATTGATCAGCTTGAATGTGATTGTGAAGGCTCACCTATTGCAATTATATATATTAGAAATGTTTGTAAACTGCTTATATTATAATAATGAATCTAAGTTAAAGATTTACCAATTTTTTTCATAAGACCATGGGTGGGTAACCTCTTCTCTTGTTTGCCAATTTCATTCACTAGCTCGATGCACGAGCATGTTGCTCGATAGCGCCTCGCCATCGTGGTTCATGCCACCACATATAGACATCATCATCTTCCTCCCCATTTTCCTCATCATCATCATCATCAAGACGCTCATGGCTAATACTCCATCGCGCCTGCAAATTTCAAATTTCAAATTTCAATATTTGCACATTTTGCTTTACTTTATTTCTTTCAACCAAAATCGTCTTCATTTCTTTTTCACTTTGGGAGGCACATTAAGACACTTATTGCTATTCGAGTGGGGGATCTCTGTATGTGATAAGTGAAATTTAAAACCCAGAATTCTACTTTTAAATCGACCATACCACATAAATTGCATATGCAGGTCCTTTCTGCTCCCTTCCAATAAAAATATTTCCAAGAGTGATCACGACCTCTGCGACGGCTCTTAATTTCTACCCTTCATCCTATAAACTTCAATAATTGTAATCAATTCGTATTCATATTCTTAATCTAAATATAAAGTTGCATCAATTCATATTACATTAATTAACAATTTATTATATTTCATATTCATAATCGTAATCTAAGTCTAAAGTTACATTAAATATCTAAATATACATAATATATGTTCATATTTCATACAATAATTAACAATTTTTTATATTTCATATTCATAATCTAATATAAATATAGTTGCATTAATTATCATAATTTAAAGAAAAATATATTTCATAAATTTTTATATTTCACAAATTTCTTTAATTAATAATTAATAAATTTTTATATTTCATATTCATAATCTCAATTTTAAATATAAAGTTGCATTAATTATCATAATTTAAAGAATGTATTTCACAAATTTGTTAATTAATAATTAATAAATTTTTATATTTTATATTCATAATCTCAATCTAAATGTAAAGTTGCATTAATAATCATAATTTAAAGAAAATGTATATTTCACATATTTGTTAATTAATAATAAAAAAAAATTATATTTCATATTCATAATCTTAATCTAAATATAAAGTTGCATTAATTATCATAATTTAAAGAAAATGTATATTTCACAAATTTTATATTTCACATATTTGTTAATTAATAATTAACAAATTTTTATGTTTCATATTCATAATCTCAATCTAAATATAAAGTTACATTAATGATCATAATTTAAAGAAAATGTATATTTCACAAATATTTATATTTCACATATTTGTTAATTAATAATTAAACAAATTTTTATATTTCATATTCATAATTTCAATCTAAATATAAAGTTGCATTAATTATCATACTGAAGAGAAAATGTATATTTCATAAATTTTTATATTTCACATATTTGCTAATTAATAATTAAATAAACTTTTTATATTTTATATTCATAATCTCAATCTAAATATAAAATTACTAATTATCATAATTTAAAGAAAATGTGTTTTTACATTAACTAATAACAATTTATTATATTTCATTCATAATCGTAATCTAAGTCTAGTTACATTAAATATCTAAATATACATAATATATGTCTATATTTCATAATAATTAATAAATTTTTATATTTCATAATCATAATTTCAATCTAAATATAATTTTTGCATTAATTATCATATACTAAATCGAAAAATGTGTTTTTACATTAATTAACATAAAATATACATATATGTCTATATTTCATTTTCATAATCTTCATCTAAATATAGACTTAAATTAAACCTTAATCTAAATATAAACTAAAATTAAATCTTAATCTAAATATAAACTTAAATTAATTACTAAATTGCACAAATATAAAAAATAATAATTAACATGGAAACATACCTTAAGTTTCAGAAATTATGTATTGAATGGAAGACTTGAACACCAAAAATTGATAACAAAAATATTATTCTCCAAGACTTTGCACAAATCAAGAATTGTTTGAGAGATAATTGATGAGTTTGATATGAAAACTAGTGATGTTAGGCTATTTTATAGAATTTTTTTTTTTTTGAAGTCAAACTAGTAGTTTTTTGGTCAAAAACCTTTTAAAAATAAATTATGACCGTTGGATTTGATTTTGGATCAAATTTGACTGTTAGATATTGATCTAACCGTTATAAATCAATTCTGACCGTTAGATCAAGTCAAATATTCAAAATTCACCGTCAGATAAAAAATATATCCGTCAGAATCAATGAGATTTGTAACACCCCAAAAATATCTTAAATTTTTTTTTTATAATTTTATTATATATTCCGGGTATAAATTGAGCCAACTTTGGTATTTTCCGGAAATTGTTAAATGAATGTTGATTAAATTATTATATGACTAAAAGTCAAATGCAAATATTAAATGCTAAAATGAGAAATTAATTGAACCCGGAAATAAACCTAAGTGAAAAAAAGGCAAAATTGAAATTGTGAAATATGGACCTAAGGGTCATAAGTTAGAAAGAAGAAATTCTAAGTGTGATTAATGAGAATTTAAATGCAAACAGAGACAAATAATGGGCAATCTAGCAATTAGGAAAACTTAAACCCAAAAATGGATTTTTAAAGAAGGTCAAACAAGGCCTTATGTGACATGGGATACTTAAGACTAAAGTGGTCTGAAGCTCATTTTGAGCAAAAACGGTTTGAGAGAGAGAGGAAGGAAGAGCTAGGGCTTGCAAAGGAGGAGGTTGTAATTTTGCTCCATTAAAGCAAGAGTTTAAGAGGATCAAGTTGAAGCAAATAAAGCTTGGCATTGAAGATCAAAGAGATTTAAGGTAAGAAAAATCCAAACTCCAACTCCATTTTCTAGCCTGGTTTGTGGCTTTAATAAAACCCCAAACGTAGATAAAAGTGTTCTCGATGGTTTTAGTCACTGGTATCGTTGCATCGTTACATTGGTTTCGAGGAGTGTTTGTAAAATAAACGCTGGTTTTCTAAACGAATGCTATCAAAATTTTATCAAGACCCCTGTTCTTGTTTTGGATTTAGATTAATTTATAATCATCCAAATTAAGTGATTCTAATTGGTACAGAACCATAAGAGATAGGTCTACAAATTTATAGAAGGGACCAGGAGCAAATTGTAGCTTTAAGGCTCCCAAATACGGGCTTAAAGGTGAGCTCGAGTAGCTACTGCCATGCCTCGTTTTGGGTATTGTTATAGTGTTTTGGCCATAAGTTGAGTTTCACTCATCCAAATTGAGTGATTCAAAATTCTAGGTAAAATAGACTTCTAGATAAATAATTTACTTGAAGGAAGTGTATGCAAATTGTAACACCAAAGTACCCAGAAAATTTTCAAAGTGGAGCTATGTGTAAGAATAGTCTGATTCTGCTTTGCAAATTGGAGTAGTCTTGATGTAAAATGCAATAACTTGAGTTTTGGTGATCCACATTGGATGATTCTAGTTGGAAAAAAAACCTTAGAACCATAGCTTCAAATGATTAGAAGGAACCATTACCAATTTATGGAGTTAAGACTCTAAAATTAAAACAGGTAATCGAGTGAGTTGGGCATACTTGGATTTTAGTTTGGCATTAAAATGCCGTGAATTCTGAGCTTGGGGTGATCTAAATGAGATGATTACACCTACTAAAATAGACTCATAGAGCTAAAATGTTTTAAGGATGTACGGAGCATATTAGTGCCTGCGTGTCCCTACAAAATTTTGCAAGTGAAGGGGTATCGAGTAGACATAAACCCTGACCAAATACTCCTATAATAACCTATTAATATGTGATTTTCATTGTATTTGAATAGGGGCTGACGAGGAGGAAAGCCCGCATTGAGGTCGAGATTCCGAAGATCAGAATCAAAGCGACGATTTTGATTTGTTTTATCTTCTCCTATTCTCGTTTCAAGATTTGAACTATTTGTTCTAAATGCATAAGAAAAGCATATTGAATTGTTTTAATTGATTTGAAGAAACTGATCATGAAATGTTTGAAAATGAAAATTGCATGAGTATTGAAAATGAACTATTTTATACATATGTACATATTAAAATCGTATGTACTAATAGGGTCAAAATAGCACACGCGAACGACATTGATGTGTCATCCCGATCGTTCTGCAATGGACTGTGACGATAAGGTTGTTCACTAATTGATTTTTTAATAACCAATCAGCAGCCCAGCGGGACTGTACTGTGTTATAAAACCGTTTTTATACCGGCCTGCAGCCCACAATCAAGTAGCGTTGATTTCGAGTATCTAGTATATCAAAACATAGGTTAAATTTATTAAGGGAAGAACCAAATTGAATTGATTTGAGATTGTGACAAATTGGAATTGAAAAGCATGATTGCGAATTGAAATGAAAAGAGTATTGTGAAATGCATGATTTGATTATCAAATGACTTATTACATATGGAATTGTATATTCGGATTTGATCAATGAAACTGGCAAATGATTGTATATGAAATAAGTATATGTATCAGATTACATTAATCATCCAAAAAGATCTCGAAAGTTTGTTTAGTAAAATCGCATGATTTGATTTAAAACTGAAATCAAAATGAATTGAACCACTAAGCATGAAATGCTTAGCGTGTAGTTTTATCTATGCGTAAGTACCGATTGAATAGGAGCGAAAAGCAAAAGATCAAGTGAGCCGCTGAAGTTATAAAGAAAGAATTGCGAAGTATGTTCCGACATATGCATTCACCCCATATCTCTTTTTGAAAATTGATATTTTGTAAAAACAATTTCAACTCTGAATATCTATTTTGTAAATCATTTGAAAATGCTTGATAAGCCTTTATAGTAATTGTACTTTGCATGAATGAAATGAATGGGCTTTACCTTTAAAAACGCCTGCATATTTGAAAAAAGATTTTATGCCAATTGAAGTGTAATCGCTAATACGTGTTTTATGTAAATGATTTTGATAAGATGATTAAGTGACATTAGAGCAACCTGGATTTCGCCTCGACTCCGCCAAATGGGTCGGGCCGAAAGGGGTGCTACAAGATTGAAATCAAGCGTTGATCACTCTAATTGAATTCTCGGCCGATGTTTTTATTAGCCGTTGGAGATTTTGAATTTTTGAGACAAAATCTCAGCCTTCCACGTGTCCAAAAATCTCAGCCGTCGGATCTAGGCATTTTACTGGACAATATATCGGCCGATATATTGGTCAATATTTGTAAAACCCAGGAAAATTATAAATTTTCAAAAATAGCAAAATGATAATAATAATAATAATAAAATAATAAATCTGCCATAATGGTTCAAGGGGAAGCTTAGAAAATTTCTAGATCTCGATTCAGGTGTTTGAGTGAAGCAAGATAGTAGATAATTTCCATAGGGTGAAAGACTCTAAATTTTATTCTCGGGTCGATATATGGATTCAGTCAAGGAAAGTTTGCGAAAGTGCTCGGTTGGCATGCGGCTTCATGGCTTAGAGATCCTAAATTCGCAACCCAAATAAACACATGGGATTTGATAAATTAAAATTGGAGAGTTGTCCAATGGTTTAAGTCATTGGGTGAAACATCAATGACTGGTTTTTCACACTTGGCGTTGCAGGTGAGAGGGAGTCGGTCGGGACTCGGGTTGTGAGGATAAGAAGTCTCATCTCATGCATGACACAGAACATTCCATATAGGATTATCTTATTTATATGGAATATGATTTGATGTTTTATGTATGTCATTGAATGTACATTTAGGGTACTTAAGCAGCCCAGAGTAAAAAATTTTCATCAAAATGCTCACCCCATCGTGGATCCCCTTCGTGCACAAGTGAGCGCACGAGGCCGTGACTACGAGGCCGTGATTATAAAGAAGGCCGATGTCTGGCATTGATATTACTTTTATAAAAATTATTTTGTATAAAATAATTGTAATTAAATTCTTTTGGGACTATTGTATGAATAGTCGGATATGTAATTATGGTAAGAGGGAAGTGACTTGACTCTTAGCGGGTTGTACTCATGTTTTACTTCATATTTTAGACTTAAATGAATGAATGGATCCCAATAAAGGGATGTATTGAGGTGGTGCCGAGTAACCTGGGTCCACTTCTGCAATTATGCTATAGTCAGATATCGGGATATGGACATGAACCCCGTGGTGGTCATTAATACTGGCTGACTCGACGGGTTATTATACAGGCCAGATGTCGATAGAGCCCCCCGAACAAAAGGAAACTCATTCGGGATTGTGGAAAATACTGGATCCCAATAAATGTGACACAACAAGCAGTGGTATCGAGTCCCGAACCACAGGACCTACGGCCGACGCAAGGGTCAACGCGACCCCGACCTCGGGAGCCCCATCGACGATATCACCGATATGTCACGATATCCCGTCGATATATCGCCATATCACCATTTTTTTAATTTTTTTAATTTTTCTTACATACGATTTTGTCGATTTTTTCACATGGAAATGTTGGATATATCGGTCAGTTACCGATATATCGGTGATATATCGTCGATATTGGGCTATTTTTTCCGATTTTTCCTTCAAACGACTTTCGTTTGCAAAAATCATTTTGGGAAGGCCCGACACACGATATACCGACGATATATCACGATATTTTCGTCCTTAGTTATGACAGATGATATGTTATTTATGCCATCATCCCGACAATATGGCGGGATTGCCCTGAGGCAAGTTTCCAGGTTTTGGGGCGGCGCGGTCGGTCATCAATGGGAGAGGCGCGGACACAAATTGTTCCTTCTCACCCTAATGCGGGCCAGATGAACCGACATCGATTTTAGGATGTTACGCCAGGCGCCTTTTTGCCTGGGGCAGGGCCGGAGGGGCCAGGTGTGGAGTCGAGTCGGCGGGGCCTGGCTAGGGACCCGGGGACTGGGCGATATCACACACGGGTTAATGCCACCAGCGAGCTTGTGGACTTGATGCGTTATACGAGTATCATTTACCACTTTCATCGCCTATGGCGAAGATATTGTTTGATTCTGCTGCATCGCATTCTTTTGTTGCTGCATCTAGTGTGGATGTTTTGGTCTTAAAGGTGGAGACCTTAGAAGAGTCGTTTCATGTGAGTTCTTCCATAGGAATTGAGGTGAGGATTAGTCGGTCTGTGAGGTTGAGTTAGAGATCTCAGGATTACGCTCATGGTGGACTAGCGGGTGATGGACATATCAGTTTTGATTGTCATTCTTGGCATGGATTGGTTATTTTTACAGTCGTTATTGATTGTGATAGTAGAAGGATTCTTGCTACGAGAAGGTATTTGTGACTTTAGGAGGAGAAGCATGATGCTACCGGGCCCGTGCCGCGACTCCAGGTGGAGTGGACAGTTGATGGGTTGGCTAGCAAGCCTTACCCTAGAGGATGAGGGGAGATAAGATTTGGGTCTACCTCAGGTCGTTTGCGAGTATGAGGATGTCTTTCCAGATGAGCTATCGGGATTACCTCCGCATAGAGATGTAGACTTTGTTATTGAGTTACACCACAGTACATTAAGCCCCCATTTCTATGACTCTGCATAGGATAGCCTCGGTTGAGTTGTAGGAGCTCAGGTCAACTACGGGGAATTTTGGATAGTATTATTAGCCAAGGCACTTCGCATGGGGTAGCCGGTTTGTTTATGAAGAAGGACAAGACTCTTGTACGTGATATTGACGGTTGAACGGGGTTCTGATAAAGTCGATATCTGTGCAGGATTAATGATCTATTCGATCAACTGAAAGGGCGCGAGTTTACTCCAAGATAGACTTTCGCACCGGTTATCATCAGTTGAGAGTTAGGGAGGCTGATATCCCTAAGACAGCGTTTAGAACGTGGTATGGGCATTTCGGGTCGGTGTGCGCTTTGGGATTGACCGAATGCTCGGCGGCATTCTGGATCTGTACTTGGGTAATTCGACCCTACTTGGATCGAGTTTGTTGTAATCTTTGTTGGCGTATCTGATTTACTCGGTATGAGGAGCATGAGGATCATTGAGATTGTTCTCCGGAGGCCCTTAAGGAAGAGCGTCGATTATGCATGAGTTCGATGAGTATGATTTTGGCTTACTAAGGTGAAATTCTTGAGACATGTTATTGTCGGCTTAGGTGTGTCGATGGGTATGAAGGTAGAGGCTATTATGAGTTGGAAGACCAGTCGGTCTTTGAGATCTGCCCGATTTCTTGGGATTGGCGAAGTGCTACGGGAGGTTCGGTGAGGATTTCTCTCGGCTAGCGGCACATGACTAGATTGACCCGAAAATGGGTCAATTTTGAGTGGGTGACACATTGTGAGAAAGCGTGGGAGTTGAAGTGAGCTACTTAAGCTCTTATTCGATAGTCCCAAGCATGGATGTGTTTGCAAGATACTATGATGCCTCTAAGGACGGACTGGGATGTGTCTTGATGTAGTCCGGGAGGGTGGTAGTTTATGGTTATCGGCAGTTAAAGAATCATGAGCAAAATTACCCTACACATGATGTATAGAGTTGTGACCATTGTTTTTGTAATGTTGGCACCACTACTTGTATGTTGACAGTTTAAAAATATTTGGAACCACGAGAGTGCGAGTATATTTTCACACAACGGGACTTCAACATAAGGCAACACAGATGGATGGAGTATCTGAAGAATTATGACTTCACTTTGCATTACCATCCCGGTAAGACAAATGTAGTAGCTGATGCGCTTAGTCGAAAGTCACGGGGAGTACTAGCTAGTTGATTAGTGCCCAAAAAGTGCTATTTTGAGCCACACCCCATTGTGTAGGTTTTGAGCGACTTTGCGTCTTAATACGACCGAATAACTGATTGCACATTAAGGTCCCGGCTATTCTGGGTGCATTTTGTGGCTAATTTTGTAGTTTTTGCAAGCTATTTATGCCAAATTGTTAAGTAAGTCCAAGCAGAGAATTGAGTGGGAACTGACATTGTGCATGCTCGGAAATCATAAGGAAAGAAGAGCAGAAGAGACAAGGAAAATGAAGCAATGCAGAAGATTTTGGTAGGCTGCGAATATTTTGCAGCCTGCGAAAATTTCACAAGGTGCGAAATTGCCTTCCCTGCCCCACTATTCTTCCTGCTTTTGACTTTTTGACTTTCTTTGTCACTTTTTGGTTTTCTTCCCATTTTGTCCTTGTAATAGTTTCTTGCTTTGGTGTTGTTATTTTGCTTGGCTTTAGGTGAGTATTTAAAGCCCGAAGCAAACCTTTAAAGATACAACGGATAAATAAAATTTATGAAGCAGAACCTTTCATGATTCCCGCTCTTTGCATTTTCTCTCCTGCCTCACGCTTTCTCCCTTTTTCACTAGCCAAACACCCTCAGGGATGACAACTCGGAGGATGAGTCAACTAGAGCCTTCCTCATGAAGGAGAAGGCTGAGTGCGGGATCCAGAAGGCAACAGGAAAGGGTTCCATGTTCTTCAACATAGTATCATGGCGGTTTTGTGATTCCCTTTCTAACTTTTGGTTTTGATTCCTTGAATCTCTTTAGTAGTTATTATTTGATAGCTTTTAGGGTTGATGGATGCTTGTGCTATATCCACTAAGATTCATTAGTTACCTTCTATGATCCATTTAGAAGGTAGTCAAAAGACTTATTTTTCCCTTGCCCGGTGACCTTGTTATCTGTGAATATCATTTTTCAAATGATAGTTATTAAGGATTAGGTTTTATCGCTAAATGAAGATTCAGTTTGGGAAATGACTATCGAGTCATCTCCCAGTACGAGGAAAAGACGAAACCTCAGTTGCCCAAGAATCAATGACCTAACACTTCAAGGAGTTCTATTTTACCTTTTAACTTATTTTATTTTTCAATTTCCAAACAATTCAACCCAGCTGTTTTACCAAACATAAAATCAATTGATTCACTGGTGGCCTTCAACACTAAGTCATTTGTGCGAGAAAACCCGTCCATGTGTTGACCCTGAGTGCTATCTTGTGTGGCTATATTTACAACGAGGAGGAATTTAGGTTTATAAATTTTGTTGATTCCGGCACACTTACTGGCACACGAATCACTAGTGTAGCTTCTCGGGAGTGGTAGATGCTCTAGGCGTAGGACCAGTTTAGTACGATATCGTGATGGGCACCAGGGGCGTTATAGGAGTTGGTGGCCACGTCGTCCTGCGACGGGGTGATTAGGTCCCAGAGCATGGCGAATATCGTCCATCGGGGGCCGGAATGCAGATTAGGTGCAGTGATGAAAGGTACAGGTCATCCCACACAGATAGTGGCAACACCGAGGAGTGGAGGAGGCAACTTGGGAACGCAAGGACACGATGCGAGCCACCTATCATTTCCTATTTGAGGATGAAAGTGCATTGTTTAATATTCGAAACTATAATAACTATTTCATATGCATGTATTTGTGTGTGCTAGTATGGGTGAATTTCGAGAATGAAATTCTGTTAAAGGGGGAAGAATGTAAAACCCGGGAAAAATTCAATTTTTTTTAACAATGGTAAAACGGTAATTTTGGTTGGAAACCGGAAATTTTCTAGGTCTCGGATGAAGAAACAGACTTCATCATTATTTTCGTCTCGCGAAATCTAGTTACTTAGTCGAATTTCGTAGGATTTCAAGATAGTCAAAATTTCACGTTTTTTGAGACACCAAGTTTCAGGTGACACATGGCATGATCATGTGGATGCCACATGGCACCTTAGGGGGAGTGACACATGGCATGATAGCCATGTGGTGCACTTAATAGTGAATGGCTGTTGAGCCAAGTGTCAAGTGAAAATAATGGGAAAGATAAAACAAAGAAAATAAGAAAAAAAAAAGTGAGAAGATAATAGTGGCAAATGAAGCTAGGAAGTTTCCCACTTTTAGTCTCTGAGGAATGAGAATCAAAAGGAAGGAAAAAGAAAAGAAAGAGAAGGAAACGAGGATAGAAGGAAGGAAATGAGGAGAAAGAGGAGAGGGGAGATTTTACTACTGGAATGACAAGCCCCGACGTTCAGTCTCTGAAGTGGGAATTAAGTCATCCGCGAGCTAGAAGAATTGGATGCACCAAAAATCTGGGAGTTTCTTCGGGTTCCCAGGGTAAGGAATTTTCCTGCTGATTATTTCTCCATGAAATCCATTTCAACCACTGACCTGGTTTTCTTTAGGATCTTGTGCTGTGTGCGATTTAATCCCCGAGATTTTGAGCATGAGATATGTTAGGTACTGGACGGTTTCGGAATGGTCTTGAAACTATGTCAGATTTAGTTTAGTCCTCAAGGACTGATATCTGGGTTTTGTTGTATGTGTTTGGTATCTGAGTGATTCGGTGGCCGAAATACCGGCAAAAATGGTTCATAGCGTGAAGGATAAATTTATGTTTTGTAGGTGAGATTTGAAGCGATTTGTGACGGTGTTTGTTGGCGATTCGAATAACCATGGTAGCCCATGCAGAAAGATCATGATACCTGTTCTCTTTGATGGATCGTGGTCTAATAATATAAGTATCCATGTGTTTTGATAAATATTTTATAGCTTTCAATATGTGTAACATGATATTGACAGCGATGACAATTCACGCATTCCTATGTCACGGTTTCATATGTCGAAGTGAGGTGTGTATGCTCAGTAATGGTTCGCAGTGTGGTGATTTTACATCATCAGGCGAAGCACAGCGGGGACAATGTCCCAAGAAACATAAAGACTCACCGTGATTACATAACAGGAGAACAACAATAATAATAAATCCTGGAGATTGTTTGGGTGGAAGCGAATGGGGTAGATTGCCCGCCTGGTGAAAAATAAATGCATTTGTGGATTTGAACATGATCGACGATGAGCATTTGGCAAAAATGTTGGAAGTCGCGGCGATCTGAATTTACCCAAACCAACGAATATATTTGACGCTTAAAAAATCGTAGTAGCATGGGATTTGTGATAAATTCGCATAAATATTTGGAGGAATTCGTCAAATGGTTTAAGTCGTGGGTAAAAACCGGTGGCGGTTTTCATACTTAAGCGTCGCTGGGGTATGTGGGGGATTAGTAGAACTTCAGAGTTGTGGGCGAAACGAAGAATCTCATCTCATTCATGACATGGCGATATTCCATAGAGGTTACAGTTTACACATGGAATGTGGTATGATGTCATCATGTGTCATTGCATGTGCATTTAAGTGGGGAGTAATCCTTGTGGGAGAGAATTTCTCTTGGGCATTTGTCTGTGGTGGAAAATTTTCGACTAGCTGGAGGTACACAGGGAATAAACCGTCCGAGATTAAGTAGTTGGCTGAAGGCGGATGTGGCCTATTCATGTGTTTTGTAATATTCTGGATAGAATATTCAGTATTGTACATGTAAACGAAAAGTTTTGTAATAAGAACTTGGACTTGTTCTGTGTAGTGTTAATAGTTTCCCGGATTTTATATTGTCTGTGCAATTTGTATGAAAGCAGTAGTATTGCATGAAATGCATTTAATGAAAGTTTGAAGTGCAGGATAGGAAAAACGGCGGGCTATTATCCAATTTCAGGATTGGGTCGCGATAAAGGGTACCTGGGCTCGTGTGCAAGCATGGCTTCTGTGTCGCGACATGGTCCACTGGAGGCTGGTATACGACATGACCACTGAAACACACGATAACGCTGGCGGCTGCGACAAATACGGCGTGACAAAGTTTTCTTTAATACGTGTCGTGGCGATGAGGGTTGTCTATCGGGTTGATGGATATCATCGGTACCCGTTTGTGAGATATATCGGATATATCGGAGGTAATATACTTCGGTGGATATTTTTATGAATATCCGATATCAAAATTAACAAAAATATCTTTTGGGGAAATTCATAAAAAATACTTTTCAAAAGTGTAAAAATGACATTGGCATAATCAAATATAGCACATTTCTGATGAGTTTTCGTCAAAATGAAGATTGATGTGACTCAATTGCAACATTGTGATGAATAAATCAATTGGTAAGAGCAACCTCTATATCAAGACATGGTATTAAGGTAATATTGATTATAAGATGGTATGTGCGAATAAATCATCTTGACTTGTATCTACAACTACTCCATTGATAGGAAATTGGGTTTCATCCACATGCTAGTTTCAAATATTAACTAACATGAAAAATTAATTTATTAATATATTATTACTAAGTCAAAACTAATTTAAAACTCAGAAAACATCATATAATACTATAAATTTATAATAATATACGATATTATCTAATATATAACTTGATTTTTAAAAATTAACGAACATGAAATGTTAATTTATTAATATATTATTACTAATTAACTAAATTTGAAAATATTAAACTAAGTATATAGTTATTTAAGAGAATCATCACGAAAATTTTTTGGTGAAATAGAAATTTGGATATTGGTGAGAAGAATTTGTGATCCAAATTGAATGATTTAAGTATTTATAGATTTTTTTGAGTCGAAATAAGTTGGATGAAATTGAAAATATATTTGTAATTTAATTGTAAGTTCAGTTTAAAATTTTGAGGCGTTTTAAAATATGGTGTTTGATATATTTAGACTATATATGCAGATATATCCTAGATGTTTATAAGATATTTAGATATATCTCGGAGTATTTTACGATATTTTGCAACTCATATGTATCTCAGATATTTTCTTGATATTTAGATATATCTCGAATATTTTGGAAGCGAAAAATCGATCCTCAGCCTTGGCGTGTTCTGAAATTTTGCGAAATTCGGTGATCTGATATGTCGGCGAAATATCGCCGATATTTCCCTATTTTTAAATTTTCCTCTATGAATTTTCGTGCCAAAAAATAACCGCTATGGCGATATCAGATATATCGCGGAGTAACCAGTACAATCTTCCGTGGCGGCAGGTGGAGTGCATGTTGCACGAGTTTACAGTGGGCCAGTCTTTGCATCGATCTGCGCGATGCGCCCATTACGCGGCGATCTGCTTGGCGGCGACCTGCGTTCTTGATGCTTGGCGTGCGACGCCACGACCTACGAGCTTCGGCGATGACTAGCGGAAGTCGCGACTGGTGGAGCGCATGGCGCGGGATCTGTCGCGATAGACTACTACGGTTTATGTCGCGATAAAGATTTCTCTGTCGCTCGGGCTTCTCAAGGCTTTCTCCAGCGACGAGAGAATCGAACAGCGGTTTCCGCGCTCATCAGCGGCTTGATGTCGAGGAGCCGCAGCGGTCGCCAGCGCCTGATGACGACTTTCTAGCGCTTCGCGACGAAACGCGCGCTATTAAGCGGCCTTGGGCGCTGCGAAACAGCTATGTGCGGCGGCAAATATAAAGAGCGAGAAATTCAATTTCTAGAAGCCGATTAAAATAAATGATGGAGTTCTAGAAATCGTAATTTCGGTCGAAAATCGAAATTTATTATCTAGATCTCGGATGTGAAACTGTTTCTGCAGATTGGAATCGATCTCCACCAATCTAGTATGCGTCGAGAGTCGTAGAATGGGAAACAGTGAGAATATCACGTTTTTCGAGGCATCAGCGGCTTTCGGTCTTGATAAAATGATTTTAGATAAAGGCGAAAGTCATATATAACACGTACTCATGTGCCGTAGTAAGTGGCATGGTAGAGAAAGTATGAAAATGGATGTAGAGATAGTCATAGGAATGTCAAAAGCTGGGAAAAGAAGGGCGCCCAATGTGTTTTGGGTGTTTAAGTTAGAAAAAAGACAAAAGTGAGCAGGTGGATGTCTCCTGAAACGAAAAGAGCGTAGCGTGGTGAAGAGGAGAAATACGAGAGAGTTGGAGATGCGTTTTAGAAAAGATATCGGACTTCTCTACAGAGATGAGTGGGAGATCAGGCTGAGTCGGGTCGTCGGGCTTGAAGGAAAGATTTGCTGCGCGGAGGAGACCCTACCCCGTGGTAGCCGGTTGAGGAGTTTAGTCAAACAGAGAAGGTGAGAGTTTTCTGCTCCCTACTTGGGTTTTATTTTTATTTAAGTACTTTGACAATGTTTTGAGTTGAATAAGATTAGAGTGAGGGGCCGTTTGATCAGTCCCAAATCTTGGGAGCAAATTAGTATAATTTTTTGAAACAGAGCGTAATTAAGCCGGTATTTGTCCACGGTTGAATTAGGTTGTTAATTATTTGCATTTATGTGTTAATGCATACTTTGATGTGTATGAGGCTGAAATGGCAGTGAGAAGCTTAGAGTTCCACAAGTGAACCTACTGTTTAAGTGTTTAGGGAATAATGCTTAGAGGGTTTCACTATTCAAGAGCCAAATATTCACAAATAATTTTGTGAAATAATGTGTTTGGTCGAGTAATTAGAGTTGAATCGCTAGGTGTTTGATCATTAGCCATAATGAGCTAATTTTGATGTATGAGAAAATGTGAAATTACATAACATGTTTGTGTGATTTAAATTATGAGCATATATATGCATGGTGTATGTTGCATGTGTTATTGACCAAATGGAATTGACATCATGCTGCATACTGCTTTGGGGCACTAGGACGATAAAGTGCAGTGCATGAGGTGATTCTTGAGGAAATGGTTTGAGAGGGTTGTCTAGAAAATAATAATGAGTTGGAGGGTAGTCCATATAAAGAATACCGATAATTGAGATTACGACGGTGATATACATCGGAGGGTAATCCACACATAATATCAATCGTCGAAGTCGGCCCAATTGATATATATATCGGAGGGGTTATCACAAATAAAAACTAAGGTTCTCATAGTGGCTTGGGCGGGGTCTGTGAGGGAGTCGAGAGGACTACGGGATATGAAAGATGATCGAGTTAGACATTCAAGTAGGATCATGCATTTGCTTGAATGTGTGTTTATTTTGGAGGATTTCATATGCTGCTTAGGTGGAGTAGCCCACTTAGGGTGATTCCACTGCCGAGCATTAGCTCTCACTTGAGTTAGAGGATCTTCCTTTTAGACTGCCGGGAGGCGTGCGGGGGGGACGGTTCATCATAGAGTCGTTTGAAGAAAGCTGGGAATGTGGCTTTGAGTTGAGCAGAGACTTGGGCAAGATACCCTCCCGAGGATTTCAGTTGAGTCACCTAGTGAAGTCTCAGCCATGCAATCCCTAGGAGAATCACGATGGAACTCCACTTTAAGGAGGAAATAAACACATGCATTAATTTAATATCCCAATTATATATAAAGACCATACATATATAGATAAGGACAAAGTAAAGACTAGATAAGAATATCGGAAAAATTCAAGGTATTTTGTAATTGGGAATTACAAGTAGAGATGAATAGTCAATACAACAAAAAACAAAGCAGTTAGATTACCCAATAGTATGCTTGCTGTGTTTGTAGCGGGAAAGCGGGTGTGAATCTGAGGCGCTAGAAACCAAGCCCCTACGACTATGCGGACTTTGAGGGAGCAGTTTAAGCAAATAATGTTGAGATAATAAATCTCGGTGAGTGGCATAGTTTATAAGGAAATGGCATTTGCTTGCATTTGCAAAGATTTCTTCCTCTCAAAACCTCCGTCCCTCCTTTTAAAAAATCTATCCAGTTTGAAACGACTTTACTAGGAAACCGACTTTACTTTGAGTCAACATATGTAAATCATGCTCGACAATTTAGCCCGAACCCCAGTATTAATAAAACATAATCTGGGCTGTACACAACATGAAGTCGATCATAAAGCATGTATAGCCACCATGTAATAAGTAACCGCAGTATACTGTATATAGTATTAAAATAGTTATACCATGTTCGGAAATCAACAGTACCATCTGCATGCACCGCAATATAATTAAAATTAGCTGAGGCCTCGAGCAGTGGCAGCTAATAAACACATTGGTTACACCGGCCATCACGTGGCAACTAATAAACCTCGAGGGTAGACCCAGACATCAGTGGCAACAACTAACAAACCCTCGGGGTAAACCGAAACCCAATCACGATATGGCAACTTCATCAAACCTCAGAGATGAAGCAGCCATCACGTGACACTTAATAAACTTCAAGATTGAAGAACACAGCCCGTCAAGTGACAACTAATAAAAAATAGTTCTACTGCATGTACTTTCGACAATACCGTATTAGAGTCATTCACGAAAATCTCAAGATCCATTTTTTTAAAAACAATAGTTTTCAGGTGGTTTACAACCTCAATCCGCGTGCCCCAAATATTCAAATACCATCTCGTCACGGAGCTGTTTAACTTCAAAACGATTTAAATGTTGACCAATTACATGAAATGATAACTTTGTTTACTTATAGGACCGTAATCACGTTGTATGCAACCAACCATTTTGATCAAAAGTATATATGTAAAATGTTTAAATCACAATAGATATATCTGAATAATACCCCAATCATTTAAAACATATAAACCACTCCGCAGACTCTGAGGCTAAGTCTTGTCCTCCGCGAGGGTCGATCTCCGGCTTCCGGCGTGAGTGCACAGCAATATAAATAAAGCCTACTTGGAAACTCCAATAATTGAGCAAAGACACATTGGGATGCCTAAGGTGTCACGCCCCCGATCGATCCGACTTGGAATTAGCGAATAAGAGGCAGAAGTTTAGTCTGCCACCTCTTTGGGACTTCTTTTATTTTTTTTTTTTTAACTTCAACAATCATTTTACATTTAAAATGAACTACCATCGAATTAGTATATATTAAAGTATATATACTATGAGGTATTCGATACAAGCCACATGCATATACATATCTAATCTGACATGAAGTGTGGAGTGAATAGTGAGCGCTTTGTCTGCTGAAAGGATATTGCATCTGTTTGATTATTGGAATGTCACTATCCTCTCTTTATCTCTCTTGTTACCTAGCAGATTAGACTTGCAGTGCTAAACTGCGGCTTAATTGAACATATGGGTATTAACGACCAATAACGATGTCCTTGAGTCACTATCTTTTACATTTACTTATGCATATAACGAAACTATTCTTATGCGAGCTTTAACTCACTATCTATCATTCACTTATGCGATTTTATTACTTTTTCAGATTCATATCATTTATCTTGATTATATTACTTCACCAATGTCATGTATTTTATAGGTTGTAACTCATATCTACCCATAGTATGATAAGATCAAAATCATATTCAATGCGAAGCTTATCACATTATCTGATAATGATTAGAACAAATCAAATCATATAAATTTCATCTTGATTTAAAATGGAGCTAATACCAATACATATTGGGCCTCACTTATCACTATCAAATAGAAGCCATTAATCCCAGCTCCATTTGAAATTACATTTAGTGATGCAGGATACCGTTAAATCCTTTAGTTTTGTTTTTACTCTCATTTTCATTTCAAAAGTGTCGCGAGCAGAGATACCACTTGACGATTAGCGGATCAGGAGCCGGTTTACTCAGGCGTTTTCAAGTCAAAACATTTTATTTCCCGATCTTACAATCAAATTTTCTTCACCAAAAATTATTCATTGACGATCCGACTTGACCGGGTTGGCGGATCAAAGGCTGGTGCCGATTATAGACATTTTCAGATTATCTTTCCAAAACATTTGTTATCTGTTATTCCATTTAGACTTGCACGATACGAAAGCACTTCTTTTCGGGCAATCCATAAAAACGCTTATAAATTCAAAAGACCATAACATTTGTTCTTAAAGGCTCATTTCTGAGTGATACCTTGCTTTTACTATATCAGTGTAATGTAAAGAATAACCAAACTCATCCCTACAGATTTTAATGTCATTTTTAACCATGGTTTGTGATTCACGTGCTGGCCTTGGGAGTAGAGTGTTCGACGGGATGCTTGGGGAATCTGCTGCATTGTGAGCTGATGACAAGGGTGAATTTCCCACACTGGAGTGTGCAGTCTCACATATATGGCTATAGAAGTGGGCATTCCGCGACCCAGTTCACTTTGGGGAATCACCTTTGTTTGTCATTAATTAGCGATGTGATTTCGCGGCATTCAATTATTCTGCAGTCTACATATGGCTATAGAAAGTAAACATTCCACGATAGATTCGCGGAATCTGCATGCATTTGTCATTGATGCAACAATGTGATTTCGCATTTAACAATATGATTCACTTTGCATAAATTTGACATTCATGGCTGGTCGATTCTTTGAATCCACATGCATTTGTCGTCGATGGCAATATGATTTTATGTTTAACAATATGAATTCGCTTTAACTTTATAAATTGACATTCATGGCTTGGTCGATTCTTTGAAGAATCACGCATACATTTTGTCGATGGTAGCAATAATGATTTGCATTTAACAATATGATTCACTTTAACTATAGAATTACGACATTCATGGCCAGTTAAGTTCTTCGAATATCACATGCATTTACATTATTCGTTAACAATGTGATCTCACATTGATATCACCTTTGTCCGAGTTTACTTTTATCGCGATAATTTCATATGTGGCAAATCTGCGCATACATGATATGTATGACAAACAATTGAATAACAATCATTCAAATCTAATATATATATATATATATATATATTTATATATATATTTCACAATTAACATTCATAGCGATCATATCACATTTCAATTCCAATATCACTTTCGTATTATCTTTTCAAAGATATACTCAATCTATGTACACATTTCATATACTCATTTACGTATACTCGTTTATGTATTCACATTTACATATGCATTCATGTAAACTCATTCATACACTCATTCATGTATTCATTCATGTATACTCATTCATAAATTCATTTACATATACTCATTCACGTATACTCCTATCATTTTGTTTATCATTTTAAATTTATGTGATAATAATCATATATCATAACCACACATTATGTGTTCATGTTATATTGCCATTCGTATTTCAAATCGTTTTCATTTCTGTTTTCCATATCTTTGTATTTATGAACATCCTATCCATTTTCTGTTTCTACATTTCCTTGTTCAACCTATTACATGGAACTGTGTTCCTTGTGAAAAGTGAGTATGGATCATTGAATCTTTACCTCATTCACATATATTCTTAATCCTCATGTATCTACTTTGCTTAGGAAGTGGAATCAATCCAATTGGATCATCAAACTAAAGTTATGGCATTTTTCATGCCAACTAGTGTCGATTTTAGATTACCCTCCAGGACTGTTGGTATTACTCATTTTTTCCAGGGTCTTAAATTCATAATTTTTGACACTGGGTCCTTGTAATAATTTAAAGCTTAAAGGGTGGTAAAGTTTCATTGCTTCAGGAATCAGCAGTGAGAACCGCGGAGCTCAGTGCACGTGCGAAACAACCAGGACTTCTCTATGTTTCAACACTTGAAACCAGAATTTGGTTTGCGCATGGTCCCGAACTTCGAGTGGATTTTTGGGCCCTTAGAGTCATAATTGACGATATCTATTTCTATATAGATAGTTCTCCTTAAATTCTGAAACTTTGGAAAACAGCCTTTTCAGACCAACCTCAGAAATGGATAGAGAAATGTTTGAGAGATTATGGTAAAAGATTTAAAAATTGGTGAGAATGGAAAAACCGAGCAGTTGTCTGGGAGTACGAAGCTAAGTTGTCTTAGTCACAACTTGACTAAAAATGACAGAACCAGAGTGTATGAGTACAAGCTCAAGGTTGTACCGGTACTAATCCGTACTTGAGAATGGGTATTTTCTCCCATTTCCATACTTTTGAACCCCAGGTAACTCTATACTTAATAAACACTTCAAGATCACTTCAAATTCATCTTATGATCTCACTCTCACTCTGAATTTATCAGTTTCAAATACCTATACATAGGAACTCATAAACTCAAACATACTTTCTATTCATCTCTTATACAAGGCCTAGGGTTTTACTCAGCCACACATTCAAGAAACTTTGGTTGGGGATGACATCTAACAAATACCCAGATTTAGATCTGAATGTTAACCATATCAAGGCCTTAAATTTAGCCATAGTCCTTCCCAAAATCATACTGAGTAAAGTTTCTATGCACTTTTTTTTAGCTCCTCCATCTTCTTCCTCTTCTTCTCTTCTTAATTTTGCTTTCTCTTCTCTTCTTCCTCCCTTCTTTCTTCTCTACGGGTTCTCCCCCGATTTTGGGACTTAAAAATTTGGTCTTTTTAATCCATGTTTTCTAAGGCCATGTTTATGGCCTCAAAACCATTTTGGAGTTAAGTTCATCAACATAAAAGGTCACCTCATCTCTTGGCTGTTGATTTCAACTTTCCAATATTGTTGGGCTCATTATAATCAACTATGACTTTAAGCCCCCTTTTGGACAATTACAATTTTGTCGGCAGTTTTAATAGCTTTAAAGGTCTCAATTCATAGGGTTTTTGTGATCGCTCTTAAACTTAGTCAGTATATTCTTACAAATCACCCACTAACATAATATAAACTTAAGTTATATTTGAGAGGTGTTGCAGCAAGAAAGCTCGATATAACATTTTTAGAGAACTATGGACTTAGCTAAATTTGACACTGACAGATGTTTATACGATTGTGCCTCCTATTTAAATCATCTCCAAAGTGGGGCTTTTAAATGGGAATATTTAACTAAATTGGCGTCGATAATTCATAAAAACATCCAATTCCACTAATCCGACTCCGAAGTTTGCCTCTTGACCAGTTGCATTTTTGATTTGAAGTCAAACTTTTATCGGTATTACGAAATGACTCAAAATGGAAAACCAGCAAAGCGTGTCCAAAATTCACAAACCATATATCAATGGAAAGCCGAGGGCCGAGAACTCATCGGTACCATTACCTTACGGTCGCAGTTTAATTATTGGTGGCGGAAACTCAATCGACGATCTGATGACTTTGTTTCAGTAGTAACATAAGCGATGAGGAATACACCCCAAGGTGCCATGAGAATGAGTTAGGAGGATTAAATATTAGGAGGAAGGTATGAGTTGGTACAAATGGCTTTAAATAAACGGGGAAAGATGTTCGAAAGTCGTGACGCGGTGGCGAATTCTTCATGCCGCTTCAGCGAGCCGATAAGACTTGCGTCGCGCCATTGGCGGCTTCTGTGGTCATCGAGTGGTGCTTCCTACGGCGGCGCGTATTCGAATCGTTTGGCGGGTAGTACTCGCGGTCGGCTTCGGCTGCCAAATGAATTAACGACCGACTATTTGTTCCGCGTTTTGAAGTTTTCTCGCCAAAGTTTAAACTCGAATGATGTTTTGAGGCTATGGTCGTTTCATTTGAACCAAATTTATGTTTGCCGGGCTGGGTGCTTTGGTGCGAACAGTTTTGGACCTTTGTTAAGGTATCTTGTTACGAACTTCCTCCTTGCGTAGCTTTTGCTCAAAAGTATTAAAATTGGCGGCGATTAAGCGTCTATGAACTGTATAATGACTAAATAGTGTTTTAATTAACCCAAATAATTCATCTCGAAAAATTAAACTTGAGCCCCATACTAAAGTGTTGGTCAAACTTAGTCAGCCGTGTTTAAAAGCTAAATGATGTCCTTTGTGATACTGGTCTAGAATTACATTGATGATTTTGCATGCTGGTAGAATTTTTCATTTAAATATATGTGTTATTATAAAAGTAGATCATTAACTCTTGTAACTATGATATTCTTCGATTTGGGATGTTCTTTTATGAAATATTGGTTACTTGGGCATTTGATATTAATTCTACTCATGTGATGGATTATAAATGGATGGATTGGGATATATAATTAATGGTATAATGCGGGGCAGGGGATCATTTTTACTTTCAATTATGTAGATTAATATATTCAAAGGATACTGTCTTTGGTCATTCATGTAACAATGGAGATGAGTTATATCACGGGTGTTGGGTAAGGCTCACAGTACAAAGGGGTCGACCCGATTTTTCATGGTGTGTCAGATGCTTGAGCATCACTGTCAGCCGTGGGTTGGCGGTGATGGCGGACCTCAGGCCGTCTGAGCGATGCCGCATGAAACAGGGTGCATCACTGCCAGTCGAGACACACTCTGTTAAGCTGAGACTTCTCGTCGTGACGGACTTGTCGTGGCAAAATTGGAAAAAAAGATTTTTTGCCGGGATAGGGCGTCCCACTGTGTATTGTCGGGCATTTAGTTTGGGCACATTTTTGAATTTTAGTCGTGGTTTCAGCTCTATGAGTGTGGAGGAGGGGCATCTTGAGGTTATGGTCAAGTCACACTTACGATGTAAAAGGGAAGAAACTAGTCGGAGGCTAGCATGTTGCAAATGTAAGATATGTTTACTCTGCACATGATATACGCCAGACGTAATTTTCGGTTTCCGGCTGTTCCGGACTACCATCGCGCTCTCTCCTGTGTCCCATTCACAGTGGGTTTGGAGCCGCAGATTAACACTGAGTGATCAGTAAGAAGCATTCTTCTCATGTGCAAGGAGCACGAGACCATGTGTGGCCTGAGAGATGATGAGAGGAACCGGCTTGTGTGCCATGGACCCTGGCTCACGGAATCAGCTGCCTCACTTTTCTTTTGAGGACCGCAGGGGCCTTTGATTTAGGCTATATGCTGCCAGAAGTGGGCTGCCCCAGGAAACTCTAGGATCTGGGGTTGTTATTTGGTCAAACCACGGGTGGTACGCCAACCTATTCCTCCAAAGTTTAGGATGGATTTATATTGTGCATACCATCAGAAGCTGGACATGTAAGATGGATGATTATGCCCCGCGATTGATTGGGTTTGATCGCAGGATGGCAGTGGCCACCTGGCCCCACTGAGGTCAATTCATATGTGGTTTCTTCAGACAGTGCGATGTGCACTATGAATTCTAGTGAGCTTTGAAGTAGTGGAATTCAAGTGTTGACTTGGGATGATTCCAAGCTAAAGCCCATAGCATGGGATGATAGCCATGAGGTGGATAGTGTGACGCCCCAAAATCTAGAGGTCCGTTGATCACCATCAGCGGCCAAGTCTTTCTTTCAGAACTATTATCATAGCGATACCCCAGGATTGACATTGTCCACATGAGGATCATATTTGGCAAAATGGGTGGCGTCTCATTGGCCTGAAACTGTCCGTCCAGCATGTGCCACAATAACATGACTTATCAGAACTCTGATATAGCTTTCAATGGCGCTTTTAAGTCATTATGAATTAAAATTTTCTGGACATTATTTCACATTCATACTTTAAAAACATGTAAGACTATTAAGAAAAATTCAATATATGGGTTCAATCACTAACTCTTTTACATAAGGAATTTTATGTCAAAACTAGTTTGTTTCAAAAATTTTACAAAGGTATAAAGCACAAGTTGGCTTCTTCACCCTGCTTTGATCTTACTGGCCAAGGCGCCCACCGGCGTATATCTCGCACTTGAAATGTTTTTCCCGTATAAGGTGAGCCACGCCCCAATAAAGTAATTCTACCAGGGATTTATACTCCTAAGTGCCACATTAACTCCACATTGATGATTCTTATTTATATCAACAATTCAAAGTAAAAATATTACATTTATCTAGGTTGGATCTGTGATATGTGAAATGAGATGAGACTCGCTCATGCACCATACCCTAAGTCTTTATCGATTGCCACTACACAATGTAATGTCAATGTGTGATAAAATCTGTCATTGATGAATTACATCCAATTATAATTTTCGAAATAAAATCATGTGTTTATAAACCAAAGCTTATTTGCGATGTTCAAGCCTAAATTATCATTCATACATACAAAAAACATGTGTCTTTTGGGGAAATGATTTTTAGGGAGATCTCCTGCATGAGGCCACAAGCATAGTATACTTTTGGACTTTCCTGGTTCAAGGTCTATGAACTGATGCATAAAGTCTTTAAATCAGATGGGTGTCTAACGCTAGCGTGTCTCATGACCTGAGTTTTCCATCGTGTACAGCGTAGAGGTGTAACACCCCAAATTCCTCTTGACATATGATTCATAACATGTTTGGGGGTGTATTAAATAAGAAATATCATTTTTCCATGGAATAAACAAGGCTAAAGCCAAATTTTGGAAGCAAGAAATTTATATACAAAGACAAGGGTAAATTGATTCATTCACCAATTTAGGACAAGGGTCATAATTTAATAAAGTATATATTGCTAAAAGTGAAAATACAGATAGTCAAGATTTTAAATTAGATGAGGATTGAATTTAAGGAATAAGATGTGCAGAAATGAAGGACTTTAAATGAGAAAAAAATGAGGAAAAGAATTCAAATATGTATAGGCCAACAGCGGCACTTATTTGGAGATCATCAGCTCTCTCTGTTCCCAGGTCTCTCATTTTGGAGCAAGCAAGAAAGAGAAGAGAAAGGAGAAGAGAAAAAAAGAAGAAAGAAGAAGAGAAGAAGAGGAGGGAAGGTCCCAAGAACAGATGTCGAATTAGTATGGTTTGGGTATGGAAACTAAAGATTTTGTATAGTTTGTATGGATTATTATGGACTGAGTGCAAATTTGTGGACTTTTATGTGAAATTCCTCCTTGAGCTAGGGTTTGAGGTGTTAAAAGAGTGTGATTACTTGTTAGGAGTATAGAATCCTCCTTTAGTATGGATTTTAGTATGTGGAAGCATGGGTTTTATGGATTAAGTTTGATTTTGTATGGACTTTGTTAGACTTTTGGTATGGAACTTACTAAGGTTTGTGTGGAACTTAACTGTGGAGAGCCTCCTTTGGTGTGCAATTTGTACTTGGATTTTGAACTTTGGTTTATTCCTACTTTTAGGGTGATTTTGGGATTGATTGTAGGATGGTTTTATATCTTTGTGTTTTTGGCATATTTGGTGTCGTGTTGTGCATCGTTTTGTGGCCTCAGTGGAGGATATATTGTGGCCGGTGGACAGGGTTCATTGGAATGGTTTGGAGGGTAAGTGGCGTAATATTGGAGATGACAAAAGAGCTCTACGGCATAGCGAGTTGTGGTGAACAGCGCTAACGTGCGTCATTGAATAAATGCAGCCCTCGGTCTGTGATTGCGTGGAGTTCCCGCCGGAATTGTGACCCTCTTCTTCAGCCTCAAACTTTGAACGATCATGGCTATTTCCATCCAGACACCATTTTGGATGTTCTTGGACCTGTGGAGAGACATATTTGAGTCTGATCCATCCATATAGCTTGATAATATTGAAACTCATAAGGTAAATCACAAGAAAATAGTAGGCCTGTAGTGCATGCGGTAGCTATTTCGTAAGGAAACTTAAAACGGACGATTAAAGCGCTTCTTAATTAGAACTCAGTTGCTGATGTTATGGACTCTATATGGAAACTTTTGATCAAAATCCATCCATATATATCTTGATATTGAATGATAGTAAATAGTTCATAAAGAATATATGGTAACCATAGTCATTCATCATATAATGAAATAGCATGAGAAAAATAGAATCACGAATAAAAATGAGTGAAAATCATGCATATGAGTTACGGATGACGGCAATCATTGAGAATATGAGATATGTATTGAACATAAAATACACGCCGGATATCTCTGCCCGGGACTTTAGTGGGGGGATGAAGTGGACATGCTATTAGGGAAAAACAAGTGCTTGACATATTGAATCAAGTTCAGTCCCAGTTTGGAGTCATTATAGTGCCTTCGTGCCCTTATAGATGATGGTCATTATGTCTGACCAATGGCATTTCATCGGGCCTTTATAGATGGTCATTATGCCGTACAATGATAACGGCATACGCCCAGGCGCCGCAGACCATTTCGTACAATGAGAGTCTGACGCCCTTCGGGCCTGCAAGTTTCCTTTATCGCTTTAGGTTTTTTGCGAGACATGAAACATAAAAGCAAACCAAGCAAGTATATTGCTGATAAGTACTATCCCACTTGATATATGACATGATATGAGAAGCATAGCATTGCTATGTGATGATATGTAAACAGTGACAAGTACGTGTTGACAAGAATAAGAAGAAAAGTGTAAATGACATGAAATGAAATATGATATGATAAGAAAGTATAAGATTACATAAGCATATGTAAATTAGAGGTATGTGTGACCTTGAGAAGCAGGTGTGTCGAGTAAAACTAAGTCAACAGTGGAATACAAGTGGATGTCGGGTTACGACGCCGCCCGGAAAATCGGGCGAGTCTCCTTTTGTAGGGGGCTACACTTGAGAATACAATACACACTGAGCACCGCCCTGGCTTGATCCGATATAATCATGACATGAGTAAAGCGACCGAAACTGGGCCCAATAACTATGCTCATCCATGATCTGAAAATGACTATATCAATAGTTTCAAAGAGTTAATCAATTCTCTTTTTTCATACAACACATATATTAAGTTCTAAAACTCTAATAAGCTATACAATAAAACCAAAGCACAATCAGGCTTTTCTTCCTAGCGACCTCTATGACGTCAAGTACACTGGCTCACTCCACTGTGCTGTAAAATATAATATCCCTAAACTTGAAGGGTGAGCTAATGCTCGATAGTGGAATCACCTAAGTGGGCTACTCTCCACCCCTAAAAGTGTATGTCACAGTAACTCCAAGCAACATTCAAATACATGATCCTACTTGAATGTCTACATGATCAACTCATACCCCGAGCCCTCACCGACTCCCTCACACATGCCTAAGCCATGTATGAGAAAACATCTTTTTCAAAACAATTCTTGTTGTTTTCGAAACTATACTACCAAAGTATAGGTAAAAATAATAGGATTACCCTGTGGGCGGAATGTGTTGGAGAACCTTAAGATCATGGTCTCTTCAAGAAATGATCACATTGGGCCGTCTCCCAACCATTCTCGGAAATTGTCTATGAAATTTGCAAAAGCATTTTTCGTTTTTCTTTCAATTTTTCCATGTCATGCACTCACCTAATTTATAGGCTACCCTAGTGCATATGAAATGCATTATGATGTCATTTCGATAACTCATATAACACATGCAAATATGTAAACGTGCACATATCCACATAATATCCAATCATACAATCATGTCATGTAATTAATCAATTCATACATCAAAATTAGCTCACTTGAGCTAATGATCAAACATGAGCAATTCCACTTGAATCACTAAGGCCCCAGCATATTTTCACAAAAGTATTTTGTGATCACTTGATGGGAGGCAGTAAAACCATAGGTTCTTGTTCCTATCCAGCTTCTGAAATTATCGGTTCACTTTGTGAACGTATTTCTCGGCGATTAGGCCTCACACATACACATCAAAGCACACATTTCACATCAATGCCCAAACTAGGAACACATCGGCACAGTGGAGCGAGTCTGTTGTCACATGGGTTTCAAAATCCATTACCTCGGTTTGAAGCTTTGGGCAGATCAAAGCTTGACCCCTCACGGCCTCATTCAATGCAAACATTGTAAATACACTTAAACAAAGAATAAAACTCAAGTAGGGAGAAACCCCTACCTCAAGGAGTTTGAGGAAACTCGCTAAATTAGGGGTACCCACTGCAGAGCTCTCCGCGTAGAGAGCGAGTTTCCCTTCTTGTCTAAGGCTGAAGCGGTCGGATCGCGCGTATTTAGAGAAGAAGGAAGCTACCACCATTTAGGGCAAAATCGAGACCTACTGCATCTCCATCTCCCTTTCGTTTTCCTCTTTTGTTATTTGAAGAAGACAAGCACTATTGATGTTTTTGTCTTTATTATCATTAAATCTTTTCTTTGTCTGGAAATTATGTCTTTATTTTCCAGAGTTTGGCATTCGGCACTATCTCGACCGTCGTTTTTCATCATTCTCTACTCATACACCACTTATGGCACATAATTACTTGTTACATATGTGACTTTTCGTCGTAATGAAATTCTTTTACGACACTCGAAGCATGATGCCTCAGCGATCTCAAAAATTCCATTGCTCTGAATTTTCACGAGAATTTTACGTCTTGCTTAGATTTCGAGGCGATTATGAGTGCAATCCTTTAGATCATCAGAGATCTAGAGAATAAATTTTGGATTTTTAACCGAAATTACAATTTCGTAACCAAAATTACGATTTTGCCATTTTTCTAGAAATTGGAATTTCTCGAGTCTTACAGTATGAAACATATATAAGCATGTGTTTATGACAAGTATGGAATACGAAATAAGTATATGATATGTTATATGTATATGTATATGTGTAAAGTGTGATGACTTTTATTAGGATTAGATCCACAGTATGATGATTTCCCACTAAGCTATAAGCCTTACGGGTGTTTCATCCGTGTAGGTACGAAAGAAACCATATGACAGGGACAATCGGTCAGAAAGGTCACACAGTCTATTCAGGTGCCTTGGAAGACCTTTTGGTCTAATGTATATATAAAAATTTTTGTTTCTTTTGTAAACTTAATGTAAATATTGTAAATGTTGAACATATTCCATATATGGAGTTTTGTATGTATATTTTGTAAATAAAGCTACTACGAAATATATTTTAAGTTAAATGTTTCTCTTATAATATGAATGGAACAAGCTTAAAGTTTATAAGTTTACAGTAATAAAAAAAAAATGACACCCTCGCTTGACAGGGTCTTGAGTTGGGGCATCACGGTGGGGGCTGTGGACTTCATCCAACGATGCGAACCAATTCCTTGTCCTTGGAAATGTGGTGTTTGATCCCAGACAATGTACACCTATGATACGTGCTCATTACATATGCAATGTAATGCACCATTGCATGTTAATGTCATGTCATTATGTAATGAATGTCATATGGACATGTTTTAATTTCACATACAATATCATGCATCATGGACAAATTATATCACATGCATATAATATCGAAGATTAAACACTCACACGATGTCAATACATTCAAAGCACATATATTAACATTTTATCAAACAACAACAACCAGTATGTTATCACAAAATTAAAAAAAAAGCAATAACACTTAACCCTCAAGGCACGTCATGTACGTATAATACCCACTACAACGGCCAAACTTGTGCCACTGTCGGGCATAAGCGGCAAAACAAGCCCTTAAGCTAGTGATAAAATTGGCCAAACAAGTCCTTAACAGTTCAAAATTTTCTCTTCATCCAAACAGCTCCTAAAAATAATTTTTTTAGATATTCCACAAACAATCACAAACCAGCTCACAAAACCAACCACAAACAAGCCATAAAAACGGTTATAAACAGTTTTTAAACAGTCCAAACAACCCATTAACAGCCATAAACCATAATTTTAATCCAAACAACCCCTAAAACAATTATTTGAACATGTCATAAACACTCAAAATTCAACCCACAAAATCGACCACAAACAAGCCATAAAAAGGGTCATAAACTGCTTTTAAACAGTCCAAAAATTAGCCAAGTAGGCCCTTAGGACATCACACAACATCCTCCCTTAAAACAGCCCAAATGATGGAATTAAAACCAAAGTAGGAAGAATCTCTACCTCTTGAAGTGTAGTAGAAGCGTAAGAGGTCTCAAGAGCACCTCCTTAATCCGAAAACTTTGATTTCCCCAAATCTCTTCATTTGGATCTTCAGTGAAATCCCTTTGTTACACACGTGTAGCCCTACGTCGGTGATGAACTTTAATTGTTAAGGGTGACCAATTAAGGCTGAACTTGAGAATCAAGAAGAAATAAGTCTTGGACTCTTTTTCTCTCAAGTCGGTTTTCTTATCCCTTATCACGCCCAGTTCACGATCCGACTAGATTGGCGGTCAGAACCACGGGGATAGAAGCGTGAACATATCTTTGGGACTCTTCCACCTTTGTCGGACAGCGGTATATCCAGAATCTTATATCATATCAACCATCATCATATCACCATAAAAATCAAAAATAAAAACTACCCGTGGTGGTGTTCTGATGTCATATGTACCGGGTACTAAGTCCCATTTACATATTCAAAACTATACATTTTACAATTCTTGATCGGAGGCTTGCGGAACCTCTGTTGATGAACCCTACTCGTGTGTTGGCTGGCGTAATGCGGAATGTCATTTGTCTTTTTTCTTAATACTACCACAGATAAAAACGTCTTTAAGCTTTGCGGCAATTGGGAAGCATAGGTAATATACATATACATAGTCATGATAAGCGTATAACAATAACATATGAAAAATATCAGAAATTACATGCATTCATATAATGGACTTATACGAGTACTTATGCTTATAACATGCTTATGCATATTCGGATCTCCCGTAGGAGTTACAGAACTTATTTTTATTCAGAACTTATGCTTATAACATATTCGGATCTCCCATAGGAGTTACAGAGCTTATTCTTATTTAGAACTTATGCGTATAACAGACTTATGTGTATTCGAATCTCAGTAGGAATTCTGGAGCTTATTAAACATTCGAGAAACACAGTAGGTATTCTGAATCGAGAAACGATACACAATCGTTTCCTCTTATTCATTATTCAGGTTATTATCATATAATTATGGGAATACTGGAGCGAACTAAGAAATGAGTAAGACATAACGTAATTATCCGGGCTCATACTATACGATCTGAAGTGTAATAAGTAGCACAAAGCGATATTCTTGGATGCATGGAGCACAGTCTTGGCACTAATCGGAATAAGTGTGTAGCAACGAACCGGGAGTGTCGTAGCCCAATAGGAGGAGAGATCTTGAGTAGCACTAATCGGGAATGTAGAAGTCTTGTCGGGAGTGTCAGTGTCGGGACGGGAGTCTTGAGAAGCACTAACGGAATAGAAGTATTGATCATGAGTCTTAGGATTTACTAATCGGAGACTGAAGTCTTGGGAAACAGCATGGAGATCTTAGAGAGAGTACTAATCGGAAGGCCAAGTCTTGAGAAACACTAATCAGAAACAGATCTGCATCAAATCTGTTAATATACGGTCTTGGGCATTCCTACTAGTATATGTATTGAGGAACTTTCTATCTTATCCATTGGGGCACAAAACTTTGCTCCCCATGTCGAAGCCTTTGGCGTGATGCAGGTACATTTCTCACTTAATTTCATCATTTTTTATGCTTAGGAATCGTGTTTGAAACGGCTCTGCAAAACAACAGCTATAAGCAATTTGCGGGGACACTTGTGGTACGGCTTTGACATCTGATGCAGTTCGTTCTGAAGGGTTGTGCCGATGCAGTCTGGGTTGTGCGGAGTGCCAGGTTTAATCTTGCATCCTACGTACCGGTATAGGTTCAAGGTGTCTGCATTCTGAACATCTTGAATTTGTCCAGAAATGGTGATTTCACCATTTTTCATGCACTTCTCTTCCATAATTCACTTCTATTTGCTCCTCATCGAGAATCGACAGCAAAAATCCTTCCAAACAACTCCACAATTGCTTTTACAATTAGTCGAATAATCCAGGGGATTCGCCTTAGGATCTTACATTTTTCTATCAAAACCTTGAATTGGCGAGGATTCCATAATTCAGTGCATGATCAACTAGGGATTTTCAACCAAACTTCCTTAAATTCTAGAGTTATAATGTGTTCCTAACAAAACCCTAGAAAAGGGAACCAATTTAATCTTCAAGGAAAACCCTAGCACTCATACCCAAGTAATTCATGTACAAAAATCATACCCAAATCCCTACAATTCCATACCAAAGTCATGTATCCATATAAAAATCCATACCTTGCTTGATTTCTCTCTTTCTTCCTCTTCTTCTCCTTCCTTCTCCTCTTCCTCCCGTAATTCCTTGTTTGGAGACCAAAAATGAGTTATTTTTGGTCTCCTCCTCTATTTATAGTGAAGGTTTTTGGTTATTTAGCTTTTAGTCCTCCAACTCTACAAATTTGTATTTCAATTTTTGTTATTTCTACTTTGACCTTAAATCTTAACTTAGCTTATAAACTTTTCCCCATTTTTACAAATTACCCTTTTGTCCTTCACTCTTGTAAAATTTCCGGTTTTATAAATTTCTATATTTTCGCAGTTAATTTATGAAAATTTCAATTTATGCATACAAAATACCCTAACATGTTGAAAACAACTAGGGTATATTTTGGGGTGTTACAATCCTTATCCATAACTTAAGGACTTGGCCAACGTCGTGACTTATTCGAGTCCGTTTATGTTCCGAAACGATTTATTTCATCCCGGTTTGAGTTCAAATTATTTTACATGAAATTTGTTTAAATTATTTTCCACTTTCAATATTTTTCTAAAAAATCCCGTTTTTGAGGTCTACCAAATACCCGTCGCCCCGAAAATGGTGAAAAATCAGTATACCGGTGATAAAAATTAGTTTGGGTAGCCAGATTTGCGAATGAATCAATTGGCGAGGTCCAGTTTGTCATCAGATGCTCTATAAAATTTTAGGTTTGCAGCCTATATTGTAACGACAATTTACTGTTTTGCCATTTTTCGGAAAAATTCAAATTTATCCAGATTTTACAGATAAAGTGACTATGAGCCCCCAATTTCCAGCGCCATTTGGATTGATTTCAAATGTGACATCATTACAGTCGTTTACCCTTGGGCCAATTGTTCTTCCTTGTTATAGTGACATCAGGAGGACATTAAGGATGTACAATATGTTATATGAGGGTAGGGTGAATGCGTCAACATATAAAGCGCCTATTAGAACCTATTGATGATACTACGAGATAAGGTTGAAGAGATGATGAGATATTTGGGAACAATACACAACAGGCTCATGTCCATTTGGAGTTTATTAGCTTCTTTTGCATGACTCGGCGTGGTGGAGTCAAGTCGCGTTGACACATCCACTTCTCGAGGACTCATTCACATGTTGATTAGCGAGCCCAGCACACATAGTTTTTCTATTGATGATCTTCCTTTAAAGGGAGTAGACCACACTTGTGCGTTGCGTATTTTTGTTAGTTGTTTTAGGCATTTGGTGCCATATGTCCTATTAGACAATGACTCTGCCTTGAATGTATTCCCACTTGCCATAACCATTGCTCTTAGATTTTGGACCTCGATTTTTGGATTGTCTACTGACGAGTTAAACTTATGATAGGGGTACTGAGCACATTGGTGTTAGGTGATCATATTTCTCAGTGCATTTTCTACCTGTTCCATGTATCGAGGATTCAGATATCCTTCAACCTGTTTTTATGCTGGCCATGGATACATGCATCTAGAGCTATACCTTCTTCCCATCATCAGAAGGTGAAGTTCATACATGAGGATCGTGTTGTTACAATTCAACATACTAGAGAGGCTTATTCTTCAACAGAGCCGGTGCTAGAGATTAGCCATCTTGATAGGTTTTACATTTGATGATGTTTAGATTGTCAAGATTGAGGATTTTCAGAGAAACCTAGTCCTTGATTTGAAAAAATTTAAAATCATAGTGACTAACTATAATTTTAACTTTAAAATTAAAATCGTAGCAGATGACTATAATTTTAATTATTTAAAAAAAAATTTAAAATAATAGTCATTGTCAAAGACAGGGAGCAAAAAATATGTTTTTTCAGCCGATATTTCGCCGAAAAATCGGTTTTCGATGACATAGAAGAAAAATCAAAGGAAAATCATTGGAGGAAAAATGGGGAAAATTTGATAAATTCGTAGATTTTTCGAAAAATCGGAGAAAAAACCCGATTTTCCACGAGAAAAAATCGCGACGTGGAACCTGCGGCTTGTGCGGGAATTTTGAAAAAATATGTCGGTGAAATATCGATTGAAATACCGGTGAAATATCAGTGAAATATGCGTTAAAATATCGGTAAATATCGGTAAATCGGTAAATATCGGTAATCTATTTTGTTTCCAGGAAATTTTTATAAAAGGCACGTAAAATCATGCAATCTACTTTCTGAGCTACGTCATACAACGTCAGAGCTGGAACAAGCTCTCATTATTTTTTTTTATTTGTGATTTTATCTGATATTTTGAAGAGATCTTATTATGAATATTATACTTATTGAGATGGATCTCTTAAATCCAGGCTAATGTAATGGAGCATGTCGGTCTTCGTTTTGGTTTTAAATTACTATTGTAATGTAATTTATAGATAAATTATAATGAATATTATTTTTCAATAAGTGTATATTCTTGTTATGTAACATAAAAAGTTAATAGTATTTTAAGCAATTTAGTATTTTTATTAATTTTTACGCTTTCACAGATATTTTGTGAAATAACCACCGATATTCTGGAAAATATTTTGGAATATATCCATTAAATAAATGGAATATATCTGTGATCTAGATATTTTGTTGTGGTCGAGATATTAAAGATAACGCAATAGTTTAGGTGTTATTTAAAAAAATATATATTTATTTTGGTATAAAGCTCTAGTTAAGAGGCATTTAAGTTTGGCCCAACTCATTACGTACGGCTCTTGATATTCCCAATGGTTGTCCTTATCCTTCATCATCTCTAGTTATTAGACAGATTAGGGACTCTTTTTTAGCCCAAAGGGCAATTATGAAAACATCGCTATTGACTTTTTATTTGTACTTTTATTTCTTTTAAAATCAAGAATAATAATGTCAAAAACAAATTTCCTGAAAATAAAAAAAAATATAAAAGTTATGTTTCTTTTGAGGGAAAATAAATAAATATTGATATCGTTTGTATCTTAATGAAATATAAAAAGATATAGGAATCAATTTTATACTGCATAAAATTCAAATATTTTTAAAATAGAAAATTTATTTTTATACGCTCAATGAAAATAATTTATTAGTTATAAATGAAGTGTTTAATTATAAATAAAAAAAAGAGAGAGAAAATCATGATTTAAAAAAGGGAAATATCTTAATAATTACTCATCCGAAAATATTTGAATTTTTATGAAAATTAAAATTTCATTCATAGAATATATTTTAGTAAGGTAATACCTAAAGTTGATTCAGATCTTACCTAAGATAATGAATTTTAATACTATTTTAATGACGTTTATTTCTAGAAGGAAGTGATGTTGAACTAATTTTGAGTTGTAGTATTTTAAATAAGGGTTATAATTCGTGTGCGTAGATTAGTGTTAGATGTGTGTGATATCACAGGATAAGTATCGATATTGCATTGATAAAACCCGATACGAATAATAAATATATCAATATTTGTTAATCAAAACTCAATTCATTTATTATTTTTTTTTAGGTAAATTAACACGAACGAATATGATCCATTTAATTTGATTATTTAAAATAATAAGAATTATGTCACAAATTGCTCAATGTTTGTGTGGATAAAACATTATTAAATTTAACATGTTTATTAATTTTATTATTTAAAATAATATAAATTATAATTAATAATATATATTTAACATAAATAACATATGAAATAAGTTAATTAATTAATATAATAGTCATGTGTCCAGTGAAATCAGGTCGTGGTAGCGAGTCGCGAGAATCGAGTGAGTGTTGGGTGATCAAATCACAAGACTATGATCAGATTTATTAAATATGTTAGAAGGGTCAATACAAATATGATAAAAATATGATTATATTCAACCTAAATTCATAAAAAATGTATTAAATTTGTACCGTATCAAATTTTATTAATCTTAATTTTAAATATTTATAATTAGAACAGCAAAAGCAAAGCAAAGCATACCTTTTAAGGGTTTTTTACTATATATTATTATTTATTATTGTTATTCTATCCTACTTTTTTACCTACAAATTCCACGACGTTTGACCAAAAGTAGTAGTAATAATAAATTAAATTAAATAAAATAAAAAATAATAATAATTATGGTGTTAGGTAATTTGGTTTTGTTAGGTGTCGTAATCGTGATCATCAATCAAAAGCTACGTCACGAATAATAAACGTGTCAATATTCGTTAATCCAAATTCAATTAATTTATTATTCGTGTTAGACAAGTTAACACGAATATGACCTATTTAATTTGATTATTTAAAATAATAAGAATTATAATCAATTATCCATGTTTAACACGGATAACTTATTAAATTTAACATGTTTATTAATTTTATTATTTAAAATAATATAAATTAAAATTAATATCCCATGTTTTAAGCATGAAATAACTTTATTAAATAGGATTAATTAATTAATATAATAATTGGCAATCAAATTCCGGATCAGGTCATGATAAAGCAAAGTCAAATTAAGATAGAATAAATTAAGACCAGTTAATCTGAAATATAATTAAGAAAATTTATTAAATATGTTAGGCAGAGTCAAATCTATGAGCTATAATGCGAGAAAATATGATTACATTCGTCTAAGTCGCCAAGAAAACATATATTGAATTTCCTATCGTATCAAATTTTATTAATCTTAATTTTAAATATTTATAAATAGAACAGCAAAAGCAAAAACAAAGCATGCCTTTTTAAAGGAGGTTTCTTATATTATTATTTATTATTGGTATTCTATCACACTTTTTACCTACAAATTCCATGACGTTTGACCAAAACTAGTAGTAATAATAAATTAAATTAAATAAAAAAGAAAAACGAAAAAAAAGAAATATGGGGGAATGGACAGTGGACACATTGTGAGTTGTAACGTGGGGAGCATATGTTGTTGAAGCTCCACTAACACTCAACAATCAGCAGTCGGTCCATTTGATAATTGAGATAATGATATGATATCTTTTTTGACTTTTCAATATTTTCTCGTATTCTAGAAGCTATGATACAAAGTCACACACAATTATTTATATTTATATTTATATTTATATTTATATGATGTCTCCGTCACCTTTCAAAGATAGGAAGGGGCTTTTTCTAGACGATTCAATATTCAGCTGTTTGATTTTAAATTTTTTGAAAGCATTGTTAAAATTTAAAAAAAAATATATAAATAAAAAAAAAATCTTTTAATTTTTATATTCAAAAAATATCATTTTCTACCAAAACAAAAAAAAAAACTAGGTTATTATCCAACAAAAATGATGACTAACAAGTTAAACACTACGAATATGATAACGGAAGGAGTTTTGGGACAGGATCAGTGCGTCTGATTCGGTCGTTTATTTATTTTTATTTACAGCACTGTCACCAAATGGGACGGAATGGACAAGCTAGTTGGTGGGGATAAGAAAATTTCCAAACATTTTTTTATTTATATTTGATTTTTTTTTTGTTTTTATATTTTTATTATGTTCAAATTAATATATTTCATAAAAAAATAAAAATATTTTTATTTTTTATAAATTATTTATCAAAAATATTATAATAATAATTAATTATATTAAAATATAAAATAAAATAATAAAAACATAATATTTTAGAGCATAATAGGGACGCCGGGCCAAGATAGGACGAAGGTGGGAATAATCTTGAGCTGCTTACGAACGATAACAGTTTGAGGAAAATAAATCGTAATCAGTTAAAGTCTATGATTAATAAACGATTTAGAGGTAATAGTGGGCGCGGGACGGGGAGCACGAAATAATAATTTTACATTATCGTCCTTTACTCATGAGAAGCCGTGTTAAAGAAATAATAAACTTATGTTTTAATAATATTAGGAAATCTTATTAAATATCAGCTCAAAAAAGTTTTGTTCAGCGTTAAGTAAAAAAAAAAAAGCGATCGCTACGAAATATCAAAACCCACGCCAATTTGATTAATTAGCATTTGCACCGATACTCCACTTCCTTACACTATTTATTTTGAGTTTTGTACATATATAATTTATTTTAAAATAAATTTATTAAAATATGTTGAAAATCAAAATAATGCCTAAACTACTGCGTAAACAGTAGTACCGTAGTTACTAATTACGACATTGATATTTTTTTTTTATGTTAATGTCGTTGTCATTAAGTGGCATTGATTTTATTTTATTTTTTAAAAGTTAATAACATAATTAGTGACTAAGACATTTGAATTTTTGGAATATTACCATGATTTCCAAGTAGAGAAGCCATTAGTTTAAAGCGTTATTTATAAGGAAAATCTTGTGATAATGTCGTCGTGTGTCGAGACAGTATTTAAAAAATGAAAGTTTTTAAAGATAAACTTTGAGAAAACTCATAAAAGTTAAATAGTAAAATAAATTTCATTTTACATGGTCGTTTATAATAAATGACAAAAATCACTATTCTTATAAAATTACGATGATTTTTTTTTTTTTTTTTTTGCATTGTGGTGTGCGTATAGCAGCGTTATAAAGCTCGTTACCGTACGAGAGCAGGTTTTACATGGATTAAATGATTTTTATTTTTGAGATCGCGTGTTTTATGAGATAAAATTTTATTAAGCCATATATCTTAAAAGATAAAATCATTATCTAAAAAATATAAAACTCATTTTTATATGAAAATAAGTTTTTTATAACAAAATCCTTTATAATTTAAATATATTTTAATAATT
Source organism: Tetrastigma voinierianum (assembly GCA_016808115.1). Taxonomy (NCBI): domain Eukaryota; kingdom Viridiplantae; phylum Streptophyta; class Magnoliopsida; order Vitales; family Vitaceae; genus Tetrastigma; species Tetrastigma voinierianum. Next base: position 182,131 of record JAEQBH010005610.1, on the reverse strand, counting down.
TTTTTTTTTTCAAAATAACCTAAATACGTTCTAACCTCATTTATTGTTCTCTTATATGTCGTAAGTAGTAGGCAGGCCAAGAAATCGGCAATTGATTTTGGGACAGCCACACACACATATATATATATATATATATATATATATATATTGATGTATGAATGAATGAATGAATGAATGAATGGTCCTAAATTTAATGAACACGTAACTTCTACCCATTTATTTAATTATTTAATTATTTAATTTTCACAAAATTAGTATGAAAATGTAGACAGTAGGAGGCAAAAGAATTTCAACATTCAATCGAGTTTCAAAGCCAATCCTACTTCTTCTTCTTCTTCTTCTTCTTCTTCTTCTCTCTCCCCAACTTCCAAGTGCCAAGTGCCAACACAAGCTGCATACGGTACTCTCTCATCGGCCCCCACCACCTCCTTCTGCCCGCCAATTATTGCCTTTTCCTTCTTCTCTCCTCCCATTTCCTACATCCTCAATCTATCTGCTGTTTTTCGCCTCCTCCTCCGCTTCGTCTTCATCTTATTCGTCTCCCACCGCTACTCCCATGGACAATTTCTCCACTCAAAACGATGGCTCTTTGCCTTCTCTCAATATCCACGCCTCCTACAGTTCCGACGACGGCGGCGGCGGCGGCGGCGGTGGCGGTGGCGGTAGCAATCGCACACCCAAATTCTTTGACCGCTTCTACGACTCATCTTCAGACGATGACTTCTGCCCATCCTCCACGCCCGCCGCTCCCTCCACCTCCGACGGCGTCGAGAACGCCGGTAGACGTCTTGACTACATGATCCAGTTCTTGGAGCGGAAGCTTTCCTCTCCCGACCATGACAGGACTCGAGCTCTCCCCGAATTTGTAGGCAAGGGTGGCGGCACCGGATTGTTCAAGGTCCCCGCTCGTGCCGCTGTGCATCCGGGTCGTCCGCCGAGTCTAGAGGTCAGGCCGCACCCGCTCAGGGAGACGCAGATTGGGTGTTTTCTAAGGAGTGTTGTGTGCTCGGAGTCGCAGTTGTGGGCGGGGCAAGAATGCGGAATTAGGGTTTGGAATTTCGCGGATTTGTACGGATCATCGTCTGGAGCTGGGGGAGTTGTGAGGAGTGGCGATGAGGAAACGGCCCCGTTTTGTGAATCGGTGCACACCTCGGCTGCGATCTGTTTGGTTGTGGATGAGGCGACTAGGGTGGTGTGGAGTGGGCACAAGGACGGCGAGGTCCGAGCTTGGAAGATGGATCAGCGTTTGGGTGATGATCCTTTTACGGAATGTCTATCTTGGCAAGCTCATCGTACTCCAGTTCTTTCACTCGTTATGACGTCTTATGGTGAGTTCCAAGTTCCCAAATTTAACTGTTTGAGTGGCAGGAAAATTTAAGAGAAATGAAGGGAAGTCCCCCAAATTTAGAATGATTTGGAAGCTGAATTAACTTATGAAAGTCCTTTTTCATTTTGATGCAAATTGAAGGTGAAATAATTAAACCTTCGAGTTTCCGATTTGCTAATCTGAGTGTTTGAGGGACCTGGGAATGATTCCGGAGTTCTATTCTTATTCTCCTACAAAATTTGGGCGATTGAACAAAGAATAAACGACTTTTCAAACTTATTAGTGATAGTATGGGATACCATCGTATACTAATTTAATTGTATGATTTGGTTCTTGGCATTTTGCACATCCACTCGAGTTTCTTTCAATCTCTTAGGTCTAACCAAGGGTGAATCTTGAAAATGATTGACGCCCGGCCAAAACCACAAAATGTTCTATTTTGATTGACAAGAAACCAAGTAAGAGAGACTGAGTATTGGAGTTTCAGAATGGGTTGGCATTCGTGATTTTTAGGTAATCAAATCGAGAAACTTTACACTGAATCTAGACTTGACATTTATACGAGCTGGGTTGATCAACAATCAACTCCACTCGCTCTTCCTTTTTCTACAGTTCATTAGAGGAGGGGATCGCAGCATGTTGCAGATGACTGATGTATCAATCACTTCCTTTCTGTACCTTTTAGTTAAAGATTAAAAATATTTGAGTTATCCAATCCACTTCCAGTCTTTCAAACCACCACTCCCCCATAAATACTTCTTGAACAGAGATGGTCAAATAAGCCAATGTTGGACAGAAATGTCCCACATGCCCTGAACTCAAGCCAAGCTCAACTCAGCTCTCTCTTCCCCTAAAACAATTAAAATACTGGGCTTAGGTTATGCAACCCCTATATGCATGTATGAGACCCTTCAGGATATATGTCCACTTTGGGTCTGATTTCAGTTGTCAGCCAGAGGCAACAGATCCCATTCTACTGAATGGTGTCATTTTGGATTCTGAGAATATGCTACATGAAATCAGAATGTAGCTGTTCAATTTTCGGGGTACATCAAAATATTCCTTTAAAGCTGTCTTCCTCAAACTTTTTTGATGTGCATTTCTTTTAATGACCTCCATTCCAACTTTTTATTTCATTTCAAAATTCCTATTCAGTTGATGATATCGGAAGGAAAGAAATAACTATAGATATATTACACGATACATGTTCTTTAAGCTAACTAGGTTTTCTTCCTGAATAAGGTGACTAATGGACATCTGGGGCATATTATGGGCACTTAGTGGGTAAGCATTACTGACAAGATGTGTTCCAAACAATGTAGAGCTGGTTTACTGATGGCCTACTTTTTTTAGCTGGATTATACCCTAAGCCTCTTGCCTAAGATAGAAAATATGTGAGGGTGAAGAAGCATTTCAACCTGGAATTTTTCTCAGCTATGGGGCCATGTGGATAAGATTTCCCCATTATTGTGTTTGGAATCTGTCCTGTTTAGTTGGTTCCTACAAAAAAACTAGGACTTTCCTGAGAACTGTTCTGATAGAGAATGCTGTCACAATCATCCCTTTAAGGCAATGCACTTTTATTAACTATCCTATTAAAAAGTTAATGAGGGAGATGCTCGGCTGAGAACCTAACTTTCTTGTATATCAAATTGTGGCTTATCTTGTTTACACTAATTTCTTTCTACACTGTTTTTCTTGATCCAGGGGATTTGTGGTCGGGATCGGAGGGTGGAGTTATTAAGATATGGCCATGGGAGTCGATTGGAAAAGGGTTTTCTCTAATGACGGAAGAAATGCCTATGGCTGCTTTATTAGTAGAGAGGTCATTCATTGACCTTAGGAGCCAATTAACAGTGAATGGGGTTTTAGCTTCTGATGTAAAGTATATGATATCTGACAATTGTAGAGGAAAAGTCTGGAGTGCAGGGCATCATTCATTTGCTTTGTGGTATGTTTCACTCTGGATTTGTACTATTGAAAGTTTAATGTACCATTGTTGCATTAGCAAATTTATTTCTTAGGAAGTGATTTTTTTATTGAGGAAATTCTTATAGAGATCTATGTTTGAACTTTTATCTTTTGAACTATTCCCTTCATTTGCTTAGAATGTTGCAAAAACTTATTTTTTGTCTTGTCATTTTTACATTTTTCTCACCAATCCATATATTATTTATAACTTTCACACTATTTTTGTAAGATCACTGCAAAATGTGTTTTTCACATGCATATATATAATCTGATTTTCAAAAAAAGAAAAAAAAAAGAAAAAAAGAAAGTAAAAGACATGTCTCTACAGTTTAAAGAAACCCTGGGGAATTAGATTTCATCTCATTCTAGTGTATTGAACTGCATGAAAATTTTTGGTTCCCACAGCTGGCAATAAAAATTGGAGTTCCAAATTTTATGCAATTTGTGAATGCTATAGTTTCTATCAAAGCTTCTTATTGAATTTTTTTGCACATTATAGATCAGAAATTTAAATATGTAATTGGATAACTTTTGATGCTAAAATACTTGGTTTTTGCTTTTTTATTTTTAGTTTGATTAATCATCTTGAGATGGTATGAATGTTTTCATTCAGGTGAAAACAATAGTGTCTTCCAAGATGGTAGATCTATGAGCCTCCTGCGGACTTAATGTTTAGTAGGCTGTTTGGGATCTAGAGAATTTTTATCTAGTGCTGTTTTTCCAGAATTTTTCCGTTGAGTTCTTGTGGGTGTATGCTTTTCTGGTCAGACCAGAATGAAAAAATAATATGAAATTTAATATTTGCATGTAGGCATTTGAAATAACATTTGAAGAACAGTTAGTGTTTACTTAAACGGGTTGCTTGTGCCAGGATAAAGTGCATTTTTATGTGCTGTGGTCCTATTTAATCACACTTATCTGCATTCTCATAACAATTGTTAATGTAGGGATGCTCGGACAAGGGAATTACTCAAAGTATTCAATGTTGATGGTCAGATAGAGAATCAAGTGGACATATCAGCACAGGATTCTGCATTTGATGATGAATGGAAGACGAAATTTGTTTCGGCTTCAAAGAAGGATAAACTTCAGGCTTCCTTTAGTTTTCTCCAACGCTCACGTAATGCTATAATGGGAGCAGCTGATGCTGTTCGTCGAGTTGCAGCAAAGGGGCCCTTTGGAGATGATAGTCGGAGAACTGAAGCTTTGGTCATGACAATAGATGGTATGATTTGGACTGGATGCACAAGTGGCTTACTTGTGCAATGGGATGGACAAGGCAATCGTTTACAAGATTTTCATTACCATTCTTTTGCTGTTCAATGTTTTTGTACATTTGGGTCACGAATATGGATAGGTTATGTTAGTGGCACAGTCCAGGTATTGGATCTTGAGGGTAATTTGCTTGGAGGATGGGTAGCTCATGACAGTCCTGTGATAAGTATGACCAGTGGTGCTGGTTATGTTTTCACCTTAGATAATTATGGTGGTATACGTGGCTGGAGTACCACATCTCCTGGACCTCTTGACAGCATTTTGCGTTCAGAATTGGCTGGCAAAGAATTTTTATATACAAGGCTAGAAAAATTGAAAATATTAGCTGCTACATGGAATGTAGGACAAGGAAGAGCTTCCCATGACTCACTTATATCCTGGCTAGGTTCTGCAGCCTCAGATGCTGGCATCATTGTTGTCGGGCTGCAAGAAGTGGAAATGGGTGCTGGTTTTCTTGCAATGTCTGCTGCAAAAGAAACTGTAAGAATTTCTAGATTTTCTGTCTAAATTTATTTACAAATATGAGGTTATTTTTCTTATTAACAGTAGAACCTTCACATTCTCAATTTGCGTTATTGCCCAAGTGACCTTAAAAATTTCTGAGACTTAACGAATTCTCATACTTACACTTTAAAAATACGTGGAACTGTTATTTGTTGCATGGTGCTTATTGGTTTCTGTTGTTGGAAGTCCATGCTGTGAAAACATCCTTACATGACTTTGCTAATTTTATTTTATAGCAAGTAAATTTTAGAGAATATGCTGGAGGCTTATAGATCTCTTGGATACAAAATTTGAGGGGGTGAGTTTCTTCTTGCTCGCTTTAGGGTGTAATTTTAGCGCCCTTTTCTAATACATTTCCATTTACTTGTACAAAAAACAGTTTGCCTGCCAACTTAAGGGGGTCCTTTAACCAAATATGGCATTACCCATAATATCCCAAATAATTGGAAGACTAGCTGCCATAAGATTCCTGTTTTGGTACAATGAAGCAATGGAGGATCCATCAATTCTTCCTTATTTTTACTTCCCAGACTGCCTCCTAGGTGAAAAAACCTACTTTGGCTGGTATCAAGGGTTCCATATTATGTCTTTTGGAAGTGGGTCATATCTTCTCAGGCATTGAAAAAGGAATATATGGATTTACTGACAATATGCCACTCTTGATCCCAACCAGATCACTCTATCTACGTAATTCCTTCATACAAACCTTCAATTGCAATCTTAAGAGGAAGTCCTTCATGCCTTCAAACTCTCAATCATGTAATTGTCTTACTGTACAAGGCCTCCAACTACCTCTTTCTCTTGATTGCTTCCATATATCTGATACCTAAGCATTATTTATGGAATCTATGACAAAAAGAGATGGGAAAGAAACGCTCAAGGTTGACTCTCCACTCTACTTGTCCTTCTGAAGCATAACCATTCTTCCATTCCTTACAATAAAGCAAGATCTTGTCACAACGTCCCAACCTTTTCTAATCGCTTTCCATAGATCCACCACCCATGATGTTTCTCCCTTCTCTCACTAGAACTTCATCCCCCTTCTTCTTTCTCTTTAAAGTCCCCTATAATAAACCTTGTTCAAGAAGCCTCCCTTTCCATCGCAAACCTCCAAGTCTATTCACCCATCAAGGGTTGGTTGAGTGCACCCCAATTTCTAATACCATGAACCACCCTTCTTCTTTGTGTGGCTGATTGAGCGCAGACATTCGGCTTCTTATTTGATGCCCTCGTTTTAGGAAATTTTTCTGAATCTTCTCTAGCCTTAGACTTACTTTTCTGGGAAAGGAAAATAGGGACATAATAAATTGGCAGTCTTGACAAAATGCTCTCTACCAAGGCTAATCTCTTTCTCTTTGATAGGTTGTCTTTTCCTTAATGCATGTTTTCTTTAGAATCTTTCTTCCAAACTCAAGCTGAAACTGAGGTGGTTTTAAAAGGTGCTCCTAACAGGAGATCTAAATATGTAGCAGCCAACGCCTTAACTCGACTGCTTAACACTAAAACTAACTCCTCCACATTTGAGACTCCTTTAATTGGATTTAATTTTTTTTCCTCAAATTGATTCTTAATCTAGATATTGCTTCAAACCATATTAAAGTCCAACTTAAGGATGTGAATTGATCTATGTTAGCATCATGGAAGATGAGATTATCTTGTATCCAAAACAAACAAGTAGCATGGGAGATGGTCTTTATCATTAATCTCCTTGAGCTTTGAAAAGAGCTGAAAGGGTTCCATTAATAAAAATCAAGAATTTAACCATTGAAATGCATTATTTTATCCATTGTATCCACTCTTGGCTGAAACTCATCCTTCATATGATGGATAATAGAAGATCCTAACTAACATGTTCATAAGTCTTTTTGATGTACACCCATAGCCTTAAAATCCTAAGCTAATAAGAGGTAAGGTAGCTCCACATGTAATCAGTCGATATTGAACTCTCATCCTTCTTTTGTCAAATATCCCCACTCAAATTTTTGATGTCCATCTTAACAAGCTTAAGGTGAATCAGGCCAAATCTTGGTTTGTTACCAATGACGTGGGACCACATACACTTCTAAAAGCCTAAGCTAATAGGAGATAAAGGTAATTCCATAGATAAGGTCTAACTAATGTGAGATATTGGACTTTTGTCCATCTCTTATCAATTTCTAATATCAAATTTGCATGGAACACCATTGGATGATTTATGTGGTCTAGAATCTATGACATTAGTTGCAATAAGAACCACATCTAAAATGTCTTCCCTTTACAAAGCCATACTGAGACTGAATCACCAGCTTTCTGGACTATCTTGTTTCTGTTATCTAGGATTTTCTAGAATCTTATGCCAGCCTCACAGTAAGTTGATGGATTTGCACCCCATATTTAGGGATTTACACTATAAATGTGGCATTAAGACTTTTTTCAAAATTCCCTCACTCATAGAACTCTCCAAAGGTCACTTCGTGTTTCATAAATTCCCAAAAATGATGCCAAAAGGCCAAAGATAAGCCTTTTGGCCCAAGGGCTTTATCTCCACACAAATTGGACAAAGCCATCAAGGGCTACTCTTTTTTGATGGGTAAATGCAAAAATATAAACCACCAATAGGAGCTTGGGGACAACCCAGAGTATACAGGAAATATACAAAAGGGTTCCCTAAGAGAAACAAAAAACAAGGGTTGCAATCCAGACAATACAAAAAATCTATCAACAATCTTGGCCCATCAATGTGATATATAGATTTCCCCAAGACCAGAGATTACAAAGAAAGACCGACTTCATTCTAATAATAGAAATATCCACATTGTCGAACTATTCCTTTTGCTCCAAATAGTCTAGAAAATGCAAAGAGGGGTTGCCATCCAAGCCTTCTCAAAAATGACTAAAAGCAACTCCCACACCGCTCTTGCCAGAGGGCAATGTACCAACAAATGATCAACAATCTCTTCCCACTTCACTTATGAAAACATTATTTGCCAAGGCTCTACCAAAAACTTCTTTAATTGGTCAGGTCAAAAATTCTACCCCAGAGGCTTCCCAGGCAAAGGCTACTTGTAATTGGGGACCCAGGATTCCAAACCAAGCAAAGGAAGATGAGAAGGCACGGTGGCGAGATCGAATGGGAACAACTTCATTGAAAAACGCTGCATCTTTAGCGCGCAAGCAACATATCTTCTGAAAGGGGTACTCTCGCCGAATGGGATGGCGAAAGAAAAAGTATGGACCTCCTCCACCTCCCAATCGTTTAGGGCTCTTGAGAAACGAGGGGACCACCCCATTTCCCATCCTCTGAAGCCTCCCAAAAATTTACCACCAAAGCATCCTTGTTGACAACCAGAGCAAACAGGGCAAGGAAGATTGTTGAGAGAGGCTCCTCCCCGCACCAAATATCCTTCCAAAAACGCACCCTCCTGCCATCCCCTAAGCAAAAATAGTATTGGGAAGAAAAGTCTCCTAACCCTTCCTGATCTCTTTCCAAACCCATGTTCCAAAAGAAATTCTACCCTCACAGGAGCACCACCATCCCCTTTCCTCCCCAAACTTTAAGCTAATAACTTTCCTCCATAGAGAGCCCCTCTCATTAGCAAAGCGCCACAACCACTTACTCAAAAGGGACCTATTGAAATTGAAGAGGCTTTTAACACCCAAGCCACCCTCCTTTTTTTTTTTCAAAGCAAACAGTTGACCACTTAACGAGATGTGGCTTTTTGTCAAGGGAACCTCCCCCCCACCCCACAGAAAATCCCTTTGAATCCGCTCTAACCTCAAAAGAACCTTTCTTGGGAGTCTAAGCAAAGACATGACATAGATAGGTAAACTTGAGAGAGTACTACGTAAGAGAGTAAGCCTTCCCCCTTTAGAAATATATTGTCTCTTCCACGAGGCAAGTCTCTTACGTTTTTTCAACAACATCCCACACTGCCACCGAGTTTTGATGAGCTCCCAAAGGGAGACCTAGGTAGGAGGAAGGGAGAGCCCCTACCTCACCCCCCAATTCAAACGCTAAGCCCTCTACATTAACCACACTCCCTACCAGGATGATCTCACTTTTGGACAAATTAATCTTCAAGCCCAAGATAGCTTCAAACCGCATTAACAACCAGCTTAGATAAGCCAACTGGTCTTGACTTGGTTCACAGAAGAAAAGAGTGTCATCAACATACAAAAGATGAGAAATGACCAACTCTTCGCCATCTTTGCACCCTACCCTACAATCAGAAAGATATCTCCCATCAATTGCTTTGGCAATGAGGCAACTCAAAGCTTCCATACTGATCACAAAGAGGTAAGGGGAGAGCGGATCCCCTTGCCTTAAGCCCCTAGAGCTCCGGAAGAAACCGGAAGGGGACCCTTTTTTTTTTTTGATAAATCGGTGGGGACCCATTAACCATAACTGAAAAGGAAGTCGCAGAAATACACCAACTGATCCAGCTAACCCACTTGCTTCCAAAGCCCATCTTTGTCATCACACTAAGAAGAAAATCCCAATCAATGTGGTCATACGCCTTCTCAATGTCCTGGTTGCATAATAACCCACACTCCTTCCTCCTAAGGATGGAATCAACAACCTCGTTAGCCACAAGGGCTGCATCCAAAATTTGTATACATTCCACGAAAGCATTATGAGCCTCTGACACCACAAGGGCTAATCTTTGGAAAAAGCGTCCTTAGGATTCCTTGAGTCAATGCTTTAGAAAATTAAAAGACAAGCCTTTGATGCTTGGACACAAATCCCCTAATTATGAAAGTAGTCATGGTAACTCCCTTGTTAGCCACACATCATTCACCCTTAATTTTGGCCACATGAGTCTTTCTCCTTTTCTCATTTTCCATCTTATTGAAAGAACTAGTATTTCGATATTTCCAACCATGGTTCTCTAGATCTCTATCTTCAACAAGATTCTTTCATCTTGGCTCATTTATCATACCTTACTGGATATGGTTTCTGCTCAAGGGCCCATTTCCCCATTCCCCCATCCCACACCCCACACCCCACACCCCACACCCCACACTTCCCTTTCCACCAATAAGAAATCCCTTTAAATTTGATCAAGCCTCTATCTAATTGTCCTTGTCATGTAAAACAAGGACATAAAATAGATAAGCATATTCTCTAGATTAGGCTAAACCTTTCATATTTGGAGATATACTACCTTTTTGACTTTGCCAGCTTTATGTGAAACCTCTCCCCTATCTCATCTCACATTGCCACAAAAATAGCTGGTGTTATGCTACCTTAAAGATTCACATGCTTTAACAAGATTAGGACATTATCTATGTTGCTATCTCTTAACATTGTGAGTGATAATCATGCTTTGTGGAGCATCAAAGATTTCAAAATTTTTTGTATTTGCATTCATCTTTAGATTGTTTTCATTTGGTGAATTAAATTTATCTCTTCTAAAAAGACCAATTGAAATCCTTTGAAATCAAGTGCTTCAGGTACATTGTGGTAATGTAACACTTTGTTGCCTTTTTACTTGGTTATAGGCTGAACTTTGCATGATCTTCAATTCCTGTAATTTTATGTTATTAATCAGTTTTGTTGTTTATTCTTCTCTTAATCATAGGTAGGACTTGAGGGGAGTTCTCTTGGGCAGTGGTGGCTGGATATGATAGGGAGAACATTGGATGAAGGGTCAATGTTTGAACGTGTTGGATCGAGGCAGCTAGCAGGATTGCTCATTGCTGTATGGTGAGTATTGGTCAAGGGACTATTGTTAGAAAGGGTTTAAATTCTTCTTTTATAATTTGAAGTGAACCCTACTAAGGGTTGCATGGATATTCTAATGGTTGATGCTCTCAGTAGCATGTAGATGCACTAATTGTTTTCATGGTTTAATGTTTGGTGTGTGTTTGGTTACCAAAAAAAATGTTAAGTTAGGAAACAAAACAAAAAATAACATAGTATTAGAGGTTTGAAAATCCTTTAAGTCTTAGAAGTTTGAACAATAACCAATAATTTAGGGCAAATGCCAGGATGTGTGGCAGAGGCACATGGACCTGGGTTAGATTGGTTCCTCATGGAGAAGAAGGCTTCGGCAATGGAAGTTTCCTTGGTTATCAAAAAAAAAAAAAAGAAACACCTACAGTTTAACTATTTATCATCACGATATATTGTTTATCATATTCTGATAAAAAAAAAAATCTATTGTTTATCAAGTGGAGATTACAATGACCTAGAAATGAAATTTTTGTGGCTACTATTCAAATTTAGATTGATGAACCTAGTTATTGATCTCCCAATGGGGCTGGGAGTGCATAGACTTGCCACTCTCAACAAAGCACTGCTGTGTAAATGGTGTTGGAGGTTTGCAATGGAACATGGCACCCTTGGGAAGGCTTTAATCTCCCTTAAATACGTGACTGAAGTGGGGGGATGGTTTACTAAGGCGTTTAGGGGAAGTTATGGAGTGGGATTATGGAAAGAAATTAGCAAGGAGATCTCACACAGAAACTCAACTGTTTGTTCCTTGTTGGAGATGGTATCAGGATCCGATTTTGGGAGGATGCGTGGTGTGGCATGGACCTGTTGTGTGAGAAGTTCCTTGCTCTTTACGCTTTGGCAAACACTAAGGGAGCCAGGGTTCAGGAAGTTTGGGGAAGTTCAAGGGAGGTGGGGTGTTGGAATCCTCGTTTCTTAAGGCCTTTTAATGATTGGGAGTTGGAGATGGTGGAGGAGTTCGTTACAACAGTCCAAAATAGAAAAACCAGTCCTCTTGAAAAACATAAACTGATCTGGAAGAAGGCAAAAGATGGTTATTTCTCTGTTAGATCCAATTTTGATTCCATGGAAGGGGGGAGGACAGTCTCTTTCCCAAAGAGGATGGTTTGGAACTAGTGTTTCCTAACAAAGATAAGTTTTTTTTTTTGCTTAGGAAGCTTGGTGAGGCAAAATGATGACTTTGGATCAACTCAAAAGAAGAGCTTTTTCTTTGACCGATAGGTGCCTTCTGTGTGGTATGGACGAAGAGAATATTGAGCACCTCCTCATTCACTGTTTTGTGGTATGGGGCCTGCGAACCTCTATCTTGGCAGCCATGAGTATTGCTTGGGTGCCCCCCTACTTGGTAAGGGACCTTCTGGCTGGCTGGAGGAAAATTTCAGTGAGAAAGGAGGAGAGAAAGATCTGGTTGGCCGCTCCCCTTTGCATTTTCTGAGCTGTTTAGATGAAAAGAAACTGGGTGGTTTTAAAAAATGAGGACTTTTCACTTCTCAGGCTGAAGAGTTATTTTGTTTTTTCACTTCACTATTGGGCTAGATTGTGTGTAAATTCTGATTCTCTTTTTGTTTGTAACCTGGTAAATTTGTTTAGGGCTTAGTTACTTGGAGGTTGGTGCGTTTTTTGGTGCTTGTGGCTCCTTTATTTTTTGTACTAGCCGTGAGGAACCCTTTGTATACTCCCTGTATACGCCTTGGGCTGCCTTTTCCTTTTTTGTTTTTCAATAATTTCCCTTTTATCTATCAAAAAAAGAAGTTATTGATCTCCTAATGTCTCTCTTTTCTTATGTTGTATCAATCTATCTGTATTTTCCATTTTACTTGCTTGTGCCCTAAATTATTTGTTCTTACTTTAATTCGAATGATAAAACATTTCATATCAATGTGTATTAACATATATATTTACCATTGAATTCATACTATCTTCATCGCTTCTCATCTCACATTTATTAGCTAAACAAACCATACTTGCTCTTGCCAAATTGGAAAGTAAAGTGTTTGACCAATTGAGGCCCTTTGAACTTTTTTTCCCTTTTTACAAAATGAACACTATTACAATATATGCTAAATTATTTGACTTTAGAATATGTGAGTATGTAAAAAGTCTCTGGCTGGTCTAATAATTATTCATATACAAAACACATAATAATTAGGACAAAGATGTCTTCTTGCTTTAGAAATTGGCTCTCCGTATTGTTATAGAGCTGCTTCTATAAATTTTAATAAATCTTCTTTTTTATTTCTATTTCTTCAAACTTCTTGAATCATGACTTTGGTATAGATTTGTCAAATCATTTGTATCTTAATTATGTGTTGTCAAATTGCAGAAAATGCCTTTTCCAAAAAAGGCCATATTTCTTTTTTATTTTAATTTTTATAAGCACAAGCTACAGAATTTTTAAAATTGTTTTGCAAGTTATATGCTGAACTTATATTGGGGTTATATATCTTGGGGAGGCTGTCACCCTTCTCCTTTTTGATGCAGTTGTGTGTTTCTGACAAAAAAAGATTGATATTTAATGAAAATTGAAATAAAAAGCCATGGTATAGTTCCTTGAGCTTTTGATATTTTCCTAGAATTTCTATAAAAATTTAATTATAGCTTTTGGAAAATTAAAATTGTGAAGAAGTTGAAATACTGGAAATACAGTAAATCTTGTTCCAGATAGAATTATTAGTTTGCTTGATAAACCATAGGAACGTTTCTATGTTCTTGATTGAGACAATAAGGAATTTTATTTCATGGTGATTTAGATTTGAGCTTCTACGTTGCATTAAAATTGCTATACAATATGTATATACATACATACATACATATATACATACATACATAGATATGTATGCGTAACTCTGAAGGGTAGTTCATTGGTTTGGCCTGGGTTTGCTCCCCAATGGTTACCAATTTGAGCACCCTTATGCCCATTGGAGGATTTATTCGTACATTAGTTTCAAGGTCTCATGGGATTAGTTGAGGTGCACACAAGTTGACCCGGATAGCCACGCTTATAAAAAAAAGTATATATACATATGGGCTTCTAAGTTGCATCAAAATCGCTATTTAATTGTAATATATGACTTCATACCCGGATTTAATGTCCATGGTGTCTCCAAATAACCTATCATGATTAATTTAGGTTTCCATTCTCTTTTTTGGCCAAGTCATTCACGTGTTCTTAGAGTTGTGTCTTGTCACCTCAACTCATTTCGCTCCTATTCAGTCATTACCGGACTATCTCACCCATTTCTATTTTGGGCTGGGTTTTTTACCAATATGTCACCTTACGTACATGTCAAAAACAGACAAAAACCTTAAAAAATGCTAAAAAAATTAATTTTACAAATTTATCAATTTTCAAATAAAAAAAATAAAATAAAAAAATATAATAATAATTAATATATAAAATGATTGAGTCTAAATAATATAATAATAGTAAACAAACATAACAAATAAATAATGTTAGAACACTCAATATAACCAAAGTACTAAACTAACTAACCTAAATAAGACAAAAAACAATAAAAGAATAAACTTAATAACATATACGGTAAAAAATGAACCCAAAGATCAAACGAAATCTTATATGCCTTTAATCTTCATTCTCATCCTCATCTAATAATAATACGTGATTCCACATTGGGAAAAAGACGATATCCTCGATTTGGCCAAGATTTATCATCATTTACTAATTAATTTATAATGTTAACAACATAAATTTCATTTATGTTTGGAATAAAAAATATTTTTTCAAAAAACGCATCTTAACCGTATGATAATGAAATATCCTATTTGTTTGAAAATTCATCTTGCTAAAAGATATAATCATATTAGGAAAGAAATTAGTATATATTTTTTGTTAATTATTTTAAAATAATATTATTTTGTTATTAACACTAGTTTAAGTAATAAAAATTATTTAAAATATATTGATAATTTAGTTAAATTAAATTTAATTTATAACTACTATAACTTCATTTTTATTAAAAAACATATATGATTGAATAAATTTAAAGGATAAATAAAAAAATGAAATTGTAAATATTTAAAATAGGATTAATGAGATAGTAAAAATATGTTTAATATTAAAATTGTAATTTATTTAATTCAAATGATTCTATAAATTTTCATACAAGATTTTTAAATATTAAATTATCAGCAAGAATTATATTAAAAAGATACATTTAGAAATTGAAAATAAAATAGTTAAAACAACAAAGTTTAATATATTAATCGTATATTATAATAATAATAATTTTTAAAACCCTATGTTACAAAAGAGATAGCCAAAATATCAAATTTTATAGACGCACCTTCAAGATCTCAATTACTAAGCTTACATTTAAAAAATTAAATAAAATTTCGACCACCTGTTAAATCTTGTAGTTAAACCCATGGGCTACTAAGAAACTAAGAAATAAATTGGCCCGCTTATTCGGCCTTAAATTTTACAACTCAACCCCTCCAAAATTCGTTGGATTTAGGCGGGGCTGGTTTATCGGGCTCAGCCCATATTACCAGCTCTATGTGTTCTTGATCTTATTAGGTTTTATTCCTAATTGGTGGCTTATCACTGATGGTTAAAGAATCATGTTTCAGGGTTAGAAATAATGTTAAAGCTTACGTTGGAGATGTTGATGCTGCAGCAGTTCCATGTGGATTTGGGTATGCAATCGGTAATAAGGTATGCCTGTTCATTTCATAAACATTTTTTTATATGTCTACAAAAGTAAAGGATGGAAGTCTTTTGGTTCAGAACTAAGTGTTGCAATGTGATGGATTCCAAAAGATATCCATTATTCTCTTGATGGTCTGCCTTTATCTGCATGTACACCCACGGAGGGATGCATGGCTAAAACAAAGATATTTTGGTACTTAGAAAGTTGTTCTGTTCATACTTGTATTTTCCTTTTGTTGCTTGCTATATTTTTGTTTTTCTTATGATTGACGTGGCTAAAGGTTGCCTTATCAGGGAGCTGTTGGTTTGAGAATGAGAGTGTATAATCGGGTAATGTGTTTTGTAAACTGTCACTTTGCTGCACATTTAGAGGCAGTCAATCGTCGTAATGCGGACTTTGATCATGTATATCGAACTATGATCTTTAGCCGGCCATCTAACCTTTCTAATGCTACAGCTGGTATGATATTGTTCCTATTCTCATCTTGCTCGCTTGCCTGCTTAATGTGCTTATATTGGCTTCTTTATAGTCCTATCTTGCCATTGCTCCTTTTTGTTGCAGCTAGCGTTTCATCTGCCGTACAAATGCTGCGGAGTACAAATGTACGTACCTAAATTGTATTTCAGCTGTTTTGGATCTTTCAATTATTCTATTGAACAATTCAATTTTATTGGTTATGTTGGAAAAATACTGATCTGTATTGGCTATGGCTTCTCAGTCTGTAGAAGGGACACTTGAACTGTCTGAAGCAGACATGGTTGTATTCCTTGGTGATTTTAATTATCGGCTTGATGGCATATCTTATGATGAAGCAAGAGATTTTGTTTCTCAAAGATGTTTTGATTGGCTTAAAGAAAGGGATCAACTTCGAGCAGAAATGGAAGCTGGGAATGTCTTCCAAGGAATGCGTGAAGCGGTCATTAGATTCCCCCCCACATATAAGTTTGAACGGCACCAGGCTGGTTTAGCAGGTAGCTTTTGCTCTGAATCGTATCAGTTTCTAGATCATGTATTGGTTACATCATCATGAACTAGATGCATCCTATCTGTTCATGATTATTTGTTTTTTCCCTTTTCATATTGATTGTGGTTCAGTCAAGAAAATCTCCTGTTTACACCAATTGAAAATAGAGTAATCCTCCTTTCCATAGAACCTCATACAAAGAGAAGGGCCGACATTACTGATCGCCATTGGTGCTTTAACTTCTCAGGGTTCCCCCATAGCATTTGACTCTAACCTTGTGTAACATGCTTGCCAGGATATGATTCCGGTGAAAAGAAGCGCATTCCAGCTTGGTGTGACAGGATTTTATATCGTGACAGCCGCAGAGCTGCTGTAGCAGAATGCAGTTTGGAGTGTCCTGTAGTCTCTTCCGTCACACAGTAAGTTACTGTACAAACATGCTTGCATACACATCAGATACATGCATATGTGTTTATAATGTATTTGATGAAAATCACAATATTGGGATCATTTCTTCCATGCGTATCATGTACCCAACTGAAGATTGATAGCCACCTGATTGATAAACTTTCTCCTTGTGACTGATGTTGTTTAATGAGAATCAAGGGAGATGATAATTGAGTAGGTCCTTCCTCCATTGTAGATTTTGTAGATTGGTTAGGTTAAGGTTGAGGGTCCCTGTTCTCTTGGCTGAGGGTGTTTTTTGGTTCCTGCCGGCTTTGGGGGCTGGTTGCATACTTCCTGTATACTTTTTGGCGCCTATTTGTGCCTTTTAATGCATTATTTCTCTTTCTTATCAAAAAAAAATTGAATAGGGCTGCTTTTTGTACAGCTTGGCTGGTTTTGTGTATTTGGGAGAAAGGTTTGCCTTTCTTTTTGTATCTTCTAAGCCCCTATTTTAGCGCCTTCCTAATACAATCTCTTTTATTTATAAAAAAGAAAATAATTGAGGGGCTGCTGAACTCTGTTGGGAGCATGAGCAACAGTACAAAACAAAGAGGGGTTTCATGTTGGTCCAATGAACAAGTTTTTCTTTGTATTATTTCTGCTGTTGTGATGGTTTTGCACTCGTTTTTGGGTGCACTCGTTTTTTATGGTTTTGCCTATCAAAAAAAAAAAAAAAATCTGCTGTTGTGTAACAAGTTCCAACCATGTATATATCCATACTGAAGCCTTCACTCTTCACTCTCCCCCCTTTTTTCTCCTTTCAAGACTTTGATATCTTCTTTTGAACTAGGTACGAAGCTTGCATGGATGTGACAGACAGTGATCATAAGCCTGTTCGTTGCATTTTTAGTGTTGATATTGCTCGAGTAGACGAGTCAGTCAGAAGACAGGAGTTTGGAGAAATTATTCGATCCAATAAGAGGATCAGGCATACACTTGAAGAACTGTGCAAGATTCCAGACACTATTGTTAGTACAAACAACATAATCCTTCAGAATCAGGACACATCTATTTTGCGGATTACTAATAAATCAGGGAAATATGAAGCTCTATTTGAAATAATTTGTGAAGGTCAGTCCACTGTTAAGGATGGTGGACTAGCTTCCGATCATCAACCAAGGGGTTCCTTTGGCTTTCCACATTGGCTTGAGGTAAGTTCCCAGTTTCTTGGATACATCTAAATCCTGTCTTTTTCACACCTATTGGCTTTTAGCTGGCTTGAAGTTAGATACTAGTTTAACTCAAAAATTGATGTGTTCATGGCCAATCATTGTAAGCATATCTTAAGAAGCTGTGTTGGATTTGTGGTGATAGGATTTTTTTTTTTTTTTTGTTTGAACAGAAACAAAAATATTTATTAAAAGAAAAGCAAAAAGTACAAAGGAAGAAGAGGATTCCTTTCCCTCAAAACGATGAGATGAAACTCCACCTATACAAAAGCTAACTAACCCAGAGCAAGCCAACTAGTTTGGCAAATCACAACTTGCTAACCATTTAAGCTGTAAAACTGCAAAAGGAACTCCACTAAAAATAGAATAGAAGTACAAGAAGCCCACAATGATGAATTAAAATAAAATAAGTCCCAGACTGCTTTTTCTGATCTCGCTTTGTTCTTGAAAAATCTTGCATTTCTTTCTAGCCATAGTGTTGAGAATCATAGGATATTCTTAGAATATCCTTTGATTTATTCCCTAGGATATTCATAGATTATCCTCTGAGTTATTCGCTACATTTCTTGTACAATATTTGTCCTTTTTTGTACTTGATTTGTTTCCTTTTTTTATGTCATCCTAATGTATATAAGTAGGTAGGACCTATGCTGTTTTATTCATTCAATTAATAAGAAAAGCATTATTTTCTTATATTTCTTTATACGGCACGTAAATCCAAGGTTCAATAGTTCGGTCGTTCCTCAATTCCGACAACCCTTCAATAGCCTGATTTCTTTCTACGCTTCCACCTTCATCGCAAAGCATTGGGACTGGCCACATCGACCACATCAACATGCACATCTGATGGCGTTCTTTCCTGGGCGACGATCCTGCCGACGAGATATCCCCAATTAGTCGACTCGCCTGAGATTCAATCTATCCACCGAGGCAAGAACTCCTAAGAACTAAGCTCTACGCGGTCGTTTCTACACGCTAATCTTTCTCCCAAGAAATCATCCCTCACGCTACCGACGCTGCGGCGCGTGAGGGCGGCCGAGCGGACCCTCCACCACCGGATTCTCCCACTGCCTGCCTCTCGCCGCAGCTTCAGAGTCTCGTCCCCATAGATCCAGGAGATATCGACTTACTGCGGGAAGACTAAACTACTTCACCATTACCCGACTAGACATTTCTTTTCATGTGAGTGTAGTTAGTCAGTTCCTACAGTCAGCATGTGATAGCCACTAGGATGCTGTGATTTGTATTCTTCGTTAGATTAAAGGAACACCGGCAGAGGGAAGTATATGAAAAACTGAGAGTCACACCTGCATTATTGGATATTGTGATGCGATCGCGCCGTCTCAAGCAGGGCCAGACGCTTGACACTCAAGATATCAGGTATTTATTGGAGGCAACTTAATATCCCCGGAAAGTAAGAAACGATGTAGCATTTGTGTCTAGTACGAGGTTGAGTATCGAAGGCATGATAACTAATTAACTGAGGCTACCAAACAACTTCTTCTCAGAGCTAAGGTTTGGGAAAGATGGCCAAATGATGCTTGTGTGTGATAACCAAGTGGCTCTACATATTGCTTCCAACCTAGTCTTTCATGAGAGGATCAAGCATATTGAAGTGGATTATCACTTCATTTGAGAGATGATTGCCTCAGGATGGATGAGTACTAGTTTCGTCAACTCGAGTGACCAACTAGTAGACATTTTCACTAAATCTCTCTGAGGTTCAAGAATTCAGTTCATTTGTAACGAGCTTGGTGCATATAACCTATGTGCTCTAGTTTGAGGGAGAGTGTTGAGAATCATAGGATATTCTTAGAATATCCTTTGATTTATTCCTTACCTTTCTTGTTCAATATTTGTCCTTCCTTTTTGCACTTGATTTGTTTCCATTTTTTATGTCATCCTAATGTATATAAGTAGGTGGCTGTTTTATTCATTCAATTAATAAGAAAAGCATCATTTTCTTATATTTCTTTACACACACAAACCATACTAGAGAAGGGCAAACAATTTGCCACAAAGTCTTTCCTTTGGCTAAGATACCAAAACCTATAAAAGCAATAGTGAACATGTCTCCTATGCTCCTTGGAGGGATCCATTGCAATCCTGCTAGTTTGAAAATCTTGTGCCACAACCCAATAGTGAAAGAACAATGAAGGAAAATATGATCAATTGACTCTTCATCTCCTTTGCATAGAATACACCACTAGGGATTGATGGCTTTGTAAGGTCGTCTCAATTGTAGCAAGTCATTTGTGTTAACCTTCCTATGTGCTACCAACCTAGCGAAAGTCTTAACCTTTGGAGGGTTATGGTGATAGGATTTAAACCTAAATAATCATTTAATTGGTCTATAATAAATGCTTGAGCTAACTCAATAAACTTTGTTGGTGTAAGCACAAGGTTCCGAGGAGTGAAGCCATCGAGCCTGAAGCCGCCCTATTCAACGTTGACTAGGTGGCAAAAATTTCCTCTCTTTTTAAGATAATTCAATGAGTGGGAGCTTAAAGGAATGCATGCATTTCTAAGGAGTTTACATGTGATCCCAATTAGTAGCAAGAAGGAGGATAACATGGGTTGGATGGAAACTATCTAGCATTGTTGGAACCCTTGGGTGACCACGGAGAAAGGTTTTTTACTTGGGAATTCATGGGAGGAAGGATACTAACAATTAACCAACTCAGAAAGAGGGGATGGAAGATGCCAAATGCATGTTATATGTGCAAATGGAAGAAGAATTAACTGTTCATTTACTCCTAAGTTGTGGCAAAGCAAACTTCTTGTGGTTGACTTCTATTTACCTTAACCTCTCCATAACGATTCTTCAACCTCAACTCAAATCACCCCAAATCTGATTTTGTACTTCTAATATCATCCCAAATACTCTACTTCATCCTAGAAACTCTGATTATTTAAATGTTTAAAAGCATTGAAATCATTTTAAGCATATCTTAAGAAGCTGTGTTGGATTTGTGGTGATAGAATATATATATATATATATATATATATATATATATATATATTTGAACAGAAATGAAAATATATATTAAAACTTGGCAAATATATAAAAGCAACTCCACCTATACAAAAGCTAAATAACCCAAAGCAAGCCAACTAGTTTGGCAAATCACAACTTGCTAACCAATTAAGCTGTAAAATTGCTAAAGGAACTTTGCTAAACATAGAAGTACAATAAGCAATAAGTCCCAAACTGCTTCTTCTGATCTCGCTTTGTTCTCGAAGATTCTTTCATTTCTTTCTTGCCACACAAACCATACCAGAGAAGGGCAAACAATTTTCCACAAAGTCTTGCCTTTGGCTAAGATACCAAAACCTCTAAAAGCAATAGTAAACATTTCTCCTATGCTCCTTGAGGGGACCCATTGCAGCCCTGCTAGTTTGAAAATCTTGTGCCATAACCCAATAGTGAAAGGACAATGAAGGAAAAGATGATCAATCAACTCTTCATCTCCTTTGCATAGAATACACCATTGGGGATTGAGGGCTTTGTAAGGTTGTCTCAATTGTGGCAAGTCATTTGCAAAGTTTTAAAAGGCGAAAGCGTAAGGCGAGGCGGTTTAGAAATTGTGGAGGCTATATGCGTAAGCTCGAGGCTTTGAGGCGTGCTTTTGAGCCTCACACATATGCAATTAATTAATATTTTAAAATATATAAAATAAAATAGCATAAATAAAAACATGAAACAATTCATTATAATTATTAAAAAAAGCGCACTAGTTCACTACATTTTCACAAAAACCATAACAAAGTCATAAAATAGAAAATAGATTCAACTATACTAATAGTTTCAAACTTTAACAAAAAGCCATAATCAAGTCATGAAATAAGAACTAGAGTAAATTGTTTCAATTTAAATCCTCCTCTCCAAGGGTATGGAATTTAAAAATGAAATTCAGAATTAATTGGTTTAAATTTAAAAAAGGCAATTTTTTTAAAAGGAATTTTAAAATGAAATTCAGAATTTAATGGGTTTAAATTTAAAAAAGCTAATATTTTTTTAAGAGAAAATTAAAAATGAAATTCAGAATTTAATTGGTTTAAATTTAAAAAAGACTATTTGATTTTAGAAATTTAGAATTTAATTGGCTGTTTTTTTAGAATTCAAAACGAGTTTCAAGTGACCGCTTGATTTAAAAAAATTGATGAAGAAAGCAGAAAAAATGAGTCTGGTGAAAATAGATCTAATTGATAGAAGAGAGGAGAAGGTATGTAAGGTGGCAAGGTAAGTGTGCGTGAGGGCAGGGCACTTCTTCTCCCAGAACAATGATAAAACCCAAGCTCCTCCCTTTCACTTTAATAAAACCAAAAAAAATTAAGAAGCAAAGAGGTGATCGAGCAGTTTCGGGAGAGATGGGAGATAGAAGAGAGGGAGAGCGCAACAGAGATGGAAAGTGGAAAGAAAGTGGCCCGAGAGATGAGAGATAGAAGAAAAAGTGGGAGAGCTAAATGAGAGGAGAGAGAGATGGAATGGATCTAAGAGATGCGTAGATGAAGAGAGGGAGAGATTGAAGAGAGATGGATGAAGGATGAAGAATAGGAGAAAGCAAGACATACTGAGTCTCGGAGATGAAGCCGGCATGATCGAAGCTCGCCAGTGGTTTATTCTTCCGCTTTTTCCCGCAGAAAGTGATCGCAATAGTTTTTATTTTCCTTTTTGAAGGTCACAAACTCTGCCGCAGACGCAGATCCTCTTCAAGGCGTGAAAGGCGCGACCAAAGCACGCCCAACACGCCCGACCCAAAAACGCACGCCATTGTGTGTTTAGCTTTTTCCAAACGCCATGTCAAGCCGCTCGAGGCGCATCAAGGCGCGCCTAGAAAACGCCTTTGAAAACCTTGGTCATTTGTGTTAACCTTCCTATGTGCTACCAACCCAAAGAAAGTCTTAACCTTTGGAGGGTTGTGGTGATAGGATTTAAACTTAAATAAGCATTTAATTGGGGTCTGTAATAAAGGCTTGAGCTAACTCAATCAACTTTGTTGGTGTAAGCACAAGTTTATGAGTAGTGGGAGTTTAGTGAAGCCATAAAGCATGAAGCCGTCCTATTCAACATAGACTAGGTGGCAAAAACCTTCATCGCTTTTTAAGATAATTCAATGAGTGGGAGCTTGAAGGAATGCATGAATTTGTAAGGAATTTCATGCGATCCCAATTAGTAGCAAGGAGGATAAGATGTGTTGGATGGAAACCATAGTGGTTTTTTCTTGATTGAATCTCTCTATGCTTCATGGTGAGAAGCAGAATGTGCATTTTTTTGTCTAGCATTGTTGGAACCCTTAGGTGACCACTGAGATAGGTTTTTTGCTTGGAAAGCCATGGGAGGAAGGAAGGATACTAACAATTAACCAACTCAAAAAGAGGGGATGGAAGATGCCACATGCATGCTATATGTGCAAATGGAATGAAGAATCAACTGTTCATTTTCTCATGTTAAGGTTTAGTCTCCTAATCCATTTAGGATTATAATGAAGAATCAACTGTTCATTTACTCGTGTTAAGGTTTAGTCTCCTAATCCAGTTAGGATTCTTTTCCTTTTCTCTTTAGTCTCCTAATTAGACTCTAATTTTGTTTCATTTTTTTCCGTAATACTAGAGTATAAATATGTATGTTACCTCCTTTGTAAATTAATGAGAATTAGAGTATTCCTTTTCTCTCAACATGGTATTAGAGCCATAAAAGAGTTTGAGAATACTAGGGTTAGAGTTTCGTCATGTAGTCAATTCTGGCAACCCATCCAAAGACCGTGTCACACTTCTCGGTCATACATACAATTTAAGCCTCACTTAAGCCACACCGCCGTCTAATACTCGCCGACAACTTTTTTCCGACGTGATTTTCTGAACTCCATTTCATTGCATTAGCACACCAACAAGAGCATTTCTTTCCGATCTACCTTCCGGTGGAAGCCTCATTGGAAAATACTTATTCATGCATCGATCTCCGCTCCGGGACGCTGTACCACGTCTACGCCCCGAGGCATCATAGCCGCGCCTCCAACAAGTTTGAGAATCACATCGATGAGTCTATCCAACCACTATCGCCTCCCCGGCCGCCTTCCAAAGGCCCTATTTTCCACTCTTTCTATGTTGACTGCTTTTCTAAGCTTGGCTTCAAGGTTGAATCTCCTTTGCTTTTGTGTTTTCTGAAGCTCTGCGACACCTTCAGGACCTTGGGAGTTATTTCTGTTGATTCTGTTGACCTTCTACTGATTTCTTATCTCTATGACTGAAAAAGGCTGAAAAAGGCGTCTCTATGACTGAAAAAGGTCAGACTTTTAATTCTTTTTCAGATCCCAACTTCTACGATTACGACAAACTCAATGTGAAATAAAATTATTACCATGTATGACCTTGACCTTTGGTTTATTAGTAATGGTTGTGAGGATCATTTTACTACTGAGGACACAAGTATTCTCGAAGATAAATGTACTCAATGGAAAAAACCTGATGTTTTACTATGCAATATTCTTCAGCAATCTATTGATGCCAAGACTCTATATAATATTAGGGCTTATAAATTTTGCTACTCTCTCTAGAATCAGGTGAAGAAATTGTACACTAATGATATTCAACGTTCCTAACGTGCACATCCTCCATTGCTAATTAAAACAAATTTTATTTATATATCTTCCTTACTTCATGTCAAATGTCCGCTATTACATGAACTTGTATCTATCTTGCCAAAGTCTACTAATGTTGAGACTTCACAATCAAAGATGAGTCGAGTCTTTATGATTATTCTTTTGCTTAACCTCGGGCCATATTTTGAGAACATTCGAGAATAGATACTCACTGGAGCAGTTATTCCAAACTTTGATGAGACTCTTGCTCGGTTACTTTGTCATACCTCCTCTACCACTTAGTCTATGCTATTTGAGATTATACCGTGCACTTTTGTGATGGTCTCTCAGTCTCATTCTTGCAGTGATTCCAGAGGTGGAAGCAGTAGCAATTGAGGTAGAGGACAACGTCCTCAATGCACAAACTGTCATAAGCTTGGACACACTCGTGATCGATGCTATCAAGCACGTGGCCGACTGCATCGCCATTTGGCTTTGGGCCTCTGATCATCCAATAGTCAGCTCCGTCTCGTGTGGAGCTCACCCACACCTCAGGGTGTCATTCTTACGCCCGAAGAATATGAGGAGTACCTTCGTCTCACTCAAGTAGTCAAATCTTCCTTCATTGCTTATGTTGCCTAGACCAGTAGTGTCTCTACTTGCCTTACACATTCATTTGCACCTTGGATCCTTGATACTAGAGCCTCTGATCATATCTCTATTAATAAAGACTTTTTTTCTTCTCTTACCTTTCCGTCTCCTTTACCCATTATTACCTTAGCTAATGGTTCTCAAACCTCATCAAGTAAAGGCATGGCCCGACTCTGTCCCCTTCCTTCCCTGCCCCCACCAGACTTTACGCTTACGATTCCTTTAACTTATTTCCATTAGCCGCCTGGACTCGACCTTAATTATGTACTTACTTTTCCAATAACTTCTAGAACCTTGCAGGACCTAGAGTGATGAGGAAGATCGACAGCATAGGACATGAGTCACAAGGCTTCTTTCACTTCAACTCACTTCTTTGTTCCATCAGTTTTATATTTCATGGAAGCCCTCTCCTCTTCCACAACTCGGCCATCCAAGTTTTAAATGTTCTCATTTTTTCGGGTTTATCTTCGCTCGAGTGTGAGTCATGTTAGCTTGGGAAACATACTCATGTCTTGTTCCCAAAGCATTTAGATCCTTGGACAAAGTCTCCTTTTAAGCTTGTCAACATTGATGTTTGGGGTCTTTCTCGGTTTGCATCTAATTTAGGATTTCGTTACTTTATTACTTTTATGGACGATTATTCTCGATGTACTTGGTTGTTTTTAATGAAAACTCAAGCCGAGTTATATTCTATATTTAAAAAATTCCATACTGAAATTTGCTCTCAATTCAATACTTTTATTTGTATTTTAAAGCTGAGCACGCAGCGAATATTTCTTCTATGCCATTCTCTTCTAGAGTATGTTTTTTCATGGATTCTTCACTACCATGTCAGGCTTACACTCCTCAACGTATCGGAGTGGTCGGAAGCCGTAAGAACTGGGCTACTTAGTTGAGATAGCTCACACTCTCCTCCTCCATCATAAGGTTCCTCAATGTTTTTGGGGGATGCTATCTTAGCTGCATGTTATTTGATTAATCGTATGTCATCCTCTATTTTGCATGATCAAATCCCTCATTCTATCCTACTACCTAATCAACCTCTCTTTTGCCTCCCTCCTTGTGTCATTAGTTGTGTCTGTTTTGTTCATATTCTCACTACTAGGCAAGACAAACTCTCAACTAAAGACACAAAGTGTGTTTTCTTGGGTTATTCTCGCTGTCAGAGGGGTTATTACTGTTATTCTTCTAACATTAATCGCTACTTCATCTCTGCTGATGTCACCTTTAAGGATTCCTCCTTCTTCTCCTCTGTAGTGCGTCCTCCTGTTTTGGATGTCTTATCTATTCCTCTTGTCTTACCATCTCAATATTTTCCTTCTCCACCTACAAATGGCGTGCCTCGACCGTCAAATATACTCGCCGCCCTCACCTTCCTACGTAGCTCTTGTCAATCACCTCTATGCTATAGTCATCTCTCGCGGCTCATAACCATATGATGATCCACCTATTGCCATTCGGAAAGGTACTTGTTCTACTTCTAACCCACATCTTGTTTATAATTTTCTCAGCTTTCACCGTTTATCTTTACCCTATTTTGCATTTGTTTCCATCTTGTCTTCTGTCTCCACACCTAAAAGCACTAGTGAGGCTCTCTTTCATCCGGGTCGAAATGTGCAACGGCCGAGAATCACGTTTTCGCCTAATGGCAGGCCATGGAGCTGTCGCTCTTCCTCTTGGCAATTCTTCAGATAGCTGTCATTGGGTTTATACAGTGAAGGTGGGACCTGATGGCAAGGTTGATCGGCTTAAGGCTCGTTTGGTTGCCAAGGGGTACACTCAGCAATATGGCTCGGACTATTATGATACTTTTTCTCTGGTAGCTAAGATTGCCTTTGTTCACTTGCTTCTTTCTATGGCTGCTATGCGCTCATGACCCTTTTTTTAGTTGGATATCAAAAATGTCTTCCTTCATGGTGATCTTGTCGAGGAGGTTTATATGGAGCAACCGCCTGGTTTTGTTGCTTAAGGAAGTCTGGTTTGGTATGCAAGCTAAGTCGTTCCTTATATGGTCTGAAACAGTCTCCTCGAGCTTGGTTTAGTCGGTTTAGCTCAATGGTTCAGGAGTTTGGCATGATTCAAAGTACAACAGACCATTCCGTTTTTTATCATCATACCTCTACTGGATGGTGTATTTACTTGATTATTTATGTGGATGACATTGTCATTATATGTAGTGATCAGAATGGTATTTAGAAACTCAAACAACACCTCTTTAGCCACTTTCAAACAAAAGACTTGGGGAAGCTCAAGTATTTCAGTCATCGAGGTGACCCGGGCTTAATTTCGAGTTGTTATTCTCGTGAGGAAGTATACCGATATATCGCGCACATTGGTATGTTGTACTGCAGTTCAGAACACTTTCTACTGATCCGAACGTCAAACTTTACTCTGTGTCAAGGGAAGCTCTACTTAGATCCGTGAAGATATTGACGACTTGTAGGGAACTCGAATCCATCTCACTATCGCCCTGGTCGACATTTCTTTTCGTGAACATACACTAGTTCCTACAATCACCTTGTGATGACCATTGAGATGTTGTAGTTCTTATTCTCCATTATGTCAAAGGAACACCAAGTCAAGGGGTGTTGTATGAGAACTGAGGTCATACTTAGATTGTTGGCTACAGTGATGCAGACTGGGCAAACCTCACCTATGATGTATTGTTCTAGCACGTATCAGCGCTCATCGGGCGTAACTTTAATATCCGCGGTGTTCACCCACAGATCTAGTGTTGAAGTCGAGATCGAGCTATGACCTTAGCTACATGTGAACTCATATGGTTGAAGCATCTCCTCCAAGAGCTAAGATATGTGAAGGATGAACAAATGAAGCTTATATGTGATAATCGTCGCTACATATTTCATCTAACCCAGCTTTCCAATGTAGACTCAAGACACCAAAGTGATCACATTTATCAGAGAAAATTGCATCGGGATGCATGACTGTCAGCTTTTGTTAACTCTAATGACTAACTACTAGACATTCTACTAAGTCTCTGTATGCCTTAGGATAAAGTATATATGCGATAAAGTCGATAAGCTAATTTTATGCATAAGTATACTACTTGGGCTATAACTCACCCACCAACTACAGATATCTTCACTAAGTCTCTGTATGCCTTAGATAAAGTATATATGTGATGTTTCGATGCTTTGACCTATACTGCTCCAACTCGAGGGAATGTTAAAGTTTAATCTCCTAATCCATTTAAGATTCTTTTCCTTCTCTCTTTAGTTTCTTAATTAGACTCTAACTTTGTTTCATTTTTTGCCCTAACACTAGAGTATAAATATGTATGTTACCTCCTTTGTAAATTAATGAGAATTAGAGTATTCATTTTCTCTCAACAACTCCTAAGTTGTGGCAAGGCAAACTTGTCGTGGTTGACTTCTATTTACGAATTTACCTTAACCTCTCCATAACAATTCTTCAACCTCAACTCAAATCATCCCAAATCTGATTCCTAACTTCTAATATCATGATATCATCCCAAATACTTTGTTCCAGCCTAGAAACTCTGAATCCCTAACCTAGAGTAACCCTCAATTTGTTCTAAACCCTAATATGCCTTAGAAAACCTTAAAATCGCAAACTAGCTCAAAATAAGGTTGTTTTGCATCAAATCAAATCTGAACATTCCCAAACTAAAATCCTTCATTCTAGACGTTAATTCTATCATATCTAACCCTGAATTAGCCCAAGAATCCTTGAAACCAGATCTGTCTCATACCAATCAAAGTCAAACACGATAGTCATGAAATACCATAAACCGATACCTTAACTTGTCTAAGCCCCTTAGATCATCCATCACGGTCTGTCCCTGCATCAATAACTGAACACAGAAGCTACCAGCTTTGTTGCTGTGGAGTCTTAATATATAATCTTTGCCACCTTCTTTCCAATCCATCTTGGAAGGCATTTGGTTCTTTCCTTCATAGCACCCTCCAGCAACAAAGGAGGACCCTCATCCCTCTCTACATCCTTTTACTACAGCATTCCCTTTAAGCATCTTGCTAGAAATCTCATAGGATTTGACTCAATGCCAAACCAACTGCTTCCTCCAATCATTGCGAGTATTTATTTTCAATGCATGAGCAGCTGCTCTGTTTTTTCCTGCAATTATTCCCTTTACGTTTTCTCTTGATGGAATTCCCTTCAATGCTCGAGTTATCAATCTAAACCTTTCTTAATCATTGATTCATCTAGTGTCTAGATATATAATTCATTTACTAATTAAGTAGATTGATAATCTATGACGATTAAAAATTTATTGATCATATGCTAAATTTAGTAAGGGACACTCCAAAGCCTGATTTGGCAATTAATACAGTTAAATTACTCACCATCTCTATTTGTTTATTTGTTTATTTATTTGGTAAGTAACTCACCATCTCTATCTATTGTGTAGAACGGGGAGCTGCAGAAAGATCTCCCTTTCTTCCTTACTTTTTCAAGACCTTTTATCTATTCATCTCTATTTGTGAAGTATAATTGTGTTATTCTTTCTAAGCATGATTCTTGGATGCTCAATATATCATAAAAATCATGTTAAACCAATTGGAACAAGCTACCTCTTTTTAACGTTTCATCTAGCAAACTTGAATTGTTACTGTACTTTCACATTATTATCGTATATCGTGCTATCTCATAAACTCCAATTGTGAGAATTTGGATTTGTTAAAAGCCATGATGTTTATATTAAAACCCAAATCCTACAAACTTGAGTTTTTAGGAGAGTTAGTCGTTTAACATGGTATCAGAATTTGGTTTGGTAGGAGACCATGGGTTCGAGACCTCTTTATGCAATTTATTATCTATTTGTTGATTTGAAAGTCCATAGAGAACTTTGTTTGGTTTGTTTGACTCTTCACGTGTAGATATAGGGCCATACATGAGGGTGGGTGTTAAAAGGCATTTAACATGATCATATACTGCTACTTTTAGAATCAAATATGGCTGACAGGTCTCCTTCAATTTCAACCAGGTAAATCCGGCATCTGCCATCATCAAACCAAATCGTGTTGCAGAGGTGGCAGTTCATCACGAGGAATTCCAGACCCTGGAAGAGTTTGTTGATGGCATCCCACAAAATTCGTGGTGCGAAGACTCTAGAGACAAGGAAGTTATATTGATGGTTAAGATCGGCGGCAAGTTCAGCACTGAGACAAGAGATCATCGCATTAGAGTGAGGTACTGCTTTGCGAATAAGAAAACACCTATTGATTCAAAATCCAACTCCCATGGACAAACACAAGGAACTGTTCTTCACCGATCTGATATTCAACGCTTAAGCGGTTCCTCTGATGTGGTTGCTCACCTGCGGGATATGCACAGTTCATTATGCAGCAGCAACGATTCAGTACAAAAATCGATCCGCGAGTAAGATGAAACAATGACTGTTTGATCCATTCCATCTGTTCAGACAAATCTATCCCAGACAAGCATCTAGTTGTAAATAGCTGTGGAGCTTGCGACAAGTTGAGTTAGCCTCCCCAAAGCATTTTTTTTGTAAGGTATGGATATCAATTCTTTAAACAATATCAGGTTTTTCAGTTTTTTTTTTTTTTTTTTTTTGAGGCCGACTTGTAATTTTCTGGGGAGCTGATGGTTAGCGTAGAGATGTATAGGAAAAAAGTGAAGTTGTGGGGTAGAGTGTTACAGGATTATTATACGATCTTACATAGGTTTCACAAGATATCGTGGAGTGGTATTTAAGCTTAGGAGGTTCTCTCAACTTTTAGATCGGCTCCGGGCCGCCTATTAAAGGTACCTATTATCTAAGGCTTACTGAGAGCCGACGCATAATAAAGGGCTACTCGGTGTTTAAGAGGCGGTCCGTGAGCGAAGTTATCTGCAGTGAGTCATTCCATAGATCGCCTTGTTTTAAGGATAACGATACGATTCACATCGGTTTTCAGCATGCTAGACATGAAGAATACTTTAAACTCGAGAGCCTTTCCTATTTATTAGACTCTGCCTTGGGCCGTCAGGTACATATCATATTCTTCCCCCTTTTTGTGTTTTTTAGTTAATTACTGAAAAGGATTTGTTCATTAATATACAAACTGAATGTATCTTATAGATTGAGCAATGTGAAAATTGCTTTCTTTCCTCTTTCTTATTGTTCTTGTTATCATAGAGATATTGTATCAATATTTTCGAGTAATAATATGGATTTCAATATCAATCTTCCTTCATATGCCTTGACCTAGCTAGGGTTTCTGTCTCTCCAGCTTCAAATGTTTGAGAAATTGAGAGGAAGGCAACAGGGTCGAGTTTGGTACGAGGTAGGTAATCGAGAGTGGGAAATGGAATCTCGTTCCATTTCACTCTCATTCCTATGGACAAGTTTTATAAGAATATGAATGAAATCAAAAGTAATTTTGAAGGTAATAAACTTCTAATTCTAAGTAGGATTTTTATTCATTATATCCGGTAGTATTTTAATTTCCTCTTCTAAAAAGATAATGTAATTTGTTATTTTACTTTCAAATTTTAATTCTTATATCTCAAATTTGTGACGAACCAAATACTATTATAATGTAATGTAAAGTGAATGGTTGTCAAAACAAAATAATCCACTAATAAATATTTGAGAAAAATTATTAACATAAATATAGATAATCATCCAATGCCTTCATTATTGCAAAATAATTCATTAATAAATATTTGAAAAAAGTTTATTTCATCATTAAAAAGAAATTATGAAACATAAACATAGATAATCATCTAAAAATCTAAAATGCTTAGTTATATTTTTAATAATTTTGAATAAAATAAAATAACTAATTATAAGGCATATATTTGGTTGTATAGAATTTGAAGGAAAGAAAATAAATGAAAAAAAAAAGTAAGGAAAAATTAAAAACATTTTGTTGTTTGGGTGTACTAAAAATAATTATATTATTGGGAAATGAACTTAACTTAGAGTTTCAAACTTTTGAAAATGAAGAGAAATTAAAAAAAAATAAAAATCTATAATATAATAATAAACTAATGAAAATAAAAATAGATCCAAAATTAATAAATTTATTTTAAATAAAATTTAAAATTTGTAATACTTTTTTAATTATATTTCTAGATAAGTGATATCTTTTATTTAGTTATTTTTAAAGGAAAATTGAAAAATAAAGACATAAAGCACATGATTGATCAACAAGAATAAAACAGTTCAATCAAAAGACTAATTCTCAATCTAGAGAACAAAATAAAATAAAAGCTTTGAATTTATTAATAAATTAATAAAAATGATAAAAGTCTCTAAAACAAACCCTAAAACATCTATTTATACTCTAAGCATAATATGAGTATACTAGTAAATAATTTTTTTTTTCCTAAAATAATAATAGGAAATAAAAATAGTATCTCAAAATGATCAAAATAAGAATTTTGGTTGATTTGATCTAATGCCATGTGACGATAAATATATTTATGAAACGAGTGATTAAATATTTGTATATATGGTTATATGATTTTTTATGGTTATATTTTTAAATTATATATTGTTTGTTTAATCTTATTATTTACTAAAAAACTAAAATAATGTGATGTGATATTATTATTAATTTATTATAATTCCTAGTATTAATTACTAAATAATGAAATGAAAATATATAATTATTCTCATGTAAAATTCTTAAACTAATCCAAACACTAGTAATAAAATCAAATTATTGATCGCATTCCATGAGAAATAAGAATGAAAAAGAGATTCTCCGTTCACATTCCAATATACCAAACACCCCTAATAAGTGAATTTAACTTTGAAGAGCGGTGTATATATATATATATATATATATATATATCCTCCGTCCTAAACATCCTTCATCTTAAACATCCTTCAAGGTCCCCCCTCTATGACAAATTGAAAATCATCTCTATCTCTATCTCTCTCTCTCTCTCTCTTAAAAAGTATTACATATTATTCCATGTGTACTGCATCAATTCAATATATCCAATAAATATGCATGATTTGTTTTATTTAGGGTTAATATATATATATATCTTAAAAGTATTATATATTATTACATATGTGTTGGATCAATTCAATATATCCAATAAATATGCATGATTTGTTTTATTTGTATCCAATAAATACGCATGCTTTGTTTTTTTTATTTAGTTGATATATATATATATATATATATATATATATATCTTAAAAGTATTATATATATACATGTGTGTTGCATCAATTCAATATATCCAATAAATATGTATGATTTGTTTTATTTAAGTGTTGATATATATATATATATATATATATATATATATATATATATTGACATATATAATTATTGAAACCACAAAACTCTCGAAAAGAAACTCCAGGAACCACCATTTTGACATCCTGTTCGACTTCTCCTCGTCGCCTCTTATTCAATGCTTTCCTTCTTCACCTTACATCATCATCATCATCTATCATCACTACCCTTCCAAATTAAACCAAACAAACATGGAAAAACCCTTTTCTTCTTCTTTTTATCTTTCTTCTCTGTCTTCTTCTTCTCCTCCTCATCATCATCTTCCACCAACGTTTACAATATCATTAGCTATGGAGCCATAGCCGACGGCTTAACCGACAGCTCCAAAGCTTTCAGGGATGCATGCGATGCAGTATGTGCCTCCATAACCTTCAGTACCACCATATTTGTCCCAATTAAGAGGACGTTATCTTCTTAGCCCCGTTGTGTTTGCAGGAAAATGCAGAAGAACACGTATAAACATCATCATTAATGGCACATTGGTTGCTCCATTCGTCGAATTTTACGACTTACATAATTAACTCCGATAATATTATAAACCAGCAAGTAATATTTCAGACGCGAACTACAATTGGCCTCTAAACATATTATCAAGCCGATTTTTACGCTCACCCTAATTTACTTGACTGCCCATTAAGCCGTGTTTCTGGCCCAACCAAAGCCGCGATATGTTAGAGACGCATGTATGGTATAGACATGTATCTCATTCGTACATTAGTTTGTTCCACATTTCGCCGTTGGACCAATCTCGAGGTACGTAAGAGCTCGATCCTCATTCTGACCGCCGCACCGAGAGCAACTGAGAACATCGCTGCCAGCATCAAGGATGGCTTCTCATTACATTAATCCGCGTGAACTATTTCGCTTTTCGTTAAATGCACGCTAAACGCCGACATGTGATCCGGTCTTCGTTTAAATGTTCCACAATTGTATCGTGAGTCGGCATGGAAGACATTTGCTCGCAATTTCGCTATTTTCGTTTCTCTGCTTTTTTGTTACTTAGCTTCATTTTTCTCGTTTTCATGCTTATTCTTATTTTCAAGCCCGATCGAGGTCGTGATATGTGTAGAGAATGTTGTCTTCGGAAAGAAAACCCATCCTTTTTTGTGGTTTTTGAGCTCATCTTGGTATTTCTCAAAATTGGAAGTAATGGTTTTTGGCTCTTGCTATTATGAGCGTTTGGTTCTTGTTTGAGCTCATCTGCATTCTTGGGCTAGACACAAATTTAAGTATTTAAGTATTTCAGTTCAAAAAAAAAAAAAAAAAAAAATTTCCAGAACCAGTCGGGTTCATATGGAGAAGAAGACAAACAGTGACATGATGACGTCATCATGATGTAATTAAAAAAAAAAAAAACCATTTTTTTTTTTTTATTTGTTTGTTTGCCTTGGTATGCTTGGTATGCTTGGATTGATTATGTGTATTTGTTAAAATTGGATTTTACTAGGACAATTATTATAATCATTTTTAGTTACATAATTTTTTTTCCAATAATGTTGTCCAAGGTCAATTTCACTATTTAAATTTATTATGACAATAATGAACACTCGTGTGATTGCCTATCGCAATTCCAAGTGTGTCAAATTCAAGCAAAATTAAATATTTAACCTTATCATGACAATAATTAACATATATGTGGTTGCCTATCGTGACCCTATATATGTCAATTTTTTTTTTCTTGACTCCCACATTTAGTTGCTTTGTTATTGTGATTACTAAGATCCATACGGGTATTTTAATTGTCCTATCGATGATAATAATGCTTGGTAGGATGCTTAGATTGATGAAGGAAATTAATTGTAAGAGTGAACTCATCAATTTTCGCTCTTCTAATAAAAAATTAGTACATCTTGGTTGTAATATTTAATTAGTTGTCCCATCACGTGAATTTTTTTTTAATTCCAAGCTATTGCTAAATTAAGAAATTATGGAAACTAGCAAATGCATGATATTGTAGTCAACATGCATATTGTTGAATTTTTGCTATTTCTTCTCCAGCCTACAAGCAATCCTAGCATTTCGCAATTGTCCGCCATCAAACTCTTATCGAAATAATTTTGAAGAATGGTTTGAGTCCTTAACGCATATGACTCAAGAAAATCCGACTTGGCTTTGAGGGTTGATGAACCAAGTAAGCCCACTAATGAGAGCTCGCTGCATTTAAAGATCATTTTACGAAGATGGGAAAGACTCCAACAGAGTCGTTGACTGATGAGATACACTATGGATAAATCTATCAAAGAATGCGTGCCAAAAACGGAAAGGGCCAAAGACTTCTTAGAATATGTGAAGGCCAATTATACCAAGGTTGATAAGGCAGAAATGGCAACTCATTTAAAGCTTCTTACAACTACAGTATATGATGGAGTCAGTGGAGTTAGAGATCATATCATCAAGCTAAGGCACTACTTCAACAAGGTAAATGAGATGAAAGTGGAGTTGGAGGAAAATTTCGAATGTGTCAGATACTAGTCTCTTCCTGCTTCCTTTGATGCGTGAAGTTGACATACAATGCCTTGAAGGAAGAATGGACTCTAGAAGAGTCAGAGGTCTATCAGAAGGCAACATGAAGTCTCACCCGAAGAAAAATGAGACTTCACTCCCTGCTCTTTGTAACTGATCGTTTTGACGTGAAGAAAACTCCTGCCACAAGAATTTTGGAGGCTTTAAGCGCTTCAAGAGAAAGGGGAATTCAAATCAAGGAACCTCTAATGCACATGCTTCTTCTAATACTGCAAAGAGTGAGAGAAATTCAAAGGAAGTGCAACTTTGCCATAAGATCGCCACAAGAAGCTGGATTGCTTCAAATTTAAAATTACAAAAGAAAGAAAGCAGAAATTGTTGTTGTGATTAAGCTTCGAATGCAACATGATTGAGACAAATATTGCTGATGTTCATGTCAATTCCCGTGGTTAGATACTGAGCTACTATTCATGTCACCAATTTTTCATAGGAGATGACAGAAACGTAAGGAAGCCGTCAAAGCATGAAGAATGTGTGTATATGGGTGACGGAAGCAAAGTAAAAGTGGAATTTTTTGGCATGATAAAGCTGAAATTGATCACAGAAGGTTTTGTTTGCTACACAATGTGGCTTTATAATCTTCACTTCGGGAGGAATCTGATTTCGTGTCTTCGATAGATTCGTTATTCGGTTTCACTGAGATGGAAAAGTCGCAGATTTTTTGCAACTCGTAATTACCGGGTAATGGTGTTTTGTTTTGGAAATCTTTATTGTCTCAGCTTTGCATCATGGTTTATTATGTGATTCATCTTCAAGCACTCGTTGTTAATAAAGCGTGCTAGAATGAATTTGGAGTTCTTTCCATGTTAGGTACAAACGCTAGGCCATATTTCTAGGCAAAGATTAGAGAGATTGGTAAAGATGGTGCTTTCTTAATCTTGATTGATTTTGAAACTGTGTGGTTCGGCTAAAGCGGGAAGATGACAAAGAAAGACCAGAAAGGAGAAGATCGACAGATGTGAGTACTAGACTGATCCACACGTATATACGCGGGTCCTTGACACCAATCGCCTTAGGGTTATGTTATTTATCACTTTCATTGATGATTTTAGATTTGGTTATGTTGAACCAATCCATGAGAAATCAATTCCTAAGTGTGTTTAGAGCCCTTAAGGCTAAGGTGGAGCCAGCAGCTAGGAAAGCCCATTAAAGCTGTAAAGTCCGACAGGTGGCGAGTATTATGGAAGATATGATGAGACCGGACGAAACTCGACCAGCCGTTAAGTTTCGCTGGAATGTGGCATTAATGCGAGATATACAATGCCGCACTCCTCAATGTATCGGGGTTGGCGTGTAAAGGAGGAATCGCAGACATTGTTAGATATGGTGAGGTGGCTGTCGAGCAATTCCTTGTTACCGTATTTTCATGGGTGAAGCTTTAAGGACTGCATATATTTTGAATCAAGTGCCCAAGAAGTCTGCGCCTAAGACACCTTTATGAGCTATGGTCGCAAAGAAACCTGGGGCCTTCACTATCATTGCCTGGGACAAGGTCGGTGGTCAGCCCTATAACCCACAAATAAAGAAACTTGATCCTAGAACCATTAAGTGGTTTCTTCGCTGGCTATCAGATTGATCACAAAATTTAGATTTTATTGTCCACGATACCACTGGGTGATCATCGAAATGACAGGGCTGTATATTTTGAGGATGAAATTGATGCTCATCCAAATTTTGTGCCTCGTGAGATACCTCTTAGAGAAGAGCATAACAGGATTCCTTTCCTACATCTCATGTTCCATATGTGGATGTTCCTCGTCTAACGAAGAAGCCACTAATCAAGGAGAACATAGTGATCAAATGGACCGCCTTCCCGCGCATGACACCGTTAGCGGAGATTCCTTTGAGAAGATCACGTAGAGTCTGCAGGCGCCTATTTTCCCGTATGATTATATGGTTTATTTGGTGTGAGCATGAGTATGATGTTATGATGCTTTTGATCCGGGCCACTTATCGAGAAGCAAATTCATTGTCCTCAATTCACTTCTTGAAAGAAGCTATGGATGATGAAATAAATTCTATGCATAAGGAATGGTGTTTGGGGACTTGGTTGAACTCGCCACATGGTTGTAAAACCGCTTGGTGTAAGGGCTCCTGTTCAATCGTGATTCTAACTAGAAAGTAGAAAGATATAAAGCTAGACTCGGTGGGTTAAAG
This sequence comes from Tetrastigma voinierianum, assembly GCA_016808115.1. NCBI lineage: Eukaryota > Viridiplantae > Streptophyta > Magnoliopsida > Vitales > Vitaceae > Tetrastigma > Tetrastigma voinierianum. Next base: position 143,909 of record JAEQBH010005610.1, on the reverse strand, counting down.
GTTATAGTCAAAGAGAAGGAATTGATTTCAAAGAAACCTTCTCACCTGTGTCGACCAAAGACTCTTTTAGAGTGATTATGGCCATAGTAGTCGCCATTTGATTTGAGCTAGATCATAGATGTCATGATGCCTTTGAAATGGTGATTTGATGAGGAGGTATATGGAGCAACTCACTGGCTTTGTAGTTGAAGAAGATTTATTTGCTCAATAAGTCCATTTATGGTCTTAAACAAAGCCGAGGCAAAGGGTATCTAAAGTTTGATAAGATTATCACCAAAATGGCTTTAAAGAGAATACAAAATTTGATAGATGCATATATTCAGGGTCAAATGGAGTAGTTACATACTTCTGTTTTATATGTTGATGATATACTACTCGCATCAAATGATCTCGACTGCTGATTGGAGACAAAAGCACATGTTGTCAACCCATTTTGACATGAAGGATTCGTGAGGCTTCTATGTTTTCAAGTATAAAAGATTCTTCGTGGATAGGCTAATGGAGTGCTTAAATTATCTCAAAGAGCCTATATTGAAAGGATATTGAAGCAGGTTCAATATGCGAATCAGAATCTACTAGAGCGCCCAATTGTGAAGGGTGGCAGTTTTCAAAGGCTCAAGATCCCCAAATGATGATGAGAGAGAGGAAATGAGGACCATTCCTTATTCATCTGTGGTGGGCAGCCTTATGTATGCTCAAGTATGCACTCATATCGCTATTGTGGGCCTGTCAAAGGTACTCGAAAGCAATCCCGGAGTCGTGATTGAAAGTGAATAAGAAGGTCCTGTGGTATTCGTAAGGAACTAAGGACTTAATGTCACATATCGCTAATCACCTTACTGATGTAGCTCGGGTTTTGTGATGCTGATTTCACTTACGCATAGATGATAAGAAATCCACTACGTGCTATATTTTTATGATGGCAAGAGATTGATCTCGAAGAGTGTCAAGTGAACACTTACAAAGATCCTCAAATTATGGAGGCAAGAAAGTATGGCATGTTGCGAGGCTTGTTGTCATGCTATGTGGATGAATTTTGTTTCATTGGGAGTTGTTGACTCCATTTCAGACCGGGCTGAAATTATTTTGTGATAATTCGCAGCCTATTGCTTTCCAAGAACACTAGGAGTATTTCTCATTCCAAACATATTGATGTAAAGTTCTATTTTGTTACGAGAGCGGCGTAGTCTCTTATTGATATCAATACATGTCCACAAAAGGTATGTTGGCGGATCCATTAACAAAAAGGCTTACCCATGCTTATGCTTTCAGAACATGTATCTCAAATGGTCGCTGGAAGCCTAGTTGTATTAAGTTATGGGAGCTATTTTTCGCATCGTAATACTATGCTATTGTTGGAAGGATTGCTACTATTGTATTCTTTTCTCTATAAATCAAGCAATGAAGCATGTATGATTGCTTTTGATTATTTGTTTTGATGAGATTTATGAGACATTGATTTATGATTATATATAAAGAGATGTTTGATTATGTAGTCCAAGTGGAGAATTGTTGGAATTTTATGTGGACTTACATAATCAACTTGATAATATTATAAATCGTTGTTAGTTCATTTTGTATTAGAACCATAATGGGGCCGAAACATATTATTGTTTGATTTTATGGCTCACTTAATTTACTTTGACTGGTCTATTGTTTATGGTCCAACTAGTGTGATATAAAGAGATGCAGAGGAGAGAGATATAGATCTCATTCTCAGGAAGTTGGTTTACTCCACATTTCGCCACCGAATTCGAGAAAGGGAAGAGCTCATTGATCCCTCATTCTCGACCACGCACCCGAGAGCAAATTTGAGAACATCAATGTCAAGATTGAAGGATGGCTTTTCATTACATTAATCCAGTAACCATTTCTGCTCGTTAAATGCATGCTTAAATGTCGATACGCGATCCTATCTTCGCTTAAACGCTCCATCACATCTACTACGGTGGATTCTCTACAGATCTCACAGCCTGGCTCACAAGGTGTCACCGGCAGCTTCATCTTCGGAGGCTTTCTTCATGCGAATGGACCTGCCTTGTGGGCTTGCAAATCTGCTCCAAACAACCCCCCACATTATTGCCCCATTGGAGCCACTGTACGTATAGAATTATTTTATTAAATTATCGTTAAATGATCTTAGACATTCTCAATCCCAAAAGCTAGTTCATGAGACGAGGTTTTTCCTCATACTTATAAACTCATCACCAACCTTTTCCACAATTGATGTGGGATAACCCAACAATCTCCCTCTCACACATTTGGCCTTGGGTCTGAGGAGCAACAATCCAAGGCCCAATGTGTGAGGGGGAGATTGTTGGGTTATCCCACATCGATTATGGAAGAGGTTAATGATGAGTTTATAAATGTGAGGGAAAACCTTATCTTATGAGCTAGCTTTTGGGATTGAGAAGACCCAAGATCATTTAATATGGTATCAGAGCTTGGTTTTGTAGGAGGTCCTGGACTTGAATCATCTCCTTGCAATTTAATCCACATGTTTATTTGAAAGTCCATAATGAACTTTGACTCTCCACGTGCGTGGGTATGGGACCATGTGAACGTGAGAGAGGTTGTTGAAGCATGATATTCAAATTAAACCCTAATCCTAAAAGCTTGAGCTTTTAAGATACTTAGTCATTTAACATTTATTATTACTTTGTGGATTCCAAAGGGGTTGAAAATTTGAGCAAATTAATCTTAAAAATAAATGAAGAGAATGATTGAGGATGCAGCTGAATGAACAAGTTTAAAAAAAGGGAATTTGTTGTTTGAGGGCAGATCCTCAGCTTGACCAACTCCAACAACATTGTGTTAAAAGGAGTGTTATCAGTCAACAGTCAGATGTTCCACATAGGGATAAATGGGTGCAACAATGTCCAACTTGAAGGAGTACATATCAGAGCCCCTGCAAACAGCCCCAACACCGACGGCATTCACATCCAATTCTCCAACAACATAGCCATCTCCGGCTCAACCATCAGCACCGGTGATGACTGCATTTCAATCGGTCCCGGCACCCACCACCTCCGGGTTGAGTATGTCAGATGCGGTCCTGGTCACGGCATCAGGTGACTCACTCCTTTGACCAACTCAATGTTTTAAAAACCAGACCAGTAAGGGCTTGACTCACCCCTTCTTTTGCTTTGAATTGAATTGAATTAGTGCTTGGAGCCTTAGACACATTCCCCATGTGATCGTCGGTTTGTGAAACTAGCCAATATGGTTGGTTTGTTGTTGTAGAGATTTACAAAAATTTATATGCTTAAAGAACCTAACTATAGTCTAAGCTACTGCAGCTATAGTGGTATTTTAAGGTTGTCTACCGGAAGGGTATTTTTTTCCAAACAATGGCTTTATTGCTTAGTTTAAGTTAAAAGGAAAATTAAAGGAATTAAAATGTGATTTTTATTTTTATGTGAAGAGATGGTGAAAACTGATTTTTCTCAATAAAAAAAAGCCTTGGGGATTAGGGTCTCATCGAGACACACCTCGAGTGATTAGAGAGATATATATGAAAAGTCCTAATCGTCCAAAGAGTGAAATCGACGCCAATCGATCCTCTCAACCCCGCCTAAGTGACCGGATAGACCGGGTACTATCCTAAAGAGATACGCAAAATTCCTAACTCTCTCAAGTATGGTACTCAGCTCTCTCTAATCCTAGTTTCCTAATCCCTTTCTGACCTGTCAATAAGAGATATCTATGATGACATTAATGAGAATCATGACTCCTCTCTTTTTTATTTAAAACTGAGTTATGTAAATGATGAAACTGTGGCTCAATCCTTTTGTAGATTTGCAAATGGAAAGGCCTATGGCTTTGTCCAACCAGATAGTTGTTTCTAATTTATAATAATTATTAATTATGCATGGATAATTATTTTATTTATTTATTTATCCAGTATATCCAAAAGCAAAATTAGAGTGTGATTTAATTTGCTCATAAATTTTCTTAGCAATGGTTAGGTGGTTGTTTTCTTAATTATAAAATTATGTTCAAAATACAAATCCAAAAATGACCTAATTACTAAAACAGATAACAAATTGGTTGCCCTTTTTTCTTAGCAAGGGAAGTTACTTTTCATTTTGGTAATTAACTAGCAAGTATACAAGAATGATGTGCATGAATTTAATATTATTAATCTTTCTTAGGTTGAAAGAAAACAGGAATAATTGAAACTCATTGTTGCCTTTAATCAAGGATCAAAATATCGGTAAATATGGATATATCGGTAATTGGATTTTACGGAAATATCGGTGGATATTTTTACAAAAATATCGGTTCGATTAAATTTTTTTCATATTTTAATTATATAGATGATGAGAAATGATTCATATCTTAATTAAGGTAGATTAAAATCAAATGGATTAGTAATTATTAAATCAAATATTATGCTTATATTTATTATATTATTAACATATTATTATGTTAAAGAGATATTATTTATTTGTTTTCGTTATTATTATAAATATTATGTAAATAATGAGGAGATTCAAAATATTGTATATTATAATTTTCAATTTTTAAATGATATTATTTTATTTATTTTCTTTTTCAAATTAATATTTGATTTAAAAATATTATAAGTTATAATGTAAAATAAAAATAAAATAAAATAATATAACCAAATGGAAGGGATTATGAACAAATAAATAATAATAGAATATAAAAAAAGTTTGCACTATATATAATAAGTGCAATCATTGGCTTGATGGCTGGAGGGTGCCACTTCCATGCATTTTGGACGGAGCTTGGTGGCTTGTTCCCTGCCTTTAATACATCCGCATGATAGAAGGAAAGAAATTAATTAAAAGCGAGAATGCCAAATTGATGTAGCTTAGCTACGAAGAATAATAAAAATTTAAAAGAAAGCGAACAAATAAATAGAACGAAGTTCTCAAGTTTTTCAATAATATCAAGTCAGCTAAAAACAATAACATAAGGTGTTATTTATAGACACCAATAGAAAATCCTAATAGTTAAATCCCAAATATCTTAATAGATAAATCCAAAAGTACTAACGGATAAATCCAAACAAATACAATTAAATAAATAACTAATAGTGATACAATTAAATCTGAAAGTACATCTACATATTAAATTGTTTCTTCAACCCCACACTACTATATATATATATTCTCCAAATTCATGTATTTCTTGTAAGTTGTAACCTCAGCCCTAATATATATGGTATTGTATATATACCCTACTATCATCATCAGCCTTTCCCCCATCACCTTTCTCTTCGCCATAGTCCATACACACCCAATCATTTTTTTTTATCTGTAAAGAGCAATATATAGATGAAAAACGAGTACAAGGCTTCCAAAGAGTACACAAGAGGAGTACAAAAAGGGAGACCTAAAAAAAAAAAAGAACTCACGCTCACCTATACCACAGCCAAGTCAAAAACTCCATAAAAGAATCTAAGTTATCAACACTATACAACTTATCCTATGACCACAAGATAAACAAAAAAGTAGATTTCATCCTGTGAACAGAGGGGGCCTCATTCTCAAAAACCGCCCTATTCATTTCCTTCCAAAGCGTTCAGAATAAACAAAGAGGGGTTGCCATTCAAACTCTCATATGTTTTTTGCCGACATTAGTACTTTGCCAAACAAGGAGAAATTGGCGAACTATTAGAGGGAACACCCAGCTAGAATTAGTAATGGCCAAAACCATACACACCCAATCATCAACTCTCCTTAAATATCGATTCCCTCTCACCCCACAAACACAAATTAACATGGGGAAGCTGTTGAACAGTAGTAGCTATTTTCTCTCCCTTTTCTTCATCCTCGTCCTCATTATTTTTAACCCTTCTTCTTCTTCTTCTTCTTCTTCTTCTTCATCAGCAACTCATATGTAAGGAGGATCGTAGTTATATATGGAGCTATACCCAACGGTGTAACCGACTCACCATCACAACTGGTGATGACTGCATTTCAAGAGTTGGGTCCATTTTGAAGATGCATGTCACCATGACCCCATCATCATAGACCAAAACTACTGTCCCAATAATCAAGGTTGCCCTTCTCAGCTAATTAATTAATCACTCCATGAATAAAAAATGTTACATTCATCATCTCATGCATCTATTATTATTAATTACTACACTACAGTATAGTGGGTACGGCCTTAATTAATCATTATTGTTAAATTTGTTTGTGCGGATAAATAAATGAAACAGGAATCAGGGATAAAAGTGAGTGAAGTGACATACAACATACAAGGGAATTCGAGGAACATCAGCCACAAAGGTTGCAGTTAAATTTGATTGCAGTTCCACAAATCCATGTACTTCCCCGGCGCTAGAAGATGTAAAGAGTTTTAGGCCCAAATAGTTTTTGTGGGGAAGAAAATGATAGAATTTAGTTTTAGTCAAACTAGTGTGTTTGACGAATAATATATCGCTTGCATTTTTCCTTCAAGGTCGAATGCTATTAACGAATTACTGAGTTTGGATTTGATTCAATTACATTGTTGGTCTTTCTGTTGCCGTCTTCTTTCTTCTCCATTTCTGCTCATTCGAATTATTATAAGTCACAATTGTCCTACATGCTTGAACAACGATTATTTAGTGAATTTAATAATTTCAATTACCGTTGTCTATGACAGCGATATTATACATTACTTTGAACATTAATTTGGTTTTAAATTAATTTCTGTTTTTTGAAACCAAAATTATTTTAGATTCAAACTAATATGTGATAACTTATTGCAAATGGGAAGCCTTATGGTCTGATCCTACCTAATAGTTCTTTGTAACATGCATGCATCATGCTTGCATGGGAATATAAGAAAATAAATATTAATTGTTAGTACAAAAAAAGTCACCATGTAATTTTTTTTTAATATGATGGGTCCAAGTGCAACTTTATAGAAAAAAAATTTATATATACAATCAGGAGAGTGAAATTCCGTAGATATTCTTTGTTTGTGATTTGATTAAATTGAGACTGCATCAAATATACAATATTGAAAAGGGAAAAGAAATCATTGCAAGTTGAACCTGTTGCTTCAATGGATAAAGAAACTCATATGACTTTCATTATTTATTGGCTAAAAATAATGAAAATGAAATCAGATGACCAATCTTGGATGATTAGAACATGTGATGAAGCCCTAGCCAAAGGATCTACAAATGTGACAGCTAAGTACATTGTATTTAGAGTTTTAGATTGAAATAGTGTTTGTGAAGACTAATGTTTAAATTAGTGTGTTTGATAAAAACCATTATTCTTGAAGAAAGACTTGAGTCTTTATATTAAAAACTATAAATTACAAGTATAAGAGGAGGCCTTATATAGGCTAGGCTATACAACCCTAGAAAAATACAAATTACAACCTAAGGAAAATACAAATTATAATCCTGAAATTACAAATAAATATATAATATAATAAGGGTAACATCCCCCTCGAGCTCATAGATGGTTTAGAGCCATTTTTGAGTTTGGAAGTTAAAACTCGAAAAGTTCCTGGAGGAAGTGGTTTGGTGAAGATATTAGCTAACTGATCAGGAAATAGATTGAAGTGTGAGTGTACCTAAAGCGATTGACGAATGAAGTGACAATCAATCTTAGTAACTTTGTGCGTTCATGGAAGACATCATTATGAGCAATTTGAATAACGCCGTTATCGGAACGAGTTTGGATTCACCGGCGGGTAGAATGGTCAAACACGAGATCCTTTGGCGTAGCGACGTAACCAAATAAGTTCGGTTGCGTGGTAATTTGCCGGTGCTCTGTATTATGCTTGATCTTGGAGCGAGCAACGGCCGGATTTGTTTCTTGCTTCTCGAGATATAAGAGAACCTTTGGAAAGAAAACGATATCATGCGAGTAAGTTGGCGGTGGGTGGTTGAGGATCCCACCTTGATACGCATACGAATATACACGAAGAGTTAATGAAGAATGGGAAGAAAATGAAGACCATCAAATAGTTGCCTTTCGGATGCTCCGAGAAGAATCACGAACATGACGCAATGAAGTGCAGGCTGACCATAAGCTGACTATGACGCCAGGAAATAACAAGGCGATGCCGGTGAGACCAGTTCAGACTCGACAAGGCAGCCGGCGGTATCGGATAGTGATTCATGCATCACTTAAATTGGCGACCAGGTTATACTCGATAGGTGTATAGAGGCTCTCTTTGCCATGAATCTTTGGCTTGTCGGATGTTATACTTGGCTGGTAAGATAATAACCATACGTGAAGAAACTTCTAGACGAAGAGAGTAGTTAAGGGTCGAGATCTTTCATTTCAAATTATTGACCAAGAAGTGATTTAAATCTTATACATGTGTCACACACATGGCAATGTATCCTTCGACATGTCTGAGAGGAGAATAGTGACCGCCACTTGACCAGGCGATCTGAAGAAATTTGTATCAAAAGAGCGCACGAAAATATCTTTGAGAGGCATTGACGACTTTGCAAATATTTTCAAAGCTTGTTTAAGCCCATAAAGTGCTGCAGTGATCGAAATACTTTGTGAAGGAACCGAGGTGAAATAACCAGTGGAAGCTTATTAGACTTCCTCACAGAGTTCACCATTAAGAAGAAGCATTTTGACATCCATTTGAAGGTGGCATTCTTGAGTTCTGAAACTTGACAATAAAGAATGGTATTTTGCTCAGTGGTCTCAAGCCAGCGTAAGTTATCTCAAAGGTGGCATGATTGTGGTTTTACATGTCTCTAGTGACCGTCCTATTGGGAACAAGTGGACAAAAGAAAGCCCGATTACGCTTATGCCGTCGGTTGAGGATTAGGAAAGTGCTAATCATCGAGATCATCACTTGTGGTTTTGTAGCCATCCTAACACTTATTGTTGATGAGTTTAGCGCAAGGGTTTGGTTTTGCTGATATTCGATTTATGTTGGACAAGTGAAGTGTAACTCATGACCTTCAAGCTCGCTACAGCGAACTTTATGTGATTATTCAGAACGGGGTGAGTGGATCTACTTGTATATCACGAGTTGGTTGAAATCTGGCCCAGGATCAATTAATTACATCTGAACGGGTTCTCTCGAATTGCGTAACACAGAGTGATTTATGTTCATCGTGGTTTCAAAAACATTTGTTTGGAGGTTTTAATGGGGCTTAGTGATGAGTTTGAATTGGCGAGAAGTCATATTCTCCATCGGGGATCACCAACCGAGTCTGCAGCTGTCGCAGGTGGCGTTGATAATGGGGCCGGTCTTGAGCCGAACCGAGTTCTATCCGGACCATGGTTCTCTTGCTACCTCCGACCCGCTGTTTATGGGCTGATACTCTGTTTTCCCTCATCGGGTTTACCTATGTTTCCAAGGCAAAGACAATGTCGAACGACATAACAATAAGAAGTCTCTTCTTGTATGGGTTTCTGTAGAACGAGATTAATTCACATTAAAAACCTATTTTACTCGTGGCATATTCTTGAGGAACAGTCTTCACTTTTATTAGACTGTTGCACTCGTCGGCGTATTCTTAATTTCTTCTTTGCTTTGACCGATCGAATTATCGGTATGGACTCCAGGCTGGTTTGGTCACCGCTCATCTCTCTATAGCGGGGTCACAAGATAGCGGTTAATCGGGTTCATCTTTCTTCAGCCTAGTGCAGCCAGCGGCACGCTCTTTCTACGATATTAAAATTTTGCTTCATAGCTTCTTGATTCACCGCTGCAATCATATGACTTCTTCATCTTTGATGTTGTACCTTTGCTTCCACTTCTCTCACTTGCCGCTTTGGGGGTAACTACGCGTAGCTTGAGACCACTTGGCAAAATTATCTCCATTAAATAACGTGTCGGACGAGAAATCTCATCACACAACATATCTAAATTCCGAATCGAAAAAGCGGCCAAAATGGAGTAAGGGACGAAAATAAGAAATCTCGGAATAAACGATAAATTTTTAGGCCAGCGATCCAATCTTGGCGTGGAAAAGTCAGCGGGATGACACCGGCAGAATCCAATGGCCTTGAATAAGGAGGAAAGCACGGTGGCGAAGGCGGTGGTGTTCGGCCCAGGAAAGAATACATCACGGTGGTTGTAATACCTGGGCCGTGAGAGTGAGCGGAAAAAAATAAATCGAGGCTTTGCTGCGATGCATGAAGAAAGACTTGAGTTTTTATATTAAAGCGCAGAGGTATAAGTATAAGAGGGACGCCATATGATTAGGTTATCTGACCCTAAATACAAATTACAATCCTAGGAAATTGCAAAATAAATATAATAATATAATAATCTAACAATTCTTGACAGCGTTTTTTCTTTCAAAAGTTTAAATGCCATAATCACGAACTATGGATTTGAATTTGATTCAATTGTTGTTGTCTTGGATAGCGGCATTTGATTTTGAATTTTATTAGTTATCTTAGAATAGCCAATTGTTTGGAATAACTGTTGTCTAGTCTTCTTTCTCTATTTTAGAATTATTACAGTCAATTATGGTTAATGTTCATGGATAGTAGCATTTGACAATTTTAATTTCAATTGTCATTTGTCATGAGACAGGCGATATTTATTCTAATTTAATAATTCGATTGTTCTTTATCCATGATGACAATACACTATTTTGGACACTATTTGGTTTTTAAACTATTTTTTCTGTTTTTTAAATAAAAATATTTTGATCTCTAAAACTCTTGTATTTGTACCCGATACAAGGTGAGATGGGGTTGGACCATTTTGTACCCACGATGGGTTATGAAGGGTCCATTTTTAAATGCTGGCTTTTGAGATCCGTTCTGAGGAGTTTGGGGTAAAGACATCTTTTCAAATATTGAATCTAACCATTTTTTTCTTAATATTAGAATATTGGATATATGTGTTTTAAATAAAGTTCAGGATTATAATATAAAATAAAACCGTGTCAAAGTGATTTAGTTGTGGCTTTAATATGAAATGGAATATACCAGGGTGACAAAAAAGGTTTCAAAGGCCACACATTAAACAATATTATATTCGAAACCAAAGCTATTTTGATCCAAAACTCTATTATGATGCAGCCATTGAAAGTCAACCGTACTTGATCATTCAAAGAAGCTTTTGACCAGCCACAGGTTTGTATCTTTTGAATACTCCATTTGAGAATTAATAAAAATTCTCCCAAAAAATATTTCCCAAACTATGTCATGGCAAATCGTAAATTAATAATTAAATACGATCAATAAATAACCGCGGTGGCGATAATTAAAAATCGAATTTGCGGAGTATGGTGGCGTGGTGGTTCGTGTGAAGCCTTCAATGGTGACTAATATTGAAGATCATGTAATATATGGCCCGACAATTGGCTAAATCATATGGCGTCTTGGGCCAGAGCAATTGACTGTTACTTCCAGCGCTAGGGCATTATTTTTCCCATTTTCCTCTTCCTCCCTTGTTTTCCGACCATTCGCTGCGGTCCCAGCCGTATTCGCAGCGGCAACACGGCATTTAGGCTGCTTAAACCTCCCACTAGGGCTTGTTTTTCCCTAATTTCCTCTTCCTCCCTCCCTCAGCCCGCTTACGCCCGGCCTTCTTCTTTGCTGTTAGTCAAATTATTAATGGTAGCCCGATTTTAAACTAGACTAAGGTATCTCTGATATCACCTTCGTCGTGGGTATGAAGATGATTGTTTTAATATTTGTGTTCTAATTTTGACTCCACCCTTACGGATGTATAATTGTTTTGGATGACTTGAATTTATGAGGAACTATAGTGGTTTTTGAATATGGAAATATTCTAAAATTGGGGAGCATTGTTTGAGTTTTGGTAGATGATTGAAACTTTCGGCTTCTTGAACCAATAACAGAATTGTTGTTATGTTTGGATTAATTGAATTTTGGATATCAAGATTTAGTTATCTTTTATTGAGCTTTATAATTATTATCATATACAATGTGTGCGGGGACATGCTTGCTTAATGTATAGTTTGTTAGCATAATGTAAGTTTGCCTTTCTAAATTATTACATTAATCTTGCACATATTCAGTGCCAAATAGTTTGCTTATAAATGTTTTAGCTTGTAGCAAGCCATATCAACGCTACAAGCTATGTAGTCTAAAAAATCACAATAGCATATCACAATTCAGGAGTTTTGTACGGAAGTACTTTAATTTGGTGTTGCACCAAATCATAGATGAATGCACTTCAACTTTGAGGACCAGAAATAAAAAATTTCAGTGGAAGATACGAAAGCACTTGGTTCAAATAATCAATATTGATATTATCAATATTATGGTTTTTTAACACTTAATGGGTTGTGAGAATGTAGACATTTCAGACTCTTTATGGATGATTTGGTTTGAGTAAACAATATACCATCATGAAAGAAGATGGCGCAATAGTGATACTAACGAATTTGTTGGGTGATAAAGTAATGGATGTAGCATATCATGAGCTATAGTGATTATATTTTGCTCCATGGGCCCTGAGCCAACTTGAATTTGGTTCTATCTGAGTATTATTTATGGAGTTAGAAATGAAGAAAACACTTCAGCGAAAAAAGCATGCAGAAATATAAATAGGAACAACAAAAATAAACCAAAATGACACAATGATTGAAACTAAGGACATTTTGATTGTTTCTTTATGATAAAAGTTGATGTGATATGGGGATGATTCCTCATATTATTTAATTCATTTGAGACAATAATTTTTGTACATTAATCGGTATGTCTAATTTCAACAATTCCCATTGACATGTTACTATAATGGACAAATATTGAGGATTAAAACAGATAATAGGACCAGGGGAGGCGAAGCGTTATTGTGCTTTGATCTGGGTTGAATGCACGTTTCAACAATTGATTGATATGATATACTTAAAAACTGACCAGTGACAAAGCGAATGTTCAAATTAGTACTCATTTGTAGTATCCCTTGGGTAAAAAAAAGTTCCAACCTTTTCGTCGGGATTCAGTGGTATTATTGCCAAATGTTGGTCGGTTAACCACAAACAACTATTTGAGAAATTTAAGTTAACACCTTAAAGTTGTTCGAGGTCTCAAAGCCACAGTGAACGATACGTGGGTATTATGTAGATTTATTTGTTGCTGACGAAATTGCAATATTTGCTAGCAAATGGAAACTACGGTTGGGCCTAGTGGTCAGTATGTTGATGATGAATATGCGATGGAGATGATGAAGACAGTGTAGATGAAGAACGTAATGATGAATATGCTGAAGATGTTGATGATGAATGCGATGGAGATGATGGGGATGTTGAAGTTGATGGACGTACATCATTCATTTGAGGCTTTCGCTAAGTTTTGGAGGAATGAACAAAAGGATATATGTCTCTGCTGGCACCATCTTGCGGGTACATCAAATCGCCGGATGATGAGACATTGGATGAGCCATCCCATTAGTGTTAACACTTCTTTACCAACACCTCGATTTGACGTGTTGAAAACACGGATAATCTTTGTTCCAGTTGTTTAGACTCCACGTAGATTTTAACATACTATGAATAATTCAGGTGGAGAATTTGTAATTGGCTCCTTTTAATTAATCCCTGATTTTGAGGCTGCAGGATTTGCTGATTAAAGCACACCAGAGTATGTTGTTGTTGCGTTTACTCAAAAAAATTACTCTTTTAAGATGTAAGAAGGCGGAAGAATATCGACATCCATAGAGCTTCGATACGATAGTTTGTGAAAGATACTTCCTTATTTGTTATCAAAACGAATATACCCAAGCGCTTATATTTTATGTAAATCTTGAACGGGACCATCATCAACTAGATTTCGCGTTGGATTTATAACTCACTAAAGGCATTATTGAGCTTTGATTCACATTGACTCGATTGTAAATGAAGGCGAGTGCAGTGGAAAAATGGGATATCAAATATCATCGAAAAGGCATTGGATGGTAAAAGCATAAGCAGATTAAACGATTATTTGGTGACTATCCTGGTCATATCTGAGGTTACCGTTTGTTCTTGGGCGCCGGCGAAACAAATCCTATAGATGTGTTGGTATTTGAAACGCTGAAACTAATGCAAACCGCGCGAGATAATCAGCGGCACGTGTTACGGTTATTCAAACCATCTATTGAAGGAGTTCCAGCGTTGTTGTCCGTTATGAGTATTGATGGTACACATTTGCCGGGAAGTATAGTCCAGGTGTTGATTACCATAGGTGTAATGAAACGTCGGTTGTTTCCATTGACATTTGCTATTACGATGAGAATCTGATGATTTGAAGGATTCTTGGCATGTATAAAAGGCAGAGTTACTCAAAGGGCGAATTTAGTTATATCGGCGGAACATCGGTATCATGCGACGCTGTGGCGATCTCATCTTGATTGAGAGCACCCATTTTGCCTATCAAAGTTGCATGCATCATTTCACAAGCAATTTTATGACCCAGTTCAAAGATAAACTTTTGAAGAATTTGGTATGCCGAGCAGCTTTAGCGAGTACAGAACGCAAATTCAAAAAGCATATGAATACAATTGGAAGAATTAATTATGAAGCATTACAATGGCCTGGAAGGGCAATTACCAGTTACGAATATTCTGACCAGTTCGAAAATACCTGATTAACCTTTCATTTGTTCCGGTGTTTAATAGTAACCGAGAGCTTGAAGCCTACCCGATAGCGCATTGATACGGTTGACCTTTTAGTCTCGCGATTTGCATTTGAAGAGAAGTGATAGGTGCTAATAGATTGACATCCTTTGAGCAATTCTACTGCGGCCTTGTGTGCGCGAGATCGGCGTGTTGTTGAGGTGGTTGATGGTACTGTCCTTTCACGATCACGTGAAGACTATTCATGTAAGTCAAGGAGTGGTTGAACTCATCGCCTCAACTTACATGAAAAAAAGATTTGCACATGTGGAAAGGCGTTGATATATGGCTTTCCATGCTTAGCCATATCATATCGGCATCAACCAGGCATGCGTGGTGATTTCCGTTTGTTTGTGGAAGGCTACTACACTACCACTATTCGTGCTATGACACATGGGCAACCCTTTTCCGTCAAGCTCTTTGAATGAAGATGGTGGCCTCTTTATGATGACACTATGATTACATACCACTTGAGTCAATGCAAGCGCTTTGAAGTGGGCGTCTAAATCAACGGTTGCATAATGAAATGGATGTTGGGAGGCTTGATCACATGTGGGTTGTGCAAGCTGGCTGGGTCGCAATCAGGCGTTCTTTGTAAAGGTATAAATAAAATTGGTAAATGAATGTGTACAAATATGAATGGCCCGGTGTATCTGCCAGGTTTGGTCCTCCTTCTTTGCGTTCACCACCTACGTTCGACTAAGAAGGAGGAGACATGTTTTCGCGATCTTTATTGCATGGGACGACCCAGCTCTTTGCCCGGTTTTTGGATTTGTCTATTGAGAATTGTATGATAATGGTGATGCAAGATGTCAGGCACTGCGGCGGAAGTTCCATTCCTTCCATCTAGTTTGCCACCATCGATTTACCTCACGAGGCTCTGATTTGCTACGCAAAGGTATGTTTTGGTTTTCTTGTCCTTTTTTTTTTTTTTTAATTTTTTGCTTCTTTTTTTTGTATGTGTTGTAATAGGTTGTGATATGTGGTTATTTGTTATGAGGTCCCTTGTTGTGGGCGCTTTGGCTGCGGTGGTAGATTCACGTGTGGCGTGAAGGAGGCTACCAAAAGGGGTTGTTTGGGGAAGTGCTCTTTATTCAACTATAAGTTGGCTTCGATTAGAGGAGATACGACTATAGTTGCATTCTCGAGCTCTTCTAAAGGCCTGGGTTCTGCCTGCCCGTGTGTTGTGAGTATGACATTATGCTCTTAATTCGTGAGAAGCCTAAAGTATGACACATTTGTTGAGTGAAGTGTATTCACCCATTAGTTGTGTTTGCTGTTTGGAATACAATTTAATAGGAATCGTTGCTGCGGGTGATGATTGGATTAAAAAGGAGCTCACGAAAAACAACATCTGACCAGATGGCTGTCGTTGATATGTTATTATGGTTGTAAATTATAATTAGTTATTGTTTGAAGACATAGTTCTCCCAGTTTGTCTTTCTATAGACCTTTCTTGTTACTCCTCTTTCACGGAGATCTTATGAACCATTGCCATTCTGACGAATCAGCGGCGACTCAGGCAAAGCACTTTAATTACCAGAGAAACGAGCGACCTTGGAACCTTCTACACTTTAAGTATTCTTGAAGGGCTTCTCTTTTCTTTGAATATGGTTGAAATGTTTGGGGTGATCAGTCTTATTTTGATGGGTGAGAACATATCTGTTAGTAGTAGTAATTTTCTTATGCTTTGGTTTGTTTGGCGATAGTTTTCTATCATAGTTTTAAAATTTTTGCTAGAGTATTTCATTTTTAAATGCGGTTTCTTGGCATTTCCTATAGTTCAATTGGTAAATCAAGTTCTGCATACCGGTGAGATATCTGCCACCTTCGGATTGGGGCCGCATTCCCCGAGGCGCATTACACGCCGACGGATTCACATTTTAAATCTTATTAATAAGTGTGATACAGAAGGGTAAAGCTGGTTCTTCTGTTCTATCATGATTAGAGATGTATGTCTTTGTTTCATTGCGTTTGAAATTCCCATCATAAGAAGGGCGCCGAAGGTCCCGAGTCTGTTATGATAATATCAAATCATTATTCTGGGTAAGTAAATGTGGTTATTGAAGTTCTTTTTTGCGAAATTATTTTGACGACATCTGATATTTGGTTTCAGTGTAGTGACTAACACAACCACTTAATTGGGTTTGGTTCCATTACACACCAGACAACATAAAGAAGAAAAAAGTAGAAGAAATACTTGAGGAAAAGGTGGCCATTTGTTTGCCAGTCTTATTGGTGTCTTGGAATTCTATTCCCAGCGTAGGAATTACAGATTAATCGCATTCTTAAATACAGCAGAATCCTGGGTCATCAGAAGTGAGTACTTTTGTCGACCAGGGCTATTCTCCACTTCAGGTGCTGATTTAAAAGGAAATTGTAAAGTTTAAGTAATTGGTTGGCTGGATGGTTGATGATTGAACATTTGTTTTAAGCTAAGAAGTGATGGGGTTTTGGGTTCATCATTCTCACAGATCATGTAATTCCCACCTCTTATTTTATAAACTCATCAGGGCCATTGATAAATGGTCTTTGATGGAGGGATTATCTTTAAATATAAAAAAATTTGGAAAGTAAGATGATGAATAATACTAACGCTTATTTCTCAAATTATCTGAACCCATAACTTGCATTCCTTGATGGAAACGTGTCTGAGATATCTAGATTATTATCAAGAATATGCCAATTAAGGATTTCTTTTACTTTGTGAGTTAATATTACACAATCCATTGAAGATCAAAAAGAGAATCGAGGGACTATACTTAATTGCAGAGTTTCCCCCGTGGATTCCTCCTAAATAAGAGGAGTTTAGAACTCCATAAAACTTACAAGAACAATTATAATTAAAGAGCGATTAATCATAAAAACAGTACCTTTTGGAAATCAGAATTCACTTGTAAAACTGAGAATGACGAATGTGAGATATTAGGATTTAAAACAAGATAATTATTTCTGCTGAAAGATTACAAACGCTTGAATCTAAAGCTTCCAATAGAGAAGAACTCTTAAATCTGGATCTACACACTTTAACTCAAAAATGGAGAAAAAACTCTTTCCTTTCAAAACCTAAACCCTAGAAGTCAAAAACTGCCTATTACTTGTGTCCTTGCTTTATACCCTCCAATGTGATTCTTTCCCATTTTGGTTCTGTCGACAAGAGTGCTCACACGCACGAGTTCCCGACAAATTCAGCATTCTCTATAGACAAAATTCTAAGACACTACTAGTGATGTACCTGCACAATTTCACCATCGTAATTTTTTCGAGACATGTGTACTCCCAGACACATTTGTGTTGTACCTAAGATAACAGCCCACCGCCACTTTTTATGATGGTGTACGGGTACATGAATGACGACCTATTAATTCTAACCTTCAAGCTTTCCCTTGTATTGCCTAGAGTTCTCGAGATTTCACAATTGTTCGCCTCATCCGTGAGTGCTCATATTGGCTTCCCTGACATACATCCTGTATACTTTCGCTTTAAACCTCAAAGACCCGGCACAAGTCTAAACATAGAAGAAATTAAAATTACCTATCCTTATGCCAAATGTAAATTGTGATTTAGATGTGCTAAATTCACTATAATTATTAGTTGCTCAAATGTGTATTCATCATCGCGCCTTTATTTTTGAAGATACCAACTAGTTTTCACTTGAAATTACATTTATTAACTTCTATTTTTCTCTCTTGCTTATTTATTTTGATTTTTAATCGCCATGTAACACACTCCGTCCTAAGAAATGAATTGATTCCCTTCTCCAATTACAAATCTTACTCAAAGTTGGTAATAAAAGGTTATGTCAATGTATATACATAGTCAGTGTTCATTAGTGATCGTGAGGAGGTTGGAACATTAGCCATTTCATGCAATTTCACATTATACTGCCGCTGAATTTTTATATTCAGTTCAAACTGACAAGCATCGCAATGTGTTAGATTTTCTTCAATGATATCGCATTTACGTAGTATCGCCCTCGATTGGAATGGGGGCAAGCTCAAGTGATAACGCCTGAGGTAAATTCGACCCCTAAGGCCGCCTTAACTACAAACATGGAGAAAATATGAAATTTTGGCACATGGGGATTCACAAGAATGTCAAATGAAATGTGATGTTTCAAACTTGTTTTCCATTTATGACCAGATGAAGGTTAAAATGTAAGAAAGGTAGGTTTTCCATTTAGAATACAATTTATTTAATCGTTGTCAGCTGAGACGATGGATCCAATCCTCCGAAAAACAACATCTTCCCCTCCAATAAGTAGGTAGCTTTGTTAATAGCACAATTTGATGATTTTTAATTGTTTTTATTTTTTTTTATCAATTCCAAAAATTATCATATAAATTAGTCTCAAATGGGAGGATACTCAGGCGCTTATAAAATGAATGCGTGGAACTTCCATCCTACAAATTCGACTCTCATAGTAGATGTATATTTTGCATGTAAATATGATTTTCATCATGCCCTTCTCAAGTAGTCAGATTTCCACTTTTTCTTGTGCAACTAGGAGCTTCAATTTTATTAATTTTGCATGATGTACTAGTTCGAAAGGTGCAAATGCTTTTTCGTCATCATTGTCATATATCATTGCCAAACGAACTCTTAATTTGTGGACGTGGGAGCAAAACTTGATATGGGTGTTGTTGTGGTAGTGGCTTTTAATGGATGCCTGCATGCTGCCTATTTGGTCTTGATGTAGAAGGCTGTCTCGAAAAGATTGAGTTCAGGGTTCTCAACCGCTATCTAGATATGTACATAAGAAGTTCAAAAGAAACAATACAAAGCTTATAATCGTGCTGATTTTGTCACTAACGAGCCCAAATAGATGATCGGCTCATTACTCTTCAAGTGGGTTTGAGTTTCAATGCTTCTTTCGTGGTGATGCATCTTTATTTTGAGTATTGTAAATTAATATGCTTTGCTTAAACGATTGTATGTTTCTGCAGATATGGGACAATTTATTGTGGCAAGAAAGATTTCGTAGTCTCTGTTGCATTTTTATAGAGGAGCAGATTGATGTGTTTTAGTTTACTGGGTGGTTAATGTTATGAGGTCATTTGATGCCCTCGACAATTGGTATGCTGAGTTTCCTCAAACAAAGCATGATGCTTTCATTCTTGTTCGTGTGCTTTCAAACATTAGAAAGAGTTATCTAATATTGTGTCTTCCATGTAGATTTAGATGCTAAAGCTCAACCATTCTCTCCGCACCCATTTTGTATGAAGAGGAGGTCGATGAGGCAGTAAGAGGGCTAGTACATTTTCACCACAAATACAATGGTGATGAAAATGAAGAAGCAATCGATCCTGAAGAGGACAGATCTATACTAGTATAATGGCACCGCTTATTATATATGTCAATTTGTATTTGAAGTACATCTCTTGATTATAACTGACACATGCGCATCGGTATCACTTGAGCAGAACTAAGCGCATTTGGCCGTGTTTGGAAAGAATGTAAAATCTGGATTCAAGAAGCAATGGTTTCAAACCAAACCCATTCAAGACAACTCAAGCTAAAGGGTATGAAAGCTATGGGAGCCATGAAGAAGGTGATGCGCATTTGGGTTCGGTGTCAAGTAAATTATGAAACAGAGTCGAAATAAATTGGCCAATTTTTTATCCCTTCTTCCAAATACCCTTATGTTAATTGTACTTTGGGCTACACTTGAACAATTGCTATACTAAAGAACCAACAATTATCAACATTAGGTTCCGTTTGGAACTGAAAAATACTAAGAAAGAAAATAGAGAGAAAATAGACAATAAAAATGGAAGGGAAAGATATATCGAGAAAATAAAATTAAGTTTAAACTTAATAAATTACTTTATATGTTTATTCATTATTTTATTTGTTTTTGTTGTACAAGGACTAAAATTTAAAATATGTATAATTTGATTATATTTGATTTTTTTTTTTTCGTATTTTCTATTAATCCAAAATATGAGAAATATCTTTTCTTTAGTATTTTTCTCTTTTCACATTTTTGGGTTCTACATGGATCATAACTCGAATCACAAAATTAAATTGTAAAAAAAAAAAAAAACAAGGAGGAATGAGAATCTGAATACCAACCAAAACCAACCCAAATTCACCAAAAACTAGCCAAGATTGGGTATTCTTTATCTGCAATTTAATCATTTTATTTTTTAATATCCTTCATATTTTAAATTGTTTATCATTATTGTTCTGCCATTAATATAACAAAAAAACCTAACTTATTCACATATTTTGAATTTATAATATTTTCTAATAAAATCAAAATAGAAAATTTATTTTTTAAAACCATGCTTTATAGAAGATCCATTTTAGTAGATTATTTTAACCCTCATATAAAATTCTAATATCGATATCTCAATAAAAAGAGACATTTTACTCCTTTTAGCAAAAATAATTTGTCAATAGTTGATGGAGAATTTGATGATAAGATACTTGAAAATTTATAATCTATTATATATTTTAAATTTATTATTTTTTTTCTAAATTTTAAAAATAAATATTGTATCTAACATTGCTTGAAAATGTTACTCTTTAATTCCGTATTCCTCTCTTTTTCACTGCTTTATTTTCCTGGATTTGTTGATGTAAATGACAAACAAATTGCACAATGGAATGTCACCCCACCATAACTCTACCTTCGGAGTCGGCAAGATTGGACAGCCAAACACAAGACCATTGATGTAAAAATGTGGCCATATGTTTCCAAAAGGCACAAAGAGCTGGAACAAAATAAGGGAAGGGTACGAAATCGCACGAGGCTTGTTATCGGTGATTTTTGTTCCAATTTCATTAACTATTGAATATTACGCTTTAGTACTCTATGTTCTTGTTATATGCTCCCTATTTAAGGATCATGTGGTCCTGTTTTTATGTATATATTTTTGTTTGTTACCTATCACAGATTCACATGCCTCACGTACATGACACCTTGTGATTTATCTTACTACATCCAATAATAAACCCTAAACCCTAAAAACCCTAAACCCTAAACCCTCAAATCAAAATTATAAAACCCTAAGACCCCAAACCCTAAAAAACCCCACGTCTCTAAAACCCAAATACCCTAATAATGTTTAAAACCCTAATGCTCCTACAACCCAAAAATCCAAAACCCTTAAACCCTAAAAACCCTAAAACTTTAATACCCTAAAACCCTAATCGATGACACCGAAAAATCCAAGATGAACATGTTTTGTATTTTGAAAATCCCGTAGAATAAAAAAAATATTTAATTTTAGATAATACTAAAATTGCATTTTTTTTATGTATTCAAAACCCCATTTAAATTTAGAGACCATAAAATTGTGTTTTTCTTGTGCATTATTAAATTCTTATTAATAATGGTTTGAAATAACCTGCATTTCCTAATTCTAATTTTCTTATTTTTTGTTGCATGCATTGTAAAAAAAATCCAAATTATACTTACAATCTAGAATTATTTTTTATAAAAAGCGGTACATGTATAAAAATAAAAATCCTATATGGTGTCTCATGCATAATCATGCATAATCTTCAAAAAACATAGTATATACCAAATCATGCATATATCAAAACATTTAAATATAATAAAACATTTTATACAATTCATATATAAAATAACATGTATCAATGAGTCCTACAAGATGGCGCCTTACGCTCTCTTAGACGACGCTTGTGGAATAAATGCAAATTCTGTCAGGGCAACAGATCCTCGTGGTGTCCTCGAGACGGAACCGAGGGAGCTGATGGAGCCGAGGTAACTGATGGATGAAGTAGTCAATGTACACGTTGAGTACGAGGTCGCCTAGCTGGAAGTCTACCCCACTCAGGTAAAAGGTCATGATGAAATATCCATGGGAGGCAATGTATGGGATGGCAAGGGTGTGACAACAATGTGATACTCCACGGTATGGATGTCAAGCTCGCGACACCGGATAAGGCATGCACGCCGTATGTGTGGGGTAGGGAAGCGGATGCGGTGGCGCGTGGGCAGGAAGGTGATGTGTCAACGCTGGGCATAAGATGTGGCTGCAAAGGGGGCAGGAAGCCATGGATGGCCAATGTGTAGGCTCAAAGGCGACACAATGTGTGGGTAATGGAAGATGATGCAAGGTAAATAGGAATGATATGTCAACGCACAGGGCATTAAGGCTATGCAAGTGTAAAGTGGGGGTATAAACATCTGCTTGTGAGGGGTGGCATGAGAGGGTATTGAAGTAGGCAACCTGATCATGTACGATACCGCTGGTCAATTGGCTTCACACTATGACCGCCCACCATCTCAAAGACGACCCAAGGCCAACTCCCCTCTACCTCTCCCTCTCCCCACCCCGAATGGGCTGCATACGTGAAGGAGTGGGATGACACCGAGGTCTAATCGATGGTCCATGTGACGCCGCCTCCCGAAACAGACCCCCGCACGCGATTGCCTTCCGATCCGTAACAATCGATCTAGCAATACATGGTGTATGTCGCACAATGCACCAACGGTAGTAAAACGAGAGCGATCGACTATGTCAACCATGGCGGCGATCTGAGTGAACCAAATAAATAATTATAATTACATACTATATTGATTAAAATTAGGTAAAATTGCCCATAAAACAAATGAGTCTAACTTACCAAAACATGCGTATCTATGGGGCCGTAGCATGGAACCTCATATCATCCCTATGCGCTGGTGGTGTCATAAACGTCGTGGTAATACGACGATACCACTACATGTATGGATCATGGAAGTCCATCAAACCCACCATAGGGGGTGAAGTAATGATCCTCGCCGATTGCATATCCCATAATGCTATGTACGGAGCATGATACGTCGCCCAATCGCGCTGGTGTCGCCCACGTGCATCCACTCTATGTAGCTCCTGCTCGTAAGAGCAAGTTGGAGGTATCTCCTGATGTAGCCCAAACTGGCGCAAGACGCGCTCTGGACGATGCCACTCAACAGTCTCGAAACATATGAGCGGTGACATCGTGCGCCAGATATCCTGATCAGCTAAGAAAATATCGAGAAGTTGGTCAACCAACTCTCCGACGTACGACTGCCATAAGACCTACACATTAACCATCGACGCCAAAGACTTTTGGTGAGGAACATGAATTAAATTACTATAGAACCATACACTTTTACATATACTACCGACGGCTTGTACGCTCAGTTGATCTCGATATAGGAGGAGGACACCGGATGGGTTAAGCACCCGTGTCAAAGGTACTCTCCACCTACAACCCAATGGAAGAGGTGGCTCTGCCTCTACCTCTGGCTGTGGCTCAGGCTGAACGCCATGCTGAACTTGTAATCCATCGTGCAGACTGTAACACCCCGAAATATATCCTAGTTGTTTTCAACATGTTAGGGTATTATATCGGCATAAATTGAAATTTTCGTAAAGTAACCGCTAAATATAGATTTATAAACCCTGAAATTTGACCGCTGAGTAAAGGCAAAACCGTAATTTGTCCAAAAAGGGGCATCAAAGACATGGATTATGAAATTAGAGGCCAAAGTATAAATAATAAGACTTGTAATGTAATTAATGGAAGTTGGGATTAAATAAATAATCAAAACTTTATTATAAAGACGTGGGGAGACCTAAAATGCATTAATTTGGTCTCCAAACAAGAGGTCTCACAAGGGAAGGAGGAAAGGGAAGGAGAAGAAGGAAGAAGAGACTGGGCCAAGGCATGGATGCTTGACTTTGGTCTGAATTCTTGTATGGAATTCCTCAAGTTTTATGTGAAGGTTCATGCAATTGTATGGTTAGGAGTCATTCAAACCTATGGTCATAGATCACATCCAACCAAAGTTTTCTTGAAAGTAGGTTGCTAAAATTCTAAATGGCACAAGATTAAGGAAATCCTCATTTTTAGGGAGGGATTCATGGTAATTGTGTTAGGGCTTACAAATAAAACCCTATAACTTTATAATTATTTGGCATGGGTTATAAATCCATACTATAGTTGCTTTCGGGAGGTATTCATGATAGGTTTTTGATCTATGGATGAAAGTGCATGAGAAAGGGGGAGAAAATACACATTCTTGCAGATGCCAAGTAGAAGGTACCTGATACACTTTGAGCTCTACTCGGTACATCTTCAGTTCTGGGTCAGCTTTGGGCCAAAGTGTACTGGCACACATTAGAGGTACCTAGACACCGCTCTTCCTCGTTCGACCAGCTTATTTTGGCTATAACTTGCTCATTTCTTATTTGATTTGAGTGATTCAAGTTGCAAATTAAAATAGACTTCATGGAGAACCAAACATAATATAATAGGTACCTCCAAATTTTGACTCTAGATAGCCCAAAAATTCACTCAAAGTGGGGCTATGTGCGTTTCCATTTCCCGCATCGCTTGATCAGCGGGAGGGGTCCAGTTGTTTTGACAGAACTCGAGTTTCTTTGGTGAGTCAATTTGTGATTCCAATGAATATAACCCTTAGCACCTTAGCTTTTAAATGAAAAAGCACAAAGGATAGTGCCAAAATATGAAGTTAAGACCCTGAAAAGTGAGCAGCTTTCAACCGGTCCTCGAGTAAAATCCAGAATGCCATAACTTCGCCGATGATCCGATCGATTGATTCCATAATTCCCGGGTAAAGTAGATTCATAGAAGAATAAGAATACATGAATAAGGTGTGATTACATACGCATCATACCTACCGCATATGAAATACGATCTATCCCGAACACATACTGTGGCTAAGAACGCCCTATTATAAAATAAGAATTAACGAACTCATATAATTATAAAAATACCTAAGACCTGCTATTAAATGACACTCAAGACTCTGCTTCGAATAGTACTTCAGGATTTCGATTAGTGCGTTCTCAAGACTTCGATTAGTATTTCGGCATTCCCCGTTAGTGCTCCCGCACTTCTAAGTAGTACTCTACTCCCGACAAGGTTACGCACTCCCGTCCCGTTAGTGCCACAGCACTCCCCGTCCCGTTAGTGCCACGACACTGCCTCGTTAGCCACGGCACTCCCGTCCTGATTAGTGCCATGACACTCCCGGGTCCGTACACTAGAGATCCCGCTTTGTGCTACGACACTCGCATCGTATAGCATCTTCGCATACTTATCAGGCCGTGTCTTACACTTTATTAGTACCGGGCCCTGTATTCCCATAATTATATGATAATAACTCAATAATGAATAAGAGGAAATGAAAGTATCATTCGATCTCGTAATACCTACTGCATCAATACAAGTAAGCTCAGAACTCCGATGGAGACCCGAATAAATATAAGTCCTAATCCAAGATAAGTCCAAGAGGTACCTACCTAGTACTTCCTCGTGATAATGAACTTGTGTAGTACCTAAGGGTACTTTTATATAAGAATAAGCATAAGTAATTGTATGCATCCATGATATGAATGCATGTAATTTCTAATCTCTGTTATTGTTATATGTTGAACATAAATGTATACGTGCATATCATATATGTTTCCAATTGCGTAGTTTAGCACGGGTTTTTAATCCGTAGGTACAGGAGAAGACGCTCGAGAACTTCCGTGATTCTTCAGTACAACACACGAGTAGGGTTCATCACTGTAGGTTCCGAGACTCCGATCGCAGAATTATAGTAATGGTATAGTTTTCAATATGTAAATGAGACTTCAAGATCAGATATGTGTGATACTATAAACACCACTACTATGGTAGTTTTATTTCTGACTTTGTATATGATGTTGAGATATTATAAGACTTGGATGTACCAATGTCTAATTAATCAGGTAAAGAGTCCCAAGATAGTGTCTCCGTCCGAACCAGGCTCTGATCCGCCAATCGGGTCTGGGCCTGAATCTGTGTGACACTTAATTCCTCACTACGACGCCATCGACATCATGTAAGGCATGAGGGAATGGCGGTGCTGGATATGGCGCTGATCGCCCAAAATCGATTCGACCCACATGAAGTCTCTCCCAAGACCATAGCTGAATATAAGATAAACATAAATTAAGCAATCTAGTTACGTAGCTGAAAGTGTATGTAACACCCCAAAAATACCCTAAAATTTTTATAATAAAAATTATTATATATTCGTATATTGAGCCAATCTGTATTTTTCCGGAAATTTTTTTATTGATTAGATGATTGTTGAACTTAAATGAACCCAAGTGAAAAGAGAAAATATAGAAATTAGAACAAATCTAAGGGTCAATTGTATCAAGTTTATATGTCTAAGGATATTAGGAGAAATAAATGAGTAAAGAAAAAATCAAGGAAATGACATGTGGCATGTAGGAAAGAGGGACAAGCTTCTCCTTTAAAAGTACGATTAAGAGGATCCATAAGAAAAGAAAATAGAGAAAAGGGAAAGTTAGAGAGAGGCTCCACCTTCTCTAGATTTTCGATGATCGGGACCACAGTCTCCCACACAAGCACGGTGGAGTCCTTCCTACAAGAGCTACAAGTAGAGACTTGACCGGGACTTCGACAAACTCCATGAGGTATGTCTTCTCCTACTTGGTCTTCTTTCTACCCTAAGTGATTGTTGGTAGTTATCTGGCCTTAAGGGAAAGTTTGGTTGCATTTAAACCATGTAAGCTGCCACATCAGGTAGTGCGCAGCTAGCCGAACCTAGAGCTGATTTTTGGGTACGAAGTGAAGGGAAATGAGAAAAGGCCCTTCTAGTAAATTAGCCACATCAATTAGCTTGATGTTAGGCTTTGAATTCTCGATTTTGACCTCTGTAGACTAAGCTATAGTCCTTTGATCGCAGGTCAGCCCACTAAATCCGGGTCGGGTCGGCTTTGTCCAGCCGGTCAACTAGCCGCATCTTTGTAGGAACAGGGTTTTTGGATCAGAAATAAAGAGAATTTGGCAGTAAGTCCTCTGTTAAATTGTAGCCACATCAATGAACTTGATGTTAGGCTTTGAATCCTTAATCTCGACTTTGCACCAAGTTATGGTCTTTTTACCGGTCAAACGGGTCGGTCGCCAAACCGGTAGTTGTCAAACGCGTCGCCAAACAAAGGTCGCCAAACAAAGGGTCGTCAAACAGTTGTCGCCAAACGCTGGTCGCCAAACGCTGGTCGCCAACGGCGGTCGCCAAACAGCTGGTTGTCAAACAAAGGTCGCCAAACAAAGGGTCGCCAAATAGTGATCGCTAAACAAAGGTCGCCAATAGTGGTCGCCCAACGCTGGTCGCCCAAATGCTGGTCGTCCAACAAAGGTCGCCAAATAGTGGTTGGGTCATCCAACGCACGCCCAACAAAGGGTCGCCAAACAAAGGTTTCGCCAAACAGCGCTCGCCGCCTCGTGTCACCGCCAAAGTTGACTACGCATGACCTTCAACTTCGAAGGTCATATCTCCTTCGCTTCAACTCCGATTAGTGTTCTTCGACTCTATGGAATCCATTGAGTCAAGAATACATTAATATTCCTGAGGAGATAAAGATGTTCGACCGAGGTGGTAGACGAGCCTGTCCGGGGCCTCGGTCCTGGTCACGCTCAGATTTGACTGTATGATCTCCAACTTCTGAAGGTCCTAACTCCTACGTCCGAACTCCGATTCGAGTGTTCTTGCACTCTATGGAAAGCCCATTGAGTCAAGAATCCATCTACATATAGAATGTTTAAATTGGAACTCATATTAAACTCCGAAAATCAATCCTAACCAAAACCACTAGTACACTTTGAATAATATCGTTTTTAATGGTTTTGGAATGTCAGGACCACGATATGGCAAGCCAACCGTGATTGAGATTCCAAGGATTGGAATCAAAGTGCAAATATTTTCGGGGTTTGTTCTACTCAACTCCTATTCCTCAAGCTAAGTTTTTGCATGTTGTTCTTAAAAGCATATTGAATTGATTTAATTTGGATGGAGAAAGTGATCGCTAAATATTTCTGCGATATAAAAATTTCATGATTATTGAAAATAAATCGTTTATACAAGCGCATATATTGTACTATATTTTGCTATAAAGGATTTTGAACGCCTCTAATAGAATGTTAACCGCTTATTTCAGATTATGATAGATCGTATACCAGGTCAGCAAGATCGCGAACTATTGACGCGGTCACCCGATCGCGCCTGCTGGGATCAGACGGCGAAGTGTCACTATTTGATTGTTTATAACCAGTCAGCAGCCCGGGCTGGGACCGTGCATCAGGTTATAAAACCAGGTGATACCGGCCAGGCCACGGACCGCGTTTGACTGATATCCTCAGAGACATCAAGACATAGGTTAAATTCGCTAAGGGCATAACCGACCGATGGGCATAACTCGAATTGACGGCATAATCAAGTGATTGACAGAACCGACCGATTGCATAACTGAATTTATTTTTCAGAATCACCTGATTTTCGTAATTGAATGAATGTCGAACTAAATTGAATTTGTAGAGCATATTTGAATTGATTTTAGATCAGGGAAATATCAATATGAAAATGTATTTATGGGATGATCAATGAACTATAATTTATTGTATATATATAACAAAGTATATGTAATGTATTTATATTGATCATCCAAATGATCGAAGTTCAATTATTAAATCGCATAAATTGATTTAAGCCGGAATCGTAGGAATGGATTTGTATAGAACCAATTAAGCATGAAAATGCTAGCGTATCGTTTTACCAACGCGTTGTGTACCGAGTGATAGAGCAGTGACTGATAATGCACGCAAGATTACAGAACACGAAGTCATAAAGAGTTAGAAATCTCTGAGTATGCTCCGACATGTGCACTCATTTCATTGCGGTTCTTTTGGAGCATATATTTTGTATAAACAATTTGAATATCAACATCTATTTTAGAAATCATTTTGAAAATGCTTGATGCCTACATTGTAAATGGATTTTGTTAAACGTGAATGTTTACGGGCTTGCCCACTTTACCGCTCCGCAAAGATATGATTTAGTAATTTTGGTGTTTTAGTGGCATCCGGGACTTCCGGTTGGATCAGCTGGCGAGTCGGAGTGCAGTAGGCGATCAAGCTTTATTTGGAGTATCAGGCCTAGTTTAGGCGGTTCTACAAAATGATTTTTAAATTGTTTGTAAACGATTTTGAAATTGTGTTTAACATGCATTTCATTTGCGTATAAAGGATGACATGACTCGGCCGGGATCTTCTGCTGGTCTTAATAGGATAAGCATGGGCGATTAAACTACCAAATTGAAAGGGTGACGAGGATTCGCTGAAGCAGTCTTGCTAGTGTGGAAGGTGGGCAAGCATCCCATGCCCGGCACAATGAATGAACTAGAACAAGTGGCTGAGGAAGTCGCATGGGTATCCTCGGCGGCTAGGTCGGAGGGCATTGCAGGCCCGGGGCAACCATGCGCAATTGCTCAATGATCGGCCATTGAGGAGAATGGCAAGATGCAGGCCTGTAGATTTTATGGAAGAAGAGGATGGGCCTTCTATGGCGAAAATTGGCTCGAGAGGCCAGAAGCGCGATGCTGTGCAAATGCGTGCACAATGAGGATTGGAATGTGTGACTATTGCCGAGGGATGAGGCTTATCGATTGAATTGGGTTTAGTGACCGGGACCGCACCATCGGAGAGTAACATCAGGGTTCTTCTTGGATGGATTTGAAGAAACATTATGTGGAGTCGCATTTATGCGAACAACATGGGGCGAGAGTTTCATAATCTGAAGCGAGACGGATAGGTGTGGTGAATAGAAATTTCCTGCGGTTCGACAAGTATGCTCAGAGATACTTGTGAGTGGGGAAGAAAAGTGCCGTAGGTTTGAAGATGGCCTTAATGTGTTTCGGGCCCATGTCCTGACATTTTGCCATGGTTTCAAATATTGACATGTGCATTGAATGGAAAGAGTAAAGAAAGAAGGAAAAAGAGAAATGATAAAAGACATGGAAAAAAAATCCAGTCGATCCGACTCACAACAAATGACAAAGGGAAGAAATTAAGGGGACCCACGGGGTTGGCTCCGGCTATAACCGCAGACTGCCGTTAGGAATACTATACCCGGCCACCATCAGTTCTTAGTACAGGTCCTTCTAGAGGTGGGTGCTCCCATTGCCCCATTGTGGGAATATCATAAAGAATGTTGGAGACTACGGGTGCTTGTTTGATTTGTGGATCCAAGGCATAGAGCAACAAGAGATTGTCTAGAGCTCGTTTCGTTCTACATTTTCCCGCAGGAGGCGGGAGTGAAACGGTGTATGAGCAATAAGGTGTTGCATCAGAGTCGTTAAGGGACAGGGACCTGAGCTTTGGGCGAGCAAGATGGGTGTGCTCTGGCTGAGCATGTAATCGACGGTGGAAGATGCATCGGATGTGATAGTCATTGAATTTTACTATCTTTTGGAATACATGTCATGTTGATGAATCCGGGATCGACTCATTCATACATATGTACGACATACCCAACCTAGATAAATTAGAGAAATTGAAACTGAGTATGACATCTTGGTGACAGACAGCTTGGCCATAGTGTTGTGTGAGCGAGAGTCTATGGGGGTGTACATCAAAGAATACGAGTATGAATTTTGGGAGATTTGATTGAGTTATCCTTTGGGGGATTTGGTGTGATATTGGGATGGGTAGTTTGTCGACATCAAGCGATAGTCGATTGTAGAATGAAGAGTAACCTTAGAGACACGAATGAAGATGAAGTAACCTTCATCGGTGAGAGGAATCAAATCATCTATCTAATGATATACCAGCCACTTCTTTAGAGCAATCTTTGAAAGGATGTGAAGCCTACTTGGCTTATGTGATTGATATGGTGAAGCGAGGCCTGAGTGTATCAGATATCCCTGCATTAGCGACTTTGGGATGTGTTTACGGAAGAGTTACCAGGATTGCCCCCACATAGGGAGATTGAGTTTGCTATTGACGTTGTACCGGTGCCACAGGCATCAGCTACAAAGCTCTCAGAATGGCTCCCACCTTCATTAAAGGTGAGTGCGAGTTGCAAGAACTCTTGAAAAAAAGGTTTTATTCGAGCCAAGTGTATCACCGGGAGCTCCGTGCTTTTGTTAAAGAAAATTTTATTTATTTATGTATTGATTACAGGACAAGCTGAACAGAGTTAGCAATTAAGAATAAGTATCCGTTACCCCGAATTGATGAGTTTGTTTTGAGCTTGATTAAAGGTGCAAACCATCTTTTCAGGGTGACTTGCGATCACAGGTATATAGTTGAAAATTAAAGATGTGTGTGCATAAAGCGGTGTTGAGGGCGATGGACATTATGGTTTAATAATGCCGTTTGAGTTAACAGCTCCTCGGCCAGTTCATGGACCTAATGAATGTCATTTTCAAGCCAGTATATGGATCGAGTTTGTCATGTAGTGTTCATAAACGACATTCTTGTGTATTCAAAAGATGGAGATAGTCATGACACACACCTTAGAGTAATGTTAGAGACTTTGAAAAGAAGCATTTGTATGCAAAAGCGAGCAAAGTGTGAGTTTTGGAAGAATGAGAGAATCCTTTCTTGGGCATATAGTATGTCGAAGAAGGAATCAAAGTAGATCAGAAGAAAATAGAAGTGGTTGTTGAATGGAAGCCACTAGAAATGTTACGAAGTGCGTAGTTTCTTGGGACTCTTGAGGATACCACAGGAAGGTCACCGTTAAGGGGTTTTCTATGGCTACGGCCTAGATGGCGAGATTGCTCAGAGAAAAAATGTAAAGTATGAATGGAGTGAAAAGTATAAAGAAAGAAAGAAGTTTGATAAGAAGTTGAAAGCATTCTTGTAAAACTCCGGTTCTTACTCAACCGACCGGCGGTAGAGAATATGTGATTTTTAGTGATGCGTCGTTAAATGAACTTGGATGTGTCCTAATGCAAGAGGGTAAAGTGGTAGCCTATGCGAAACGGGGTTGAAGCGCCATGAAAGGAACTACCCCACATGATTTGGAGATTAGCGCAATTGTATTTCTTGTTGAAAATTTAGGAACATTATTTGTATCAGAGAGAAATTATTTCATACAACGTCGCTAAGAGTCTTAAATGTTGCCCTCACGTGAGAGCTTAACTTGAGGCAACGGAGATGGATGGAATGATAAAAAGATTATGGCTAGTAATTGATTATCACGGGAAAGGCGATGCATTGTGGCAACTTTAGTAGAAAGTGTCTGACGCAGGCGTTGAATGCCCATTCATCTATTATATGGCCCGATGATCTTTATAAGTAAGCCGTCAGCGAGACCCGAGTTTGTTGAATCGAGTGCTAGAGCCTGAAGGAAAGAAAATTGTTGCCATAATAAATGGATTAAATGGTAAGAAGCGAGTTCACGGTGAACGAAATGGAGTGTTGTATTATAAGGGATCGGGTTTGTGTACGTATAATGTTTGAGGAAATTCATACTTGAAGAGGCGCATAGTGGATCTTTTGCCTATCCATCCGTTAGCAAGAATGTATCGAGATTAAAATGTCGTTACGGTGATCAGGGATGAAAGGTAATGTCGAGAATTTGTGGCCCGATGTTTGGTGTGTCAAAGTAAAGCGAGCATCAAGTTCCTTGAGGATTATTAAACTAGTAGAATTGCAGTGGAAATGGGGCCAGAATCACCATGGATTTTGTGGTTGGTTACCATTGGCGAGGGGAGAAGGCGCGTGACTTCGGTTCGGTCGTGTAAGATCGATTAACTAAGTCGACTCGCTTCCTACGGTGAAGCGGACTATTCACTTGACAAGCTAAGCGGTACGTGTATAACGAAATCGTTCGGTTACGTAAATTCCTATATCCATTATTTGAATAGAGATCAGGAGTTTGCGTCAGGACATGGAAGGAAGGTGCGGAAACCTTTGACGCGTAGGCGCTGGATTTGATTGACGTTCTTATAAACGGATGGATAAATGGGAGAGCGAATCGGGATATTGGAGATATCTGTAAGGGGTGTAGTTATAGCATGGAGTATTGGATCAAACATATAGTAAATTGGGGCAGTGATGAAGATAAATCTCAGGAGTGGATATAAGTATATGAAGGAAGAAAACAATGAGATATGGGACTTTTACAGAAGCAGTCAGAAGGTGGTTTGACAATCTCTGATGAAATGTGATGCGATGAGTGACTGACTGAACATCAATCTGTCTGGCTCATGAAAGATCGATATGAGATCGCGAAGGTGTTTTTAGGCCTTGGAAGAAGGTGATGAGATTTGGGAAAAAGACGAGTTGGGCCTAGATTTGTTGGCCTTTATGAAGTGATTGAAAGTGGGACCCCGGTGAAAATACGAGGAATGGCATTGCATAGGACTTGGGAAAGATCCATGATGTGTTTCACGTGTCCATGCTACGGAGTCTGCGTCGGACAGATCACATGTAGTCTCTTGAAGACAGGTGGATTTGAGGGCCCGGTTGACATGAAGAGAGCCGGTGGGTTTCAGCTCGGGAGTGAGAATTCTGAGATAAGAAGGGTCTGTTAGTTAAGGTCTTGTGGAGAAACCATAAGGTGGAAGAGCCACTTGGGAAAGGGAGTGAGGAAGCAGTCTGTGGCCCGATATCTTACTTGTTTGTTTGACTGAGTAATTTCGAGGACGAAATTTTATTAAGTGGGGGAGAGTTGTAACACCCTAAAAATACCACTAAAATTTTTATAGCCAAAAATTATTATATATTCCAGGTATAATTGAGCCAACTTGGGTATTTTTCTAGAAATTTTTTTAATATTGATTAGATGATTGTTGAGAATCAAATGAACCCAGTGAAAAGAGAAAATATAGAAATTGTAAAATGGGGACCCCGAGGGTCAATTGTAAATAAGTTTATATGTCTAAGTGATATTAGGAGAAATAAATGAGTAAAAGGGAAAAAATCGAGAAATGACATGTGGCATGTGGAAAAGAGGGAGAAGCTTCCTCACTTTTAAGTCGTTAAGAGTGATCCATAGAAAAGAAAAATAGAGAAAAGGAAAGTTAGAGAGAGAGGCTCTACCTTCTCTCTAGATTTTCCGACGATCGGACCATAGGTCTCGGCTGACACGAGAGGGAAGTCCTTCCTAGTGATAAGAGCTACAAGTAGAGGCCCAGGAGCAGGGACTTTACGACAAGAAGCACCATGAGGTAGGTCTTCTCTACTTGGTCTTCTACCACAAGGATTGTTGGGTAGTTATCGCCTTAAGGGAAAGTTTGGTTGCATTTTAAACCATGGGCTGCCACATTGTGGTAGTCTTGTGACTAATAGAGACATAGAGCTGATTTTGGAGTGCAGTGAAGGGAAATTGGTAGTGCGTCCTTCACAGTAAATTGCTGCCATCAATTAGTTTGATGTTAGGCTTTTAATTTCTCGATTTGGACCTCTGTAGGCTAGGTACTGTCCTTTTTAATGAGGTCAGCCCATTCATCTGGTCGGGTCGGTTTGTCCGGTTCGGTCAGTAGCCATTACCTTGCATTCAGGTTTTGGATCAGAAATAAAGAGAATTTGGCAGTAAGTCTTCCTGTTAGAATTGTAGCCACATCAATGAACTTGATGTTAGGCTTTTGAATTTCTTATTCGGACCACGTAGACGAGTGGTCTTTACTACGAAACGATCCAAATGGGTAGTGGTAATCAATGAGGATAAATAAGCGGTGTTTATCGGCGTGTAAGTCAACGGTGATGATAAACGGTATCGTTAAGCGGTGGTGGATTGATTAAGCGGTGGTGGAATCAAGCGGTGGTCGTCAAGCGAAGTGCGTCAAGCATTGGTGGAAGCGGTGTCGTCAGCGGTGGTCGATCAAGCATTGATCGTCAACCCGATTATTACCGTCAAGCGATTGGTAGATCAAACAGTGGTAGATCAAATAGTGAGAATTAGATCCAACGTTAATTAGATCAAATGGCGTGGTAGATCCAATAGTGGTGAATCAAGCGATGTTAGATCAAGCGATTAACTCGTCGATTCGAGTCGGCTTCGTCCAAGAGTTTGACTACGCATGACCTCCAGCCGGAAGGTCATATCTCGCCGTTTGAACCGATTTGGGTGTTCTTGGACTGCATGGAAAGCCCATTGAGTCGAAATACATTAATATTCCTGAGGAGTATAGAAGATGTTATTAAGGTGGTAGATGAGCACAATCTGAGTTTAGATGCGCTCGAGTTCGAGTTTATTTGTGTATGACCTCGACCCCGAATGTCCTAACTCCTACGTCCGAACTCGGAATTAGTGTTCTTGCACTCTATAGAAAGCCCATTGAGTCAAGAATCATCTACATATAGAATGTTTAAATTGGGCTCATATTAAACTCCAAAAATCAATCCTAACCAAAACCACTAGTACTTGAATAATATTGTTCTTTAATGGTTTTTGGAATAGGGACAGCAGGAGGAGAAAAGCAATGTGATTGAAGTTGAGGATTGGAATCAAAGTGCAATATTTTGGGTTTGTTACACCATCATTCTCGTTCAAGTTTTTGCATGTTGTTCTAAAAACATATTGAATTGATTTAATTGATTTGAGAAAAG
The DNA here is from genome assembly GCA_016808115.1 of Tetrastigma voinierianum. Lineage (NCBI taxonomy): Eukaryota > Viridiplantae > Streptophyta > Magnoliopsida > Vitales > Vitaceae > Tetrastigma > Tetrastigma voinierianum. Next base: position 108,008 of record JAEQBH010005610.1, on the reverse strand, counting down.
TGATTGTGAAATATTTGCATATAAAAATTTCAGATTCATTGAAAATAAATGTTTATACAAGCATTTTATATTGCTTTATATTTTGCTATAAGTTTGAAACGCCACTTGTAGAATGTTAACCGTTTATTTTGCATTAAGGATAGATTGGTATACCAATATGGTCAAATAAGCGATCTTGCGAACTATTGATGTCGCGATCGGAAGCGGCGGGGCAGGTATCGGTAGTGTTCACTATTTGATTGTTTATAACCGGTCGGCCCGGCCAGTAGGACGTGCGTGTTATAAAACCATGTGATCTGCGACTGCGGCCAGTAGGACGTGCCGAGTTACTCACGATATCACATATATCGAAGACATAGGTTAAATTAGTTAAGAGACGCCGCGCGAATTGATGGGCATAGCGAATTGATTGGCATAGCGAAGTGATTGTGAGGGCGAATTAATTGGCATAACTGAATTATTTTGAAGCTGAATTGATTTTAAATTGAATTGAATGTCGAGAACTAAATTGAATTTGTAGGCATATTTGAATTGATTGCGATTGTGAATATTGATTATGAAAATGTGTTATGGGATGATCAATGAACTATAATTTATTGTATATATATAACAAAGTATCATCATAATCATATTCTCATTGATCATCCAAATGATTGAAGAGTTCTGAATTGATAAATTGCATAAATTGATTTAGTAGGCTGATAGATGGATTTGTATAGAACCAGCAACCATGAAAATGCTTAAGTATTGTTTACCAAGCACGGAATACTTAGAGTGATGAATAGTGATCGATAAGCGGGACTATAGATGGGAAGTCGAGTCATAAAGAAAGAAATCTCGGGTAGCCTTTCCGACATTTATTTTACCCTCATTCCATGTGTTTCTTTTTAAATCATCTGGATATTTGTATAAACTCAATTTGAATAAACATCTATTTTGTAAATCATTTTGAAAAGGCTTGGATGCCTACGTGTAAATGGATTTTGTTGAAATATAATCATTTTGCGCTGGGCTTGTACTTGAATTTGTAAATAAACTCGCAAAGATATGATTTGAGTAATTTGGTGATTTTAGTGGCATTCGGGACTCGGTTGGATCAGCCCAACTTAGTGGGTAGCAGATGGGTAAAGGGGGAGTAATCACGGTGTATGTAATTACAAAAAAATAAATTCATACAATATCGGCGTAATACAACGCTAATACGCATCTCTATTGTCCAAAGGCGCTCGACATAACTCTCTATATGTATGTGCAAGTACTGCACCACCCCAACTATAAGTCGATGTCTGTGTCAAATCCCGGAGTAGTGGGAGAAAGCACAGGTGAACATGGACCCCCTTCTTATCGACAAACAAGAAGGATCCATGACGCTAATGAACCCGTGCACTCAGCTCGAATCGACCTGTGCTTTGGCATCGGGTCCACGGGTCGATAGCTGGCCGACATAACCTTGGGATGGAATGGCGGATCCTCACGAGAGCATCGGCGAATTGCAGGGTGACTCCGGCGGCTCACGTAACTGCTACATCGAGCACATGTCCTGTGGCGGCGGGTCCATCGATCACGAAGGCCAAGGATGATATAGCAACATCACATGCGTGATCGTCATCTCACGTGGAACATGGAATGTGTGTGTCTGGCTCGCCATCTCGGCCAGAGACAATAATAAGCGGCCAATCTATGATGATGGCCTAAAGCGGTATATCTGTAGTCTTTTTGCTTGGATCACGTATGGGCGAATGCGTGGATCCATCCTCCAGGCGAGAAGGCTCTCATCTGTTTGTCGAGAGCGAGAGAACTTCACTGTAACCCAATTAATAACCCAGAAAAACCATGTTTATAATTGAATATATATAGATTAGAGTAAGCTGAATCTTAATTCATGAATAACAAAATACAAACATAGAGTGTCAGCAAAAAGAAATTGGGACACATTAATGCGTCTTGTAACGCAAGGCAGAGATGGATCCAATGGATCAACATCCTTGAAGCCCTACGAAAGACATACATATTAAGTAAAACACATTGGAGAAAGTATATCCACCGATAATTCCAAGGCCTTAGGTTTTAGAGTTTTAGTTTCAATGTTTTGGAGTTTTATGGTTAGGGTTTTAAGGTTTCTGCGTGGTTTTAGGAGTTTTTAAGGTTTTAATATCAAGTGGTTGTAGAGGGTTTCTAGGTTTAGGTTTTTTTCTGATTTTAAATTACGAAAGGTTTGGGTTCACGAGTTTTAGGGTTTAGAAATATGTCGTTGTTCTAGGGTTTGGGGTCTTCGGGTTTAGGAGTATTGAGTTTCGAGTTTTTGGGGTATTATTAGATTCAAGGTTTGGGGTTTAGGTTTTTGGGTTTTAGCGTTTCAAGGTTTCAAGGTTTTAGGGCTTTAGGATTTTAAATATTTAATGTCATACAGTTTTTAGCTTTTATGGTTTTAAGGTTTTTGGGGTTTTACGGTTTGAGGGTTTTAATGTTTTAGGGTTTTAGGGTTTTAGGGTTATAGTGTTATAGTGTTTTAAAGTTTTCCATTATTTGTAGGTTAGGGCTTTAGGGTTTAAGGTTTTGTCGTTTTTGGCGATTCAAGGTTTCAAGGTTTTCAGGTTTAACGGTTTAGGGTTTTTAAGGGTTGTATGGTTTTAGGGTTTTAGGTTTTTAAGGAGTATTAATGTCATGGTTTTAAGTTTTCAAGGTTATGGGTTTATGGTTTTAGAGTTTTTGGGTTTATGGTTTTTAGGGTTGTAAGGCAATGTCACCTCTAGTTTTAGGGTTTCTAAGGTTAGGGTTTTACGGTATGAGGGTTTTAGCGTTTTAGTGTTTCAAGGTTTCAAAGTTTCAAGGTTATGGATTTGGGTTTTAAGTTGCATATGGTTTTAGAGATATAGGGTTTAAAATAAAAACATTTAGGAATAAAAATTTATTGTCAAAGAGTCGATGAACATAAAGTTAAGAGGAAGAAAAATAATGATAGATTAACTTAATGCTTTTTATGACTATTGTTAATTAGTTAATATTATAGAAAATGGTCATGGATGGTGAGATACTAGCTTATTTCTTTCAATAATTTAGGAAACTTTTGTTGTCACTATTAGTAACTTTGTTCCAAATGGTGCATTATCTATGGAGGTTGTAAAAAAACTTGATTAATTAAGAGACTAGAAAAAGCTTATGAGACAAAATATGCACAAGTCCTTATCACAAAAAAGTAGAAGAAGAAACATGAATAGAGGATGGATAGATCCTAACAAGTTGGAGGGAAGGTCTCGCTCCATAAAAATCAGAATGTTTAGTAATTAGAAAAATAAGATCTAAACAAGTCTGACGAAAATTGTGATTTAGGTGTTTTAATAACAATTGGTTGCATATAGATTATCAAGGAATCAAGTGAATTGTAGACATTGCAACCTCCTACCATGTTACCCTCTGTAACCTCTCACTTGAGTTGTTTTCTAATTATAGAGTTAGAGACTTTTGACACACTCAATATAGCTCTAGTTACTCAAGATGATAGAGATGAGTGATGGTTATTTTAAAGTCGATATTATGGATTTATGCGTTAATTTAATTCCAAAGTTGCCTTAAATAAGTAAGATCATAGAGCTTGCCATACTTGGTCATAAATGAAAAAAATTAGGCGAAATAAAATAAAAAATTGAAGAATGCACTTTCCCATAAACTCTCGGGGAAAAAAAGGGAGGAAAAATCTTTCAAGCTTTTTTCTACACTTTGTTTGCTAATTTTTTATACCTCTTCTTATAGTGTGTATCCAAGTGTAAGAAATCATTTTAATATCTTCCTTTAAGGCCCGACATAACCTTTAAAGTTCAAAATAAGTTCAAGTATGAAATCAACCTTAAATGAGCAGAGGTTCGCTCCTTCATACAGCCTTCTTAACCTTTGAGGACACGGTTGTTAAAAGTAGTTTATTGACAATTTTTTTTCTTTTATTTGAAATTGGTTTAGGAAACATGTTTTTCCCCAAAATAAACTCGTAAGAATAGGATGCCTTTATTTATTTTACTTGTTAAAAATGTTATGACAAACATGAAAAATAATTCTTTGATACTTACAGGAGAATAAGAGCTGTTTATCAAAATATGTTTGTTGTAAACTATTTTAAAAAAACACTTGGTAATAGCCTCAAAATTATAAAGAAGTAGGAGTTGGATAATTAAAACATAAACCAAATAAAGGATCTGGAGTCTCCTTATAAGTTTGTTACTGTTTGAGGATGAATTAGAAACCCCAGCCTCTGACCGAGGCTTGTATACAGAGTTTCTCTAATGTGAGTATAGTTTGATGTTCAATATTTTTGGCATACATTACTAATACTAATATCATCGGTATTTGTTTGGTGCTACTGAGATTCTCTATTTTGTTCATATGGGACTTTGATCTTTGCAGTTGAGGACATATGGTGTCCCATTGATGTGGACATTAAACCTTAAAGAAAATACGCCTACTACTCCCTGTAAAGAAAAATAGTCCCAACGTTAAAAAGCACAAATGACGTGTGGATGATGGCGAGTTCTTAAACACAAAAGCGATACTCCTGGCATTATTAATGGTTGATACTCACGGAATCAAACACGTAAGCACTGGCAATATACGAAATGATAAAAAAAAAAAAAAAAAAACCAAATCCAAAACAACACAAACATATCTAATCACTAGAATAATTTAGAACACATACAAATACAAAAACAAATCGTCGTATCATTAATTTCGAGCAGCGTGGGCAGAGCGCTTCTTGGAAGCGAAAAAATGTGTTCTGCAGTTGAAGAAGACAACAGGAATGAATTTAATAGGCATGTCTGGCGGGTGGGAAGGGAGGGAGGGAGGAAGAGGAAAATGGGAAAAAAAGCCTTAGAAATTTTAAATTTAATATTTGCAAATCAGCTAGATTGTGAGACTGGCGGCGTTTGAATTAATTAAAATCACTGATCGTTGTGAATGACGACATTTTGATGGTAAAATCTGTCGTTCAATGATCAATGATAGTCAGATTTAATTGATCTTGTAGTTGTGGTATCGGCTAATTGATTTAATTCAATCTTTGTGTCACCGTTCTTGGCTTTAGTAGAAATCAGTAATCGGTGTTACCGTTGGGTATTGTATTTACTTTGATAAATCTTTCTCCATGACTGATTTTATCTTTTTTTATTTTCAAACACCCTATTTCCGTACAAAACTCCCCAGCCCCTGTAGACAGAACTGCAAAGAATTAGGTACAGAGGAAAATGGGGTAGGTAAGGTAATAGGGGGTAGTTGGAGATGGAGCTATGAGACTAACAAACAATTACAAATAGAAATGATATTATTCTGATTTTCAAGAGTTTCATAGTTTCATAGTTGGGAGAAGAGGTGATACCCCCCAGACAGAATCCCAATCGATGGAGCAGACAGAGATCATCGTCGTCGACAACAAGCAGATCGTTTTGAAAAATTACAATGATCAGCTTCCCAAAGAGACAGATTTCCAGCTGAGAAATTGCAACAGAATCAAGCTCCAGGCACCCCAAGGGTCTGGATCGTTCTTAGTTAAGAATCTTTACCTCTCTTGTGACCCTTACATGAGAGGCCGCATGAGAGACTTCCATGGTTCCTATTTGCCTCCCTTCACTCCTGGCTCTGTATGTCATCTTTTTCATCCTTCTTTTTTCTTTTCTATTGATGGGTTTTTTTTTCCTGTTTTTTGATGATCTGGGTATGTTGATGATAAAAGTAGGTCATTGAAGGGTTTGGAGTGTCCAGAGTTGTGGATTCTGACAACCCCAATTTCAAGCCTGGTGATTTGATATGTGGTCTAACTGGTTGGGAGGAGTACAGCTTGATTCACACAACTCAGCAATTGAGAAAAATTCAACATCAAGATGATATTCCTCTTTCTTATCATTTGGGTCTTCTTGGTATGCAAATTTTCTAATCTAATCCATCTGCTTCAAAATAACTTACTGTTTTTGCTGAATCTGGCTCAGTTTTACAGTGGGTCTTCATGTATGCTGTTTTTATTTGTTCTGGGTTTGTGTATTGTAGAATGATTCTTGTGTCATTTGAATCTATTGGGTTGTTTTTCTTCTTGTCATATTTCATCACTACCTAAAGCTCCATTCATTACTACTTCCTAAACCTAGAATGTCATTAGCAATTGCTCTCTTATATTCGGATTCTCATACATTGAGCACAACCCTAATTAGATCTTTGTATGCTAAATTGGATTTCTCTGATTAACTTCAACTGTAGGCTATACTAAATACTTCTCATGCCCCTAGAAGATAACACTATTATGCCTCCCATTTGTTACTTGTATCTTTACTTTTCTTGTGGTGGGGTGCTGACATGAGATGGCAACAATTTTGAGTATTTTTTTTCACAAATTTATGGGATCTTTTCCAGTCAGACTCTCCACTCAATCCTTGCTCCCTCTTAATTCTTTTTTATGTTAACATGAGAGAAAACCCTTGCGGATCTCTGTAGTTCTAGCTGAAAAAACAACCGAGGTGCTAGAAATCTTTAGTGCCTATGTTAAAGTCATGATATTCATATTAAATCCAAATCCTATAAGCTTGAGTCTTTGGTTTGGTTGGAGGTTCTGGGTTCGAGCCATCTCTTTGCAATTTATTCCCTATTCGTTGATTTGAAAGTCCATGGAAGACTCTATTTGGTTTATTTGACTCTCTCGTTTAACAGCCTAAAGCACTAGGCCAATGTTTTTAATGGTAGAATTCTTTTGTAATCGTATTTGTCATACTGAATCGGAAAATGGGTGCTTACTAGATTTAACAGAGGTCCCAATTCAGTTCCCCCGCCTTCTCTGACATGTTAAATAGGTGTTCGCAGTATGAAATATATCCTGAAATGGATATTGTGCTTCGTTTGAATGATTCTACTTATTAGAGAGTCTATAGTGGGAAATGTTGATAGCAGCAAATCTTCCCCCCTAACTAGAACTGAAAATTTAGAAACTCGTTTCTATTCCAACAGTTTCAGGTAAATCCAAATAAATTGGATCCCTTAATATAATTTACATTTGAGTTATTTATTTTAGGCATTTTACTGTTTTTTATGGACGTCTTGGAGATAGAACACGAAAACTGACTTTGAACCGACTAACATATTACCCAAATAACATATATTTGCTTGTTGTGCAATGCAACAACTACTTCTATGTCTTGCCTTGGTAAATGTATGTTTAGCAGTGTTTTGTCCCAAAATAGTATTTTTAAAATAAAAAAAATACCAATTTAGTATAGGTTTGAAAAAAAATGCTCAAACTAGTGCGTCCTCATCAAAATCATAGTTGGTGGCTACGGTTTAGTATAGGTTTTAAGCACTAGTTTGGGCATTATTTTCAACAACATATTAGATTGGTATTTTTTTTAAAAACAAAATGTATTATTCTGGGACAAAACTCTATTTAGCATATAACTTTGCGTTGTTGTTGATCCAACAACAAGATTCAGTGTGTTATGGCTATAGATATAATGCTTCAAGAATCCGTCTTCAGTTTTCCGAGAAACTTGCTAAAATAGAAGTAGTGTTCTTGCAGGTATGCCTGGTTTTACTGCTTATGCTGGATTTTATGAGGTTTGTTCCCCTCAAAAAGGGGAAACAGTTTTGGTCTCTGCGGCTTCTGGAGCTGTTGGTCAGCTTGTTGGCCAACTTGCTAAATTACATGGCTGCTATGTTGTTGGAAGTGCTGGGTCAAGCCAAAAGGTGAGCTTCTTTCTCTAGATTTTACGACTCATTTTGTTGGAATATGTCTACATCCACGGATGAGAGATAATTTTTCCATTATACGATAGATAATATTGCAGAGGTAGAACAACATACAATTGGGTTCCTGAAACATCCCATGTTTCTCCATTCCTTGTATCGCAAAATCTTTCACTCCACTGGGTATCCTTTTTCTTCCTCACATCTCTACACACCCTGTATAGCCTTTACAAGCCCATCTCTTTCTCATAACTATTTCCCCTCATGACCTAGAATATATATATATATATTTTATGGATAAAAATAACATGGATTAAACACAAAAAAACAGCGAAAATTTGCCAACTTCTGGCAGGAGTATACAAAAAGGATAAATGAAGAAAGGACAAAAAAAAGGAGAACCCTGACCTCATGACCTAGAATATTTTATAGTGATATTCCTAACAACTTTCCTTATTCTATAAGGAAACCTAATATTATAATAATATAATGACCTAAGAATTATCCTATAAAATATTCTTTACAAATAGGAATTAATACTAATTAGGAATTTGAGACATATTCGAACACATTTTTTATTTAGAAACAACTCTAACATGATTTATTTGAGATGAAATGGTTAATTACTATCATGTACAGAATACTTATATCGTTAGTATCAGTCTGATAAAAGGGAAATGAACTTGACTAGGTTGATCTTCTGAAGAACAAGCTTGGATTTGATGGAGCTTTTAATTACAAAGAAGAGCCAAATCTGGATGCAGCTTTGAAAAGGTCAGTAATGGGTTTTGAGGATGATAATTGTATGCTGTTAATGTTTTTAGAACCCCTATAACCTCCCACTAAAAGGCCTTAAAGCGTGAGAAAGGTTCCTTCATATATATTCACTTCAATCGGACCGTGTCTAGCCGATGTGGGACTTCCAACACTCCCCCTCACATGGAAGTTGGGTTTTTTCTTTTCTTTTTCTGGTCCATCTAGAGGATGATAAGTGTGGAGCCTCCTCCACCGTGATTCAGACGCTTGGCCAACTCTGATACCATGTTAAACGACCAACTCTCCTAAAAGCTCAAGCTTGTAGGAATTGGGTTCAATATGAGTTCATGCTTCTAAACACCCTCCCTCACGTACAGCTTCATACACGCATGTGGAGAGTCAAACAAACCAAACAGAGTTTTTCATTCACTTTCAAATAAACAAATGGGGATTCAAATTGCAGAGAGGTGGCTCGAACCCAAGACCTCCCGTCAAACCAAACTTTGATACCTTGTTAAAGTTTTTAGAACCCCTGTCAACTCCCACTAAAAGGTCTTATAGTAGAAGGAAGGTTCCTTCATATATATTCACTACAATTGGACCGTGTCCGGCCAATGTGGGACTTCCAACATATGGCGTGCTGCTTTAATGAAAAATTACGACTTTTAAGTTAAGTGTGAATTCCCAAATGTTTGCTTTGTCAACCTTTTCTAATCAATGCTTTCAATAGGCCATTTTTCTCTGAAGCACCAACCATAGCATTCTATTGATTATATTTTTGTCTCACAAGCAATCTTGTGGACATCCATGTGCAAAGGATTCCTATTATATCTTTGAGTTTGAGGCAAGAATCCTTAGTTTAGAATGAAATTGAAGGTTCTTGCATCAGCGGGGCTTTTTTTTTTTTTTTGACAGCTAAACACTTTAGTTTCAATGTAGTAAACTGTCTCCTCTGGGACTCAAACTCGGGACCCCTCCCCTCCCTATGCCTTGCTTTCTTGAAACGTTGAGTGCTTTACTACTTGAGCTAGGCATGATGGGTGCATTGCTAGGGCTTCTTTTTTTACAGCTAAAGACTTTAGTTACAATGGGACTCGAACCCGGGACCCCTCCCCTTCCTATGCCCTACCTTTTTGAAACGTTGAGCGCTCTACCACATGAGTTAGACATGGTGGGCGCATTAGTGGGGCTTTGGAATATCCCATTAGAAAGGGAAAATGTTGAAATTAGAGTACAATAAGCTAAATCTCTTAGTTCATTTGTACATTAAGGTTTCAGAAATGGTTAACCAGATCATAACTACACCTTTTCGACAAATTTTGGCAGTTCAGACTAGCTCTAGGGTATGCATTCTTTAGATTTGTGATAATCCATGTTATTAAGAAGTAACATTTTATTTAGTTGCAACAGATACCTTTTACTAGTGTATCCATATGTATATCATTTATTTTTTTGGTGAAAGAAGACTATAAATAAGGAAAAATACAAAGACGGTTAAACGATGAACCACAGTGATCTTCAAAGGAAAATTTTCTAACATCTCTTGTAAAATCTGACCACCAAATATTTGAATCAATATTGCAGATGCCTTTTTTAGCTAAAAAATCTGTTGTTCTATTCACTTCCCTATAAACATGGCAACAATTGTAGATATTTAGATTATGAGAAAGTTTCCAAATATCCTCCATTAGTATCAAAATTGAACTAGATAAACTATTTTTTTATTATAACAATCTATAATTACTTTATAGTCCCCTTTAATCTCCAAATTTAAAAACCCCATTAGATACCGTAGCTATAACTCCATTTCGTAGAGCCACATTCTGCAATTATAATCGAAGCATTACCTAAATGTCTACTTCCCGCCATCTTAATTGTACCATTTGAGCCCCTAATGACCTATCCTGATGCACTTATATTGTTACTCCTTGAACCATCAAAATTTAGTTTGAATCTTCTATTAATTAGAGGAACTCATCGAATCCATTTTTCAACTCTACGAGGAACATAATGTCCTTCATTGTTAAGATAAGAGTTACTCATCGACACATCCTACATTGGATAAGGGAGAAGCTTTCTGATACTATATAAGTATGAGCTCCTCTCAACTTAGTATACGCGTTTTAAATCAGTGAGGACCCGCAGGAAGCTCAGGCGAACAATATCTACATATTTGGGTAGGTTGTTTACAAATGGTATCCAGAGCCGATTCAGAGCCTCGTGCTGAGGTCTATTACATTTGGTCCCGTAATCCCATGGAGGGGTCTGCATGGAGGGGTGTTTGTCGCATCTCACATCAGATAGGGGAGAAACTTTCTGACACTATTTTTTTTTTTAATCAGTAAAAAGAAAATATTATAAAGATAGGAAAAGTTCCTAGGAGTACACAAGTCGTGAACAAAAGGGAGCCAAAACAAAACCATACAGGAAACAAACCCAAAAACCCTACCTACTCCCCAACCATGTGAGGAAATCCAAAGCAAGATTTTTGTATTATCAGCACTATCTGAGTTAGTAAGTCCACAAGTGGAAACAAAGTTAGCTTTAATCCTTTGGGCAGAGGTGACCTTATTCTAGAACACCAACCTATTTCTAGCGCGCTAGAAAGTCCAAAATAGGCACAAGGAGGCTACTATCCATATTTTTTTGCGCTTTTACCCACGGCGGCTCCTTGCCAAGCTAAAAGGGTGTGAAGGATTGAATGCAAGAAAACCCAGCTAGTCCCAACAATTGACAAAAAAAGATTCCACAACATTTGAACACTTTTACAATGAATCAATAAGTGGTCTATGGTCTCCTCGCCCTCCTCACATAGAAAACATCTATTTGCAAAAGTCATTTCACGGCGTTTAAGTTGATCCACGTAGACACTTTCACCCCAGCCGACTTAGAAGCAAAGGAATTTCCGATTTTGGGTTCATCTCAACAATGACGTTTGAAGCCGTGAGGGACAATATCTACATAGTTGGATCAGGTCGTTACACATAAATTGATGAAGATTTTGAAAAGTTAAAGTAGCCTTCTCAATTACGAGACTGAGTGCACTAACATGGTTGGTTCTTCTGCAGGTACTTTCCGAATGGAATTGACATATTCTTTGATAATGTGGGAGGAGATATGCTAGATGCAGCACTTACGAACATGAGAATCCATGGAAGGATTGCTATGTGTGGGATGGTCTCCCAGACTAGCCTTTCCAATTCCCAACTGTTCCATAATATGCACAATATGATAACAAAGCGCATCACCATGAAAGGTTTTCTGCAGAGTGATTACTTGCAGCTTTTCCCGCGCTTCGTTGAAGACGTCTCCAGTTACTACAAGCAAGGGAAGATTATTTATATTGAAGACATGAACCAAGGCTTGGAGACTGCTCCAGCAGCCTTTGTTGGCCTATTTTCCGGGAAAAATGTTGGCAAGCAGGTCATTTGTGTGGCGCCTCAATGACTTTCTCTCTCATGGAATGTCCAGGTGAATCAAATTCTTAAACCTTTCTGTAAGTTTCATTTTTGATTACGATTAAGATCATTTTTGCATAATCGGATTTTAGTTGCATCATTAAAGACGCTTACCTCTTGAAAAGAGATTCGCAGAGGTTTGAGGGTTGGTACTTGTGGTTTCGCCATTGGGATGATTAGAGACGAACGAGCGTTGCACCACAAGAAGAGATGTCTCCTTTCTTATTTTTTTCTAATATGTTTAAAGATGTCTCTCAAGAAGAAGAAAAATTATGTCGCACAAAAAAAAAAGATTCGTTTCCTTTTTGTTAGAGGAAAAATTCTTAAAGCTTCTTGTAAGTTTTAATTTTGGTCGTTATCCTGTTGTGGCATTTAATCAATGATTAAGCATTCAATAGTGCCCAAGATCATTTTTGCATAATCGGGTTTTAGTTACATCATTAAAGATGCTTACCTCTTGAAAAGAGATTCGCAGAGATTTGAGGGTTGGTACTTGTGGTTTACTTCGTAGGGATAGTTAGAGGAACGAACGAACGTTGCCTTTTTCTAAAGAGAGATAATATCTTTCTTCCTTCTTTTCTAATATGTTTAAAGATGTCTCTTAAGAAGAAAAATTGTCATCTTCAAAAAAAGGAACTGTTTTCCTTTTTGTTAACAGAGGAAAATTCTTAAAGCTTTCTTTAAGTTTTATTTAAATTACGTGCATCTATTATACTTTAATCGTAGTTAAGCATTCAATGTTTAAGATATTGCATAATCGGATTTTTGTTACATCATTTAAAGCATCACCTTACGATAGAGATTGCGAGTTTGAGGGTTGGTACTTGTGATTTACTTCGTAGGGATAGTGAGTGGAACGAACGAACGTTGCCTTTTCCAAAGAGAGATAATATCTTTCTTCCTTTTTTTCTAATATGTTAAAGATATCTCTCAAGAAGAAAAATTGTCATCTTCAAAAAAGGAACCGTTTTCCTTTTTGTTAAAATTTAACCAAACGGAACTCCAAATTCTCTTTCCTTCCATCGTTTCTTTCTATTTTCCTCACCATTTTTTTTATCGTTTTAGTGTTTCATGGTATCAAAGACTGTTAGTAGAAACAATCAACTCTTGTGAAACCATAATATCTTTTATACAAATTCACCTTCTCCACTGGTGCTTTGAGATTTTCAAGACGCTTGTCTCCTAAAATAAAACGGTTGTAGAATAATTGGAAAAAGCATGTTATTGCCATCTTGACGAACTGAAAACGAGTACAATCTATCATAGATTGAAGGAGGACAGAAGGATAACTTGAGATTCATGAAACTTCTAATCTTCTATTCCGAAATAGAGGAGAGCCCTGACTATTGGCCTTTTGGGAATGCCCAAGGGTTTGGCTATTGAGATACTGCTATAAATTTGAACTATTTGTTGGTTCAATGAATTTATTAATTTTATTCACATTTTTCAAAAAAAAAAAAAAAAAAATGGAGCCCATTTTATGCATATAAAAAAAATATATTGTGAGTGACTTTTTTTTATCTAAACTGAAATGAGTTATCACTAGATGAAGTCATTTCTAGAGTTTTAGACGGAAATAATTTATTTGAAAAAAAAATGATTAAATTAGTTTGAAAACCAAACTAATTGCCAAAATAATACGTACAATTGGAAATATAAAATTTGGACTTAAACTTTGTAGTGCTATCGCTCCATGGCTTTACAAACGCCGTCGTCTACGATAGTGGTAATCGAAGCTGAATATCAAAACTTATTATATTAAAATCGAAGAAGTCAGTTGTCATGACAAATCTACATTCGACAATTTATGAATTCCAATCACACCACACAAATCAAGATTACGACTACTTCTCATCTTAATTCGGGTTTCTAAACTAGTTTAATATTTTTTTTTTCAAAAAAATTATTTCCGTCTACTCTCATTTCTAGGCCCTAAACCATATCTTCAACATAAACCATACAAATTCAATATAAAGCACATAATAGTTAATGAGTGCCGCCCTTCATACCCTTTAATACAAGAATGCTGCAGGGTAAAAAAAAAAAAAAAAAAAAACGAAAAAAATCTGGATGGTTACTCCTTTATGTCTTTTCTAAACTTTACGACGGGAAAGAAATAAGATGGTATTGATAATGGGGTAACAAACGCTCAAAAAATAAAATCTAACTTCTTGAGCATTTTGTGGAATTGGGCAAATCTGTGTAATGTTGTTAACACGGATTTTTTGGCTTGGCTAGGGTGTAGGTAGATAGACAGCTTTTTGTTGGGGTCGTTAGGTTCTTCGTTGGTTATTTTTTATTTATTTTCTGTGTATTTTTTGGAACCTCTTGGTTCTTTTGACCAATATACTGTCTTTTTTATCGATTTAAAAAAAAAGGTGATAAGGTGTCCTTATTTTTTATAATGGAAGGTACTTTGTTGTCCACAAGAATCATTCCATTTCAACTAGAGATTTTGGGTTGATTCCATATGCTTTAAACTTTGTGAAACATATCTAATGAGTCATGATTAAAGAAATGGAAGCCACTGAAAACTCGGTCATGTCTATGTTACCCGGCTGATGCCACCTTCCAACTATTTGGAACCTCGAAACTATCTATGAAAAGCAAATTTGTAGAAAATAAAAAAAAATAGGTTTAAACTTAATAATTTAATTATACGTGTTTATTCAAACTCATTTTATTTGTTTCCCCCTATTATATAAGGACTAAGAAATTTTAAATTTAAGCAATTTTGACTATATGTGAAACCAAATACGAGAAAATTATTTTTCTTTCCTTAGTATTTTGTGTGTTCCCTAATCTATTGAAACTCATTTAGAACATTATGAGAACTAGATGTACGTCAAGAGTTGTCAAGTGCCAATATGTGTCACTCTCTTCACTAAACTATAATTTCGATTAATACGAATATCATGCTTCATGTACTTCAAACCCTCACGTGTATGGCCTGCATCCGCCACATGGAGCGTAACTAATTATAAAATAGGGAGGTAGGTAGCTTCTAAGAATTTTCCCATTGGTGATAGTGAGGAAGAAAGAGAGGGTCAAATCAGAGAGTTATGAACTAATGGGAGTGCTAAAGCTTTTGTCGGTCCAACTCTAGTCCCTCTATTCATTTCACAACCCAACCCATTCACTACAAGTTCTTTTCATTCAAGTCAACAGAATATAATCATCCCTCTTTCACTCTCACTCTTTTTTTTTTTTTTTAATTTTAATAATAATAATAATAATAATAATAATAATAATAATAATAATAATAATAATAATGATAATGATAATGCTTGTTCTTTGGAATATATATTTATTATTTATTTAATTATTTAATCATTTTTAAGAATATTTAAATTAAATGCAATATTTAAAAATAATTAGAATTAAAATTTTAGAAGTATTTGTAATCAATTTGTAATTATTGTTATAATATGTTGATATTTGAAAAGAAAAAAAAAATATTTTTATTATTTATTTAATTATTTAATCATTTTTAAGAATATTTAAATTAAATGCAATATTTAAAAATAATTAGAATTAAAATTTTAGAAGTATTTGTAATCAATTTGTAATTATTGTTATAATATGTTGATATTTAAAAAGAAAAAAAATATTTTTATTAAATAAATAAATAATTATTATTAGCTTCTCTAATGACAATTTTGATAAACAAGTTGAAATGGTGATATTAATAATAGATGTGCTATTTTATTTCTGATAATGATTGATATGGTAGTTAAATGTATGGTAGAAATTTATTTAATATTTTAATATATAATATTTAGTGTTCTGCCTGCAATATATATACCCGTCATGTCTAACTAATGTGATAAAAGGGAAGGATCCCGGGGTGAGCTTTAGTAAGAATAATTTACTACATTGTAACTAAAGTGTTTAATTGTCAAAAAAATATAATATTTATTAATTTTAAATATCAACATATAATATGTTAGAAATTGTAATTTTATATTAAATTTAATCCAAAAAATTATTAATTTCTTAAATATTGCTTTTAAAAATTAAATAATTTAAAAAATTATCATTATAACTTTTAGTTGAAAAATTAAAGGTGAGTTAACATTTTTTATATTATTCTCTATTTTTACTTGAAGAAAAAAAAAATTAGTTTTAGATATTTTTATTATTATTTTTCTTATTTTTATTTAAAATTTTATTACAAACACTTTTCAAATTTTAATTTTACTTAATATTAAAATTAAATACTCTTAAAAATGATTAAACGAATTTTTAATTAAAAAATTAAGGTAAGTTAATATTTATCATATTAATTTAAAATTATCATTATAACTTTTAGTTGAAAAATTAAAGGTGGGTTAACATTTTTTATATTATTCTATTTTTACTCGAAGAAAAAAAATAGTTTTAGATATTTTTTATTTAAATATTTATCATATTAATTTTGTAACTTCTATTCATTTTGCATCATATGTTAAATAATATTATATTTGTAATTCTAAAAATTTAAGTTTGAATATATTTGGATAATTAATATTAGTTAAGATATTAGTATCTATATCGCTGGCCCAATGGGCCCTTAGCTTTAAAACACGCCTACTATGTTAAGAAGAAATCCATATTTGCAAAGATATAAACTTTCTCCCCATTCGATGCGGATGAGGATGACAATAATTTCATGCAAACATAATGTATCTTGTGTCCCATGGATTGCAGAATAAATGACAAAGTATCTGAATCTGGCCTGACATCATTCAGAATCCACCTAGCAATCATATCGATATCATTCCGCTTTGTTAAAGAGACCCTTACGCTTTAAACGTGTTTAGGGTCGAGGGGATCCCATACTCATATAGCGCCTGCTAAAGTTTATCTCTATTCGATATGAATGTAATAAACACAAATCTAATTTCGTTGTATCCCATGAATTGCGAGGTTAAACGATAAACACATCCATAGCCAAATTTAACATACTCCCCATCGAGATCGTGAATTGGGCTATGATATTAACGGAAATGTCTGCTTTGGGTCCAAGGGGTCCTCACGACTTTAAAACGCGTATACTAGATTGAGAGAATTCCATACTTATATAGTACGAGAAACTTTCTCCCATATCCGATATGTGATGTGACAATCCCGGGTTCAAATCTCATTAGGAATAATTTACTATATATATATTATAATTAAAGTGTTTAGCAGTAAAAAAAATCTACCCTTCGCCATGTTATAATGTTGTTTGGAATATAGATCGCTTAATGCTTCTCTTAAGAGTTGTTTATAAAATTGTGTTATGCATGAAATTAAAATTAATTATTTTATTTATATTTATTTGTTATAATAAAATATAAAATCACAATATTAAAACTATAAGCTTAAAATGTTATGGTTTCAAAAAAAATAAATTTTAACTATGAAATAAGTCATCCTAAAAATTAATATTTTTTTTTTCAAAATAAAATAAAATGTCTTGAGAAAAAGAAAGAATTATTTTGAGAATAACATGATAGTAAAATAAACATCATAATGCTAAATATTACAACATAAATATATTCTTAAATTAAAAAGTAAATTAAGGAACTCAATTTGAAAAGTTTTCAGATTTTTTTTTTGAGGCAAAAAGTTTTCAGAATATTCAAATTTAAATATTTTATAATGCTAATTAGTATTAACATAATGATGTGTTTATGGTATTAATACGGTAATATTAAAATAAAATTTAACGTTATATATTAATGAATTGTAATAATTAAACAATTATTTTTTAAATTAAAAACTAAATTGAATGATATTTTTTAAAAAGAAATTTTGAAAAATTTTTATAGTTTTGACAAGATTCTTGTCGAGTCAAGTTCGAGTATCATAATTCGATCTGCCGCTTTTGAGCTAATTATTTACTATTTTATTAATCGAGTCAATTTTGAGTCGACTTGATATAAAGTATAATTATGTATTAATTTTTAATTAATTCGAGCTTTGTCAAGTCAAATTGAGAATTTACTATTTTTGAATTGAGTTTTGAAGATTCAAAAAACTCAATCTGCTCTGCAAGTATTTTTTTATATTAGTATAGAATTATTTTAATATAAATTTTTTTTTTAATGTTTTATAAAATAACCATATATTTGGAAAGTTGAATCAGAAATGGGCCCAATCATCAATTTATCAAAGGGGATAAAGAAGTTAAAAGAATACTGAAAGAGAATATTGGTTTTTTTTTTTTTGAAAAGAGAATAATATTATTAATTCAAATCAAACATAGAATCTGATGATGCTTTTTTCAACCGGAATTGGGCTGGAGCGTATGGGGGTTGTTGGGCTAGACCCATTGCTTCAGGGTCGGGATGCGCGTCTGATCAACCGGGTCGGCATGACCACGTAATAATGATATGCAAATCTTTGGCCGTAGCACCTCCGCAAAAAAAACAAAGAAGAACGGGCCTACAGGGCCAGGCCCGTGACCAATTCACGCCGTTTCGCTTAAAAGAAAGAGAGACCGCTTAGATTGTCTCAAGATCGGGCGCTTCATCGTTGTATGTAAGAATGTCAGCGCATCTTTCACCGACAGTACACTTCATTTATGTTAGACGCTCAACCAATGACATAATTAGAGTCCTTCCCATCGATGGGATATTTCTATTTTAAATTCATATCGGATTTGGTACGTATATAGAAAAAGCAAGCCATTCGTATACTTCCTTCCTTATCGGCCACTTGAATCATGGCGATCTTTTATTATTTTCTTTCCTTGTCGATAAGATTTGATTGATCTAGAGGGGATGACATCTCTGTTGGGTTATTCTATTTTCCTCGAGATTGGCAAAACACAATCTGACTTACTCGGTATGGACCTTCTAATTTGTCCAAAATCGTATTTTAGGCCTCCAATGGCCGCCTTTGTTGGTCGTACCGAGGGGCTGTGGTATCAGATCGGGCGCGCCGCTCTTCGGGCTTGACGAGCGCCCTTTGAATCCTTATTTTTCAACCCTATCAGCTTGCCCCAAATTCTCGTAGGTACGGTACGGGCGTGGTCGATTGCCAGACGGTCGCTTTCCACGTATGTCTCCGTCGAGGTCAAGTTAGCTGAGGCTCACGCCGTCATATGTTTTATGGATAATGATGACTCTTGCTCGCGCCTCTGCTTCTCCCGCCCCTTTAGTTTCTTTTCAGCTTTCTTTCTCGTGAACCTCGGTCCCGTGCTTTTCCTCGGTTCTCCAATCTTCTTTCGCGGTCTTGCATTTCATATACTCAGAGTTCCCTCGTCAATTGCGCGTAGTCTTTTTCTCCGGCCTTTTCCAGAGATTGCTTTGTCTTTTCCTCGGGGTTGCCAGATTCTCTGCGGGCTCCCTTGACAAAATGACGAGGCAATTAGGGTTAAATTGATTTACTTTTTCCCTTTTTATCAAGCTGCTTTTGCTATGGACCGGGTCGTTCTTTAAGGTGACGGGTGATGGCTCTTCGCTATTCCTAACTTACACGGACTAGGGTGCCTCCGCCATCCGGCCGCGGCTGATCAATGGAGGCTCTCGAGGTGCTTCCCCTTCCTTTTCGATAAAAGTGTGGGATAATAAAACTAACTGTAAATATCCTAAGGGGTCGGATTATCTCCGACCGTCCAAGATGTCAGAATAACCTAGCAGTCGGCCCTTCGTATGGGGCCAATTTTGTTAACGCACGGCCTCGCGTCCGAATATGGTCCCCCGACGCTTAATTTTTATGTGGTTTCGCGCCTAAGACGGGTGTGTTTTTCGAGGTCGCCAGAATGGTCTTCGCTTTCCATCGCATCCTTTTTATAAAGGGTGTCTTGCAACACTTCAACGTCTGTCCTTCCCAACTCGCGCCCAACGGATGGGGTATTTTGGTGGGCCTATTGGCCTTAGTGGATTGGTCAGGGTTCATTCCCAAGGTGGCACTGCCTCTATCTTTCAAATTCAAAGGAGACCACCGAGGCTTCCTTTATTTCTCCGTATCGCCCGGAGTCTTCCTGTGATCTCTCGATCTTCCTTCTTCGCATAGGTCATGGAAGGAAGCTATTTCTTCGCGCCGGGGTTTCAACCTGGGAATACAATTTTCCGACAGGACGACACTGGGTGTTCCGACGCTTGAGCGCCCATAATCTTCGTGAGTATTCAGACCGTTTTCTGTGATGACTTGTCTAAAGGTGATTGAATGTTTCTGATTTTATATTGCCTTCATATTTCCTAGGTGTTCGTCTTGACCTTAGCGCCGAAGATAATGTCATAGCTCGCGCTATGCGAGTGTCCCGCTCGTCCCACGCCGGTTGATAAAGCTCTGACATTCCCGGGCTCCATCTAACTCTGAGGTCTCAGACGCTCCTATGCTTCGAGGCCTTCGCCTCTTTCCGCCCTGGGAGTCTCCTCCATCGAGCTTATCGCCACCCCAAATTATGAGATTTCGTTCATTTTGGGGCGATGTCTCTAAGCCCCGAGTGTGAAAAGGAAAAATCAGTCCGCCGAGAAGGACCTGCGCCCGCTCCGCCAAGGTCTGGTCGGGGCGCCTTCACTTCTCCCGCCCGGGAACTGAGCGGGCGCCGTCGCCACCAAGCTCCCGTGGTTTGAGATCCTCTCCTTCCAAGCCCGTCAGTGCAAAGTCTGGTGCGCCGCCGAGCAAATTCGCGCTATGCCGGTAACACCGAACCGCCAGAATGCCAAGTCACCTCGGCGGAAGGCAGCTGAAGAGAAAGAAACCGAAACCAAAAGTCGACGAAAACCAGGACTCTTTGTTCAGCGTCAGCTCGCAAAGCCGCTTCATCCATCCCTCAAGGATTCGACCTGGGTTCAAAGCGCTGGGCCCGCCGACGAGGCTCGCGACCCTTCTCAGGGGCTGTATGATCTCGTACACGGTGGTGATTCGGAATCAACAAAATTTATATCCTATATTCTCCCACCGCCGTGAGTCAAGCCACCGTAAAGATAGCCAGTTTCAGGTCAACACGGGGATGGGTTTTCATCCTATGAATGATTTGCAACTGTTATTTCTGGAAAATGGTGAGGCTTTTTGTTCGATTTCTCGGATTTGTTTCAAAACAAATGGGTCAGATGTTCATCAATAATCAGAATGGTTTAAAGTGAAGTGTGAAATAGTAACTTTGAAGGCTCGGGGTCACTAGCTCGATAACATGAGTGGTATTAGCGTGTCCTCGGGCGTTTCAGTCAGTGGCAAAATGAACTATAGTCATGCTCAAAACCCAGATCTTGTTTAACTATAAAACCCAACCCTTGAACCACTCTATTTGAGTCAAACCAAGTATTAAACATTCAAAGTCCCATTCAGTTTTAAAACCCTAGCATTCAACCTCATTTCCGTGGCTCGTAAATGGCATCTAAAGGATATCAGTGCATCTAGCATTAAGCATGCACTGAACCCCAAAGTACTAAGTAAGTATCAATTAAAGGAACAACATTAAATGGCATTAATAAACCCTAGTTTGAAGGCAGGAACCATAAATGCAAAGACTGGGATTATTTAAAGCATGAGGACAACCCGCAACAACCCCAAAACTGCTTACTAGCCACCCTCCTCTTCATTAAAGCTATGAGGCTTAGCCAAGCATCCCTTGAGTTGTCATCCTCAGCGGTGTTTCCGGCAAATGAGAAAATGAGAGTATGAGAAGAGCAAAATGAGACCTCAAAATGAAGCCGGAAAACTTATAAAATGAAAAGTCAGCTTCTGGGCTGCTTCGGGTTGCAAGTCATGGGGTTTATATAGTACAACCAAAAGTGCGAACCACCAAAATACCTAAAATATGAGATTTACATAAGGGCTAAATGGTAATACATCAAAACGTGGTCAAGTAGATCAAATATACAAAATCACAAAGCACTCACATGCGGGGATTTCATTAGTATAGCTTAAAATTAGTCTATTAAATTTATTAGCCTAATAAATTCTACGTAGATAGCAAGATTGAGAAATTTCGCTATCAACAATTTGGCTATCAACGTTAATTTAAGCTAGCTAAGCGATTCATTATTCCTTGAAATTTCGCTAAGCCTAGCGAGTATTGTGAGATAGCGAGTACAAATTTTAAGCTGAGCACGATAAATTCGCTAGCTGTATTATTATATGAAAAATTCTCAAATTTAATTAAGGAATGAGGAAATTTTAGCTATGATTCTGAAATTTCATAATCAATGAGGAAATTTTAAGTAATCATAGCGAAAATCACAGGATGCTTTGTTTATCACTTGCATCTCCAACGCATCTGCCTTCAAATCCACTTCAAATTCCTTTATTTTGATTGTTGAAAACAGTGATTCATAGCATTCGGCACATATCTTGTCATCAAACTTAAACCACAGTGGCAGGAGTATAGGCCACAAAATATGAAACAAGCTCGAAATATCAGAGTGGAACTAAGTGGACTTGCACACATCAATTGGCTTAATTGATATGATTAGTCTGCAAAAGCACTCAAAACCTATCTTGGATAGGGCTCGAAACGCACTTACGGGCACTAATCACACCCCAAATAGACACGTTGCTAGTCTGCAAATCTTTAAAACAATAATGGGATGCATCTTGTGATTTTACAAAAGTATATATATAGTTCCAAAAGGAGTGTAATATGTGGATAAACATTACCTTTAAAATGAACGAATTTACACCACTGATGACAGGCATGAAGAAGCAAGAGAAACCATATAGAACAAGTTTTGAAGCTGACATCGGATCTAGGAAATCAACTACAATTTCCACGAATCTAATGATTACTAAATGTAACGATTAGACGATAAATTGCAGAGTATTCCCTCCCAAACCTATTAATTCCATGGCCTTAAGCCCATTGAACAACCTAAATGATTAGCTACACACTTATTTACTTTATTTGATTACATTGTAGGACACAATGCTAAAAATAAACTTCACGAGGAAGTGGTGGCGAGGTCCACCGATGACTCCCAGCCCGATTAAGGTTTAGGGCATCGAGCCCAGAAAGGATCACTTGACCACTAGCTCTTTGGAGCCGCCCCCAGGACTCGGAATGACCGGGGTGAGGCACCTCTGACCACATTTAAACTCTACCCGTCCACCCACGTGTAGCAGACACTAAGTCGATGACTCGACCAACTAAGATTTAGGGCATCGGGCTTCAAGAAGGCTTTGTAGTATACCCGCGGACCCCGTGTCGGGTTTCAAAGCGACGTCACGGCTTATTTTTCTTTTCTTACTTTTCTTTCTCTTTTTGCTTTTCTTTTCCTTTTTGGGAGACCTTGGTAGCCTTCATATATAGGTGTCTACTAACTATTCTGGGTTGTCGAAGCATATCTAAAGTAGGCTTTGCAAGGCGAAAAGAGGTATATAATTTCATAGCCTAATGGCAAAATCTGGTGTGCAGTGTGTGAATTAGCTCAGGGAATGTTCAAGGTTGAAATCGCGAAATCTGATTGACTAAAAACTAAATCATGCATGGGTGTTCTAACATTAAGGTAGCTCATGAGGGTTTCAATTCCTCGATTAAGGGCCCAGATTGGTTGTTGATTAAAGAAACGTTGATTGTCTGGTGAAACGAGTAGGTACAATTGGAAACAAAGTGAAAGAAAAATTTTCGTAAACTATATACTCTTTCAATAAAGCTAGCCCGATATAACCAAAATGGCTAGTATACTTAATATTGAACCTTAAAAGTATCACTTTGCTGCTATTGTTCCAATACATGAATCTAAACAAAATTGGTAGGAGTTGATAAAATTTGAAAACATACAAAAAACACTAATAGAAGACACTCCCCAACTCCTAACTTTTCCTCCGGTCAAAATGTAGACATGTCATAGGGGTAGAGGATGAAGGCAAGATATGTACCCTCCAATCTCGTGGTGGTGGTGGATCTGAGGCTAGCATTCTTGTGGCGGCATATGCAAGAAGAACATTCTTTGGTGGGCTGGAGTCTCGATGTGCGGAACATGCGGGAGACGAGGTGACTCATGATGGCTGGAGCATGGAATGGCGGTGCTTTCACAAAGTGGTCGCCATTTCGAGAATTGATCTCGGTCAGCTGATGCTGTGTAGGGGCGGCGAGACGGGGCGGCATCCATGCCTGATTATCTCCTGATGCGGCGCGAGCGTGCTTTCGGAGGTCTTGTCTTTGTGTGTGAAGCCGGGCGGAGGGAGGATGGAAGGAGATATACGGCATGGACTCCTCTCCATCTCGACCTCGGGAACATATATCTCTCCTACGTGAGTCCTCTTGCCTCCTCGTCAGGGTACCTCTCCTGAGTCCATTGTGGCGGAGAGAAAATAGAGCATCACACCAAGCTGGCTCCAATTCGGGACTGAGGGGCATCGGAGTCCTCAGCTCCAATCAGGGCTCCTCTGGGAGAGCTTTAAGTGCTCAGGTTTTGGCTGTGATCGTGGCATCGATAAAGGTAGACTCTACCTTTCAGGCGGGGGCCCTTTCGGTGGACCTTATCTTGGGAAGTATAGTAATGCGGTCATCACCCAGCTCAGAGGATTAGACCCAGGTGCCCCAGAGATCTGGTGCAGGCCTCGGATGGCCCCCTACGGCTGGACGTAGTCTTTTGCGGCGGAAGAGGAGGCTGGTCGGACGGATGGATGATAAGAAGCATCAGGCGGAAGGCGCCTGCAGATGTTCTGGATAGGCTGAGTGGTGTCTCGAGGCAAGGCTGGACCATCTCCTCCCCGAGTCGTGAGCCCGATCTCGATGACCTCGAGTGGCCTGCGGTGGGGCTGATGCGGCCGAAATATCCATTATGCGAGAACTCGGTTGATCATCGTGCGGATTCAAGACTCCGTGGACTGATCCAGGGAGGTCATAGATAGTGAAGCGTAATTGCCACCAGGGGATAGTAGAGCTGGGTGGGCGTGGACGTGTGCTCGATCGGTCGCATGGGTCCGAATGCAGGTCAGCGTGAGGCTGGGCAGTGAATGTGTTGACTCCGTGAAAATCCACAGAGTGGAGCCTTGTCCCAGGGATGGGGTGCCCCGGCGAATAGGGCCTCCCTGATCCTCGAAGTGGGATAATCGGGATGATGAGCTCTCCTGAGTCTTCTTGTGGTGGCTGTGATGGCTCGGGCTGGATGATGGCTCCCCGATCCCGGAGATCTTGGCAGCTTGGAGGGGGTCGGGCCCTCCTGGATCCTGTGGCGGTGAAGGACCGGGGTCCCATCGGGTCTGTATCCTGAACTCTTGAGGCTCCTCAGGGGTACCTCGAGGGGCCAGCTCACTGGGGCCCCAGGCGTGGAGTGGGGCTGCTCCTCTGCTGGAGTCTTGAACGACCCAGGAGCCTCGGGGCGGGACTACCTGCGGTGGACCATGGGTAGTGGGAAAAAGGATCTGATGGACTCTGGCGATCGAGGTGGGACTTGGAGACAGCATTGGGTGTAGAATGACTAGCTACTTGAATAGGAGTGCTTTTGTGTGGCCTGAGGCTGCCTTGGCAGGCTAGGCGGGTCGGGGCGGCTTGCGAGGCTGAGCCAGGGGCTCACGGGCGTGGCGGGGCACCTGCGCAATCGGCGACCTTGGACCCCGGGGGCTCAGTACGCATGCGGCGGTGGTGGGCTGCGGCTCTTAGGCGAGCGATGGCTCGGGACACGAGACTGAAGTGGCGGCGTGACAGTGAGGGTGGAGCCTTGGTGTGTGCGTCTTGGTGGGGCGCGGCTGGAGCTCCGGGGCTCAGTTTGGGCGAAACCGGGGCTCCTGGTTCTGGCCGGCTCGGGTGGGGATGATGTAATTCAAGCCTCCCCTTCTCCTCCTTTTATAAGCCCGTTAGGCGTAGAAGAGTCATTATTTCGCTATTTTAGAATTCGATATATCTGCTTCACCGCAGTTAAAAGAATCATTTATTTAGCAAATAAAACAACACAAAAATAAAACAAATAAATATTATTTCTAATAAAAAAGCAAAATAAAAATAAAAATAAAATAAAAAAATGAAAAATAATACTTAACTTAATCTACTTAAAAGGAAAAGCGCTAAATCGGGAAACTACTAAAAATAGCGAAAAAATGAAATTGACGAATAAAAATAAAACCAAAAACTATTGTTGCAATTTGGTTTGTTAGATACCAAATAGCCAATTTCCTTTGAATTACTCATGGAGGGTCAGGCTCCTCGATACTATGGGTAGCTGTCTTGATGCTTATGATGCTTGATTCCTACATTGTTGATTTGCTTCTCCTTTGGTTGATTGGTGACCAGAACCCTGCTGATGACTTTCGCGATAATTCAAGCAGCGCCGCCTTAGTTGTGGCTATTTCTTGCAATTCATGGACCAGTTGGCTTTCACGAACTCGTCCAATGGCGAGACTTCATTGTTTCCTTGGCTTTTCACTTTCGATGATTTGTGCTTATGGCTTTCAGGCTAAGAAAATATTCGGCTCGATGTCATGTTGCAAATGTGAGTTGCATTGCCCCATTTCGTGATTGATGATTCGTCGCCGGTGGCGAGAAATGGTCTTCGATCGTTGGCATATGGTTGGGCCCTTGCACTGTGAACCGGTGTCGAGACTCTGAAGTCTTGGTGGCGATTTGTCTACCTTGACAACCATCTCTGATATATCTTCAGGATCTTGCGATCCCGATGGCCCGATGATGGTGATGTTGGTAGGTTTAAGCTCTCTGAGCCCTGGCTAACATACAGTATGGCGGTAGGTTTGCGGCTCCCCAAATCCTAGCGATTAGCTGTCACATGAGTCCACCCGATGTTGCGCAGGTGTGGGAGATCTTGGATCCTTGTATTTAGCCAGGTTCTTGCTTTGGAATGGCAGCGACTTGCTCGGTTAAAAATGCCTTTCTCGATATGACCGCTGATTGTGAAGATCGGCAAAACTTTGCATGGCGGGGACTTGTTTGATGATGTCAAAGGGTATGTTCACCTTTACTGCGCCCGGACCCAGGATGCTGCTGTTGGGATGCCTTCTTCTTGCTTCCTTAGTGCTGGGGAAATGGAGGTGGCATGCGGTGCTTCATTGAGTCTTCCTTGAGGAAAAGCGCTAATTTATGGCTCAATTCTTACTCCTTTTGGACACCAGTGGCTTGGGCATTGGCTGATCAACCTCTTTTCCCTCCCTGGGGTGATTATAGCCTTGACCTCATCCATTCTGAATTGCTAGATAAACTGCCTCATGCACTCCTTTTGGATTTGCGATGTTGGGAAGGGAACCTTCCTCTCTCCACAATACCCTCAAGATATTGTTGATCTTTGTGATTCAGATCTTGCCGAATTGTCTATTTTAAGTTAAGATTATCTCAGCCATCATTCTCTTGTTAGTGTACTCTACCAGTGTCAATCCTTTGTGCCAATTGTGCATGGATCCCTTTTGTTCTTCCGCAAGTTGCCGCTACCTTGCTCGAGTGGTATCGCTTGTTATTTGGAAGTGGATGATGGTGGTTGTGGTGAGATGAAGGTGTGGTTTTGGCACACAGGGAACACTAGGCGGGGTTAGGTTTTGAGAGAGGTTAGGGTGATTCTTCAGTGGGTGTATGTGTGTTACCGTATGAGGGCGTGGGTTGTGACATGACTACGACATTGGCATGTTTGACATCAAATCCTTCATTGGTGGACATAGGATGATTTTCTGGATGAACAGATGGCGTCGTGCGTAGTTACTTGTGTAGATGTTTGAATCTTACATACATGTGGACTTCTGCTCTAACTCTCACTTCTGATTCAGGTTAGAAATTTTGCTGTTTTTCTTATCCTCTGAAGTATAAATTCCTCCCGCTGATATGAGACCTCATTTCTTATTCTCTCATAGTTTAAATCATCTGATACTAAGGAGGTACTAATATAACTCAAAATCCATGCCACAATCAGTTTGCTCAAAATCCCCTCCGCCCATGGATTCATGATTGCTTCATGGCGGGGACATACCATTATAGAAATGATTCACTAACATCCGGTGTCGAACCGTAGTGTGGAATGACATTGATGGTATCCATGAATCTCCCGGCATTGGTAGAATTTCTCATTGTCATAGTAGGAGTAATTATAGATGCCTCTTATTGTTGGTCTTTGTGGCTGAAGAATTTCTTTAAAATTCAGCGAAAGTCATGACTTCTAGTCGTTCTCGGCCTCAGTGAGGTTGGGCCATATTTTGGCTTTATGTAGGTGGCAGAATACATGAGCTTGAAACAACTCCATGTGGATTGCACCTTCCTTGGAAGGTGCATTCTCCTCGAAATCCCGGGTATATGTGTGAATATAGTTTCATTCTCCGCTCTTTCTATGAAAAGTGGGAAGCGGGGGCCTTTAGGTAGGACCTCCTTTGCTTTACATCCTCGTGGGAAGTATGAAGTGCGGGAGAGAGGCACTAACTCTAGGAGGGTGTATGTGTTCCTCGTCGATACGCTATCTTGGTTGATTCATGGGAGGTGTTTGTTGACTTCTTTGTTCCTCGGGTAGAGGATCCATTTAGTCCTTTGTGCTGCTTGATTTCACAACCTTGTTCAATTGGTTGCACTCACTCTGCAATCTACGATACCCCTACATCGGTGCAAACACATTTACCTGAATGAGACCTGACAAAGAACCTGAAACAAAGCTTGCTAAAGAGTGTTAGTTAAAACAAAAGCCCGCATTACGAAACAAAACGATGCGGTGGCGCGAGTGAAGAAAACTTACGATTCTTTGCGCTAACTAAGATGCAAGATTACGACACTTGTAATGTGGATTACAAACCATGGCGCTCATCAAGCGACGATTTGACATCCCGACAACGGCGCCAATTTGATTCGTGCCCACGGTAGGGTGATTCGGAATCAACGAAATTTCCTATATTCACTCCCTCTTGCGTGAGTGGCTGCTGCGGCATAGCGATCTAAGCCGAACTGCGGGGATGAGTTTTCATCACATGAATGATTTGCATCGGTGTTTGGAAAATGGTGAGGCTTTTTGTTTGGATTTACGGATTTGTTTAACGACAGAGTTGTGTTGCTGAATAAGCGTAATGGTTTAAAGTGAAGTGTGAAATGGTAACTTTGAAGGCTTGGGTCACCTAGCTCGATAACATGGGGATTAAGGTGTCATCGGGTTGTTTCGCGCATTAGAGCGATGACCTTCTCATCAAGCAAAAAGCGGATCTTTGTTTAGCTCTCCGCTCTCGAAACCACTCCTATTCATCAAACCAAGTATTAAGCATTCAAAGTCCATTCGGTTTTAAAACCACAGCATTCAACCTCATTTAGTGACAGTAAATGGCATCTAAAGGATATCGATTGCATCCCCAGCGTGGCGTGCTGGCGGTACTTTAACTATCGCGTCGTGACGGGCGACATTAAATGGTGAAACTTTGGTTTGGAAGGTATGGAACCATAAATCACGGTACTGTATCATTTAAAGCATCGAGGACAACTTTATGACAACTTTACGAAAACGAGCTAGCCACCCTCTTCTTCAGCTATGAGGAAACAGCCAAGCATCCCTTGAGTTAAATATCATAGGGGTGTTTGCGTAGGAAAATGAAGAAAGGAGAGAGAAGAGAGCAAAATGAAGACTTCAAATGAAGGCTGCGGAAGGCTTTATAAAATGAAAAAGTTGTTGCTTCTAAGTTTGTAGTTTGCAAGTTTGTGGGGGTTTATATCGTCTGACCCAGAAGTGTGAAACTACCAAAATACCTAAAATGAGATTACATAAGGGCTAAAATGGTAATACATCAAAACGTGGTCGGTTTAGGATCAAATATACAAAATCACGGGGCGACGTTTCGTATATACGGGGAGTTTATTAGCATGGCGAGTTTAATAGTCTAATGAAATTTAGCTAATGTAGAGTATTGTGGATGGCGAAATTGCAAATTTTAAATGAGCACGACAAATTTAACTATTAACCATTACCATCCTTCATAAAAAATTATATTCATTATGATTGTTTTATGATGTGAATTTTTCAATCATAAGCGAAAATCCACAGAGATCCTTGTTTGCTCAGCATCTCCACTTGCATCTCTTGCCTTTAAAATCCATGAATTCCTTTATTTTGATGGTTGGCTCTGTAGTTATAGCATTGGCACATATCTTGTCATCAAGCTTAAACATAGTGGTGAAGTGCGCAGACACAACAAAATAACCAAAAACAAGCTCGAAATGGCATGGTGGAACTAGAAAGTGGACTGCACATCAAGGTGGCTTGGTGTTATGATTAGTGCGCAAAAGCACTCAAGAAACATCTTGGATAGGGCTCAAATGCTTGCACGGGAGCCTTCAATCCCGCCAGTAGTTTCGATGGTAGCCTTATGTGGATTCAGGGTTGAGCATTAACTCATGCTTGATATGCGAGTGGCAACACTCATTTGAGAGGGCTGGCAGAAAGGCTGTTCTGCAAATGAAAGCACATTGAAAATTGCTCGGATTTATAAGGCGAGGCGGCGGCTCGCCACGGCGAAGCAGGGGCTGCGGCAGCCCAGCAGGCATGAATGAAAGTGGGCTTGGCTTTTAGTCGATCTAGCTGCTCCTAATGGCTCAGCATCAGTAGTAAAGAAAAGATAAATTAATGCTTACAATCGTGAAAGCGAGCCAGGAGGTTCGGGATGTCTTTCAGTATTATGAAAATGATTTATTGAGACAAGGGGGGGATAAAGTCTGCTGGAGTGTGAGCTGATGGTTAGGGAGGGCTCATGTCCTCAGGGAGGCCAGTACGGGATCTTGAGTGGGCTGACTGATGTGATCTGAGCGATGGGAAACCTGACTCAGAAAGCAGTGACCGGAGTCATTGGAGCTTAGGGTCGAGATCTTTGCTGTTTGCTCGTCGTGGGTGCCAGAAGCGCAGACTTGGCGGAACGGTGGATCAGGGAGTGTCGCAGTTGCGTGCAGATCGCTGTGGCGGGTTGGTTTGGTTTGCTGGAGATGGGAGTTGTGTGAAGAGCGGGGACCCAGCTAGGTTGCTTTCGGTGGGCCTACAGAAACCACTTTTCATGAAAAGTTGTTCGCGAGTACTCGGATCACGGACTTCATGAACCTCTGGCAGCGAAGAGGTAGAGGAATCTCTTTCTGGGCTATTCTCAGATCTTGGTACTCAGTGGGCGGTTCCCCCGTCTTAGTCGTAAAATATACTCTTGGCCTTTGAGACTCCCCAATGCTCCATCTCTGTTTGCTTGATACCGATTTATATATATATATATATATATATATATATATATATACTCTGTATATATATATATATATATATATATATATATATATATTCTTTCTTTTGTCGGAGCTTGAGGCTGAGACACATGCCAGCCCTCCTTTGTATCTGTTTTTTAAATTTGATTGGAAGCTGGGATATTTTTGCTTTTCTCAGCAGACTGTAAGCAGTTTGTGGTTTGAGCAGTCATGCTCAAAGATCAGTGAGTTGTGGGGCCTCGGTTGCTGTTTTGTTAGAGGTGGCGGTTTCTAGGTTGTCGCGATTGGTCGCGGTGGATCCTAGATCAGATTGAGCCCCTTGCGCCGATGGTGGCATCGTCGACCTTTGGTTCCTTAAGTGTCGATCTGTTTGTGGTACGAGGTCGTTATGCGATTCGTTCCATGACTAACGTGATCGGTGATTTCTGATTCGCGCGACTGCTCTTGGTAAGTCGTCAATCTGGTGGTGATGAATGTTAATGAATGGTGCGGGCTGTAAGTGAAGCGAGGAAGAGCTGCGTCAATGTGAATTCTTTGATGACTCGTCCCGAGTGAGCGGGGAAGAGCTCGTCGGTATTAATTCTTGGTAGGCTAGATCCGAGTGAAGCGGTGAAGATGTGGTGATTCTTGGTAGAAACTCGTCGAGTGACAGATTGATGAGCTCGTCCGGCGGTGGAAGCTAATCATGATTGACGAACTGTGCGACAGAAATGTCGATGTGTGTGTGAAACGTCGAAGTGAGCCCGATCGAGAAAATTTCGTCGAGTGAGCGAGTTAGTGACTCGTCGGAGCGGAACTGATGGGAAGAGCTGCGTCCAGCGAGTAATTGTTGGCGAGGAGCTTCGTCCATGGCGAAGGGCTTCCGTCAATGAATTCTTGGCGTAGGCTTCTCGAGTGAACTAATGGGAGGAACAGTGATGACTGATTGAGTGAGCTCGTCGAGTAGGCTGATGGGAAAAGAGCTCGTCCTTTGTGAATTTGTTTTGCGAGGCTCGTCCGTATGATGAGAGGGAAGAGCTCGTCAATGTGGTGCCCGAGTAGAGCTCGTCGAGTGAGTGATGGGAAGGCTTTCGTCGAGTGAGCGATTGAGCAGACTAATCCCCCCTGGAAATGAAGCGATCGGGAAGAAGCGTCACTTTGTGAATTGTTAGCGGGAGCCGTCGTCTGAGCGATTGGGCGAGCTTCGTCAGCATGAATTCTTTGGGAAGAGCTCGTCGATCGGCTGCTGGGCGGGTGATCCATGAATTGTGCTGGGAAGAGCTTGTCACTTGCGAGCTACGCGGCTCTGACGCGTAGCTGAGTTGATTTGGCTCGTTTAGAAAGGCTGACAACTGTCTTTGAGTGGATCACCTCGTCAGGTGCGTAAAGTGGCTCCGGCTGTGGCCTGGTGGCAATGTAGCCCGGTGATCGACTCCACGAGCGATGGCTGTCTTGAGTAGATGAGCTCGTCGGAAATTGGCGCGTGGCTCGGTAGCTGTGGCCTTGGTGGCAATGGCACGAGTTGGTCGACTCGTTTAAGGCTGACGGCTTGTCTTGAGTGGATCACCTCGTCGGATTGGCGGCGTGGCTCCGATGACCTTGGTGGCAATGCTTGGCTGGGCTGGTCGGGCTCACTGACGGGCGTGCTTTGTGCGAGTAGATGGCTTCGTCAAATTAGCGTGGCCGGCGTATGACGCGGTGGCGATGGCGGCGTCGGCTCTGGGCGGCGTGGCCTTTACATAGTAGATAGGCTTCGTCAAATTGGCTCGGCGTGGCTCAGGCGCTATAGCCTTGAATGGCGATGCTGGCGATGAATCACGAGGCGGCGTGGCACAATGCGAGTAGATGAGCTAAATGAGTGAAGCGGCATTAACCAGGGCTCTGTGGCCTTGGGACATGCGCGCTGGTAAGTGCGACTCTGGCCAGCGTAAGCGCTGCGAAATGCGATAAACTCATCAAATGGGCGACTGGCTCCGGTAGCTATGACGACTGGTGGCGTGCTGAGTTGATCGACTCTGACGTGACCTTCGCGATGGATGTTTCGTTAAATTGGCGGCATGGCTCGGCTATGGCCTTAGTGGCGTGTGATGCGAGTTGATCGACTCCACGGCGGCGTGGCTGTGCGAGTAGATGGGCTCGTCAAGATGAGCATCGTGGCTCGAGGCTATTTATGGCCTTGGTGGCAATGCGCTGAGTTGATCGGCTCGTTTAAGCGTAACATGTTGAGTGGATCACCTCGTGTCGGGATTGAAACGACGTGGCTCTTAGTGCACGTGTTGGGTTGAATCTGCGGAAGTGCGAGCGGCTGACCGTTTCCTTGGAAAGATGAGCGTCTTTAATGTTGATTGAGGAGAATTTGGAGCGTTCGGGTGACGCCAGGTCTTTGGCCTTCTTATAAATGGTAGGTCTGTTGCTAATGAGTTTACGTTTAGATACTTTGGCTTTTGTGATGCGTAGCCCCAAGTGCATGTGAGATGGGTATGAAGTGCAGTGGTCTTCACTTTGGGCATCCACATGGAAGTGCAGGCGGTCTGTAGAGCTTTCTTCTTGTGGGAGTTGTGTTTTCCCTGGTCTCCTTTATGGGAGTCATGTTATTCCACTAGTTTAGGTGTTGAGAATGCGTCCGAAGAAAATTAGTGCATCTCTTGCATTTGCTCTCTGTTTTTATTCTTTGCTTCTTCCTCCTCACTTTTCTTCCTCTCTCTTTCTCTTTTCTCTCTCTCCTCTTCTCTTTCTCCTTCTCCTTCTCCTTCTTTTTCATCTTTTTCCACCTCTCATTCTCCACTTTTTTTGTTTCTTATAAACTCCTTCCATCCCTTTAACTTCTTGCCACCTCTTTTCCACTTCTTTCCTTTCCTTCTCCTTCTTTTCATTATCTCTTTCTCCTTTGTTCCCTTTTTTTAAGGGAGCTGTTTTATCTTGAATGCTTTCAAGTCTAATCGATGGCACCATTAATTATGGCGAAGTAGTTGATTGAAATAAAGAAACTTTTCCTTTTATGTCTATAGACTACTCATTGTGCCTTTCGATTTTGTATAACTGACTGTGTAGGATAATAGAATAGCGTAATTAACAAATACTCGACGCAGCCATCTAGATTTAACGAGGGTATATTACTGGCAGGCACTTGTTGGTGAAATAATGGTGTTCCGCGTTGTATCTTTGAAGATTTTCCCTTTTACGAGTTCATAATTACAGTCGACAACTCGAGATATAGGGCCTTCCAGTTAGGGCCTAGCTTTCCATCTGGCCAGATTCTTCCCTTGCTGTGGGGACTGCTTTAAGACTAAGTCGCCGACATGTAGCTCTGAGCTTGACTCTTTTGCAGTTATAGTACCTTCTTGTTTTCAGCTGATACGCCTCCGTGCGCCTTTGAACATGACCACGTTTTCATCTAAGGTTCTAAGTTTAGACGAAGAGACACCGTCGTTATGTTCCTCACGATCTTGCTTCGATCACAGGAGACTTTTATTCAGGTACCATGAAATCTTGCCATAGTTTACCAAAAACTGAAACAAACGGGGTTTCAGAGTTCTTGACAATGTGTTATCCTGTAAACCCATGGCCACTGGGAGGTATTCTGAGTGCTATAAGGGTCTTTAACGGTCTTCAAAGCGGCTTTAAGGGTTACGATGATAAACCGACATCATTTAACTCTGGAATATCATGGGACAGTGTAATTTTAATTAAGGCTATTTCAAAAGTACCCTTGAATTAAGCGTTTATGGCACATTTCCAGTTGTGCGATACAGGGCTCTTAGGATACGAACACAAATGATGTACTTGCCCAGAAATTCACGTATCATTTTGCTGTAAATTGCTGGTAAAGGCACGCTTCTTGCCCTTGAGTGAAGTAATCCCTCTGACGATTATGGAATTTACCACTTGACCTTTACCCGATAGGCGGGGATTACTGTCTGTCTGAAGCTATGTTGTTGGAAGGCCCGGGGACTTGTGATCCCGATGTTAAGAGGCTCTGGCTGGAGGCGTAGAGATCTTAAGCGTGCTCTGGCGGTCTATTTCTGACTGGTGGTTGCATCCTTAGTATGGTTTGTGATAGTATCCACAGCCCAGGAAAAAACACGCTGTGGGACTGGAGTGCAGTTCCGCACATATATCGCAATTATACCTCTCGATGCGTGCTGGTGTCCTCATGATGCATTTGGGGAAGATTCTTGAAAAATCCTCAGCTTGTAGAAGCACCTTTATGATCAGTGAACACAGTGACCATAGCCTTGTTTTGGTAGCTTCTTTGGAATTAGTCTGGTAGGCTTAGTCACATTATATAATCCATATGGGGTCCATCATTTCGGCCACGAGGACTCTCTGGGCGACCACCATGCTACTGGGATCGATAAAGGGAGTTCATGATATTGTGATACGACTGGGATCATGCTGTGAGCATTATTAACCGCGGCGTCACCTGGGGCCGCTGGGGACATGTTGGCTGAACAACCCTATTTCTTTAATCATCGCGGACCTTTTGGAGGTATAGATCATCCTTTGCCTGGCCTCGTAGGTGTCTTATCTGCGACTCAGGTTAGATCATTGTGAAGAGCCTCCCTGGGCGATCGACCTTTCCCAATGAATGAGGGTTGGGCTGTTATGGCGGCCTCTGTACTGACTAGTTGTTAGATGTGAGATCAGATGGTGCTACTCGATATCATTCTCTGGGAGGTTGGGATAAGTCTGCTAAACTCTTTGCATTGGGGCTCATCCCTGAAGGCTTCCAGAGTGGAGAGGTCGAGTCATGCAGCTTGGGTATCTATGAGGTTCGTGATTACAAACTCATGGTAAGTCGACCAAGAGACACATACTGTGGTTTGGCTTGTGTCGATATCGAACTCGCTCGGCTGTAGCCCCCTTCATCGATGGAGGTGGTTTATGTAACATGCTTCATTGGTGCTATTTGGGACTTATAGTAGAGAAAACGGAAATGGGGGCTTGTTGTTTGCGAGGGGCGAAGTGAATTTTCCATTCTTGAATTTTCTCATACCTTTCCTCTTAGAGGCTGGTGATGTCGGATCTGACGGAACTGTAACATCTCGGCGAGTGACCTTGGTTTAGAAAAGTCAGACACGGCTAAGTATAGAGTGAGGAGCACCCGAAACAGACTTCTTTGGAATGGAGACTGGCCTGTATCTTTAATGCAGAATGCCTGCCGCACTTTGGGTCGGGTTGAAGGCTTTCTTGAACTTGGAAGAAGGGGCTGGCGTTTGTCAGCACTTTGGAGGCAGAAGTGGGCTTAAGGCTGCGATCCTTCTTGTCGATCATTTGGACCTCACACATTGATGACAGTGGCATGTGTTGCTGCCTTCTTTGTC
Organism: Tetrastigma voinierianum; assembly: GCA_016808115.1. Lineage (NCBI taxonomy): Eukaryota > Viridiplantae > Streptophyta > Magnoliopsida > Vitales > Vitaceae > Tetrastigma > Tetrastigma voinierianum. The sequence continues at coordinate 71,730 of JAEQBH010005610.1, read as the reverse complement.
TGAGTTTGCCTCGATTCCACATGGTTATTATGAAACCAGAATTTGGTGACACGCCGAAGGCACATTCAGTTGGGTTGATTCATATTATTCCTTGGATCTGGAACGCCTCAAAGATGAACAATGGAGATCGGTGTGGTGGATTTACCGACATGTCGTCTCAGTACCTCCATAGTTGCGCCTATCGCCTGGAACATCAGGTTTACCCAACCTCTGGTAGAGTGCATCTATGTTTTCATGGTCCCAGCTGACATTGCCCAGATGTGTGGTTCCTGTGCATTGTGAGCAGGAGTCTTTTCTTGGTCATCGGGGTCCATCTTTGATCAGTTTAATAACTAAAATGCATCCATAAGCTGAGAAATTGCGTGGCGCGGTGGCGCTCGATGGTGGTCTTGCGAGCGTCGCCGGGCGTACTTTGTTTATATCGATGAGTGATCGGTACAGCCGCTTGCCATTTGCTTTGACGAGTCTGACATTAATGACCACGGGATATTCTACCTCTCGATGCGCTCCACAGCGGAGGAGCTTCTTGATCTGGTTGATGGCTTTTGCGCTGCGGTGTGAAGCTCCCATGTGTATTAGGTTTAAGGATGGGTTGGTGTTCGATCATGTTGAACTACTGTAAGTCGATTCCTCCCATATCTTTGCTTTAAATCTGAAGCGTCTCTATTCGTCTCAGCCCAGTGAGAGGCTTGGATCATGATTAGTTTAGGCCCGTGTAGGCGAGATGTTCAGGGTCGTCACCAGCTGATACAGTTCTGAGTTCTGGGGCTGGTCGGGTGAGCACCTCGTCGTGTCAAACTGTCTCACATTCCCACGTTGTCATTGCTCTTTGTTCATGGAAATTTGTGTAGCATTCCACATTACCATTGATCTCTGGTTGTCTATCGTATGGTGGAATTTGATTATCATGTGATCTTGAAGAGGGGATGGCTTTATTGCATTGAGAGAGAGATACGCCTAGCAGTATTTTCTTGCGTGGCGATGACAAGGAACCTGGCTGTTTATTAGTGCACTGGCAGGGGCTGCTAAAGGTGAGCACGGTTGAATCGAGCCCAATGGTAAACCACCACTATCCCAAAAACCCGCAGATGTGTGTTGGCGGGTTCTAACTTCCTCCAATACGTTTATTAGTGTGGCAAGTGTCGGCCAGAACTCGTTATCATTAACAGAGTGATGTGTTGGCTGATGCGCGACTACAATGAACAGTCATGGTGTGGCATCCCTCCAGTGCGAGGATTAGAAGCGTAATGGTAGTGTCAGTGAAGTGTTGAATCTTGCTTGTGTTCCCCATGCGATGCGATGCTGCGCGGTGGGCCTTAGAGCGAACTAGATTCTCCTCCTCCTGAATCCTCTCGAGATCCGTGGGTTTCTCGAGGGTTCTTGGTCTTTGAGTTACTTGGATTTGCAGGCGGCAGTGATGAGTTGAGGCACAGTTCGATTCTAGGCGACTTGGAAGAAGCCGAGTCTGGAAAGCGTTACAGGTTTGGTTCCACTGGAGATATGGCAGTCAGGAGGCTATCGCGTTGTAATGAAGTGTCCCATTTCTCTTTTCGGTTGTATCTGATTGTAGTGCTGATACCCATGAATCCTATGGATTTGCAATGTTGGTGTACTCTCTTGTGGCGGGATACAGTTTCATCGGAGTTGGCCATCCTGGGAGCTGCTCATTTCATACTTCAATCAGGGACACCGCGACAAGCGAGAGCTGTTAGGGAAGGTGACGTTGGCGAAGTGCGTCGTCGTCTTTGGTTGGGGTGGGCCCCGGACCGGTCTCAGTTCCCCGCAGCACAGGGGATCGTTCTCGATCTTTGCTTAGGGATTTTCACAGTGATGTCTTTTGGGACCCAAGTCTCCTTGGTTTGTCGAGTCGTACTTCTCTACTGCAGGTGGAAGAAATCCTCTGGACTATGGGGCTTCCTCGCTAGTTTATATATTTCTCTGCTTTGGCGAGTACCTCGGCCATGCTTGCTTGGGGTTCTTTGAGAGGATGGAAACATCATATCCTTGTGCACTCTAACCTTGCAATGGATCTTTTGTGATGGCGAGATTTTTCGTCGGGTATGTCTGTCTTGGGGACTCGCGTTGGATCTTTGCACGTATGACTTGGGCTCTGCAAGCCTGCGACGGTCGATCGTAGAGTAGCTTCGGCTGCATGCGTCTGGCTCCCGATGAAGTGGAGACAGAACTGAAATGGATAGTTCTGAATGAAAGAGATTGATGAAGGGGATTTATTGCACAAAGCCGGGGCTAAAAGTGAGCACCCCAGTGTAGTGGCGAAATACTGCAATCTGGGAGGTCTTGATACCCGTACAGCTGTTTTGATTCTTGTAAGTATTGAGATGAATTGACGGGATCTTTGGTCCCATGAGGGTTCCATGTGAATTCTGAATTCTTTGGGAGCGGATAGCATGTGCCTGTTGTGGGTGAGATTCAGGTTGTTGCACAGGGTATCCATATGGTAATAGGAATGATCCTTAACCACTCTCACTTCACACATTAGGAGCTCCTGATGGGGCTCAAACCTCTGCTCCCATGATTGCTCTTGGTCGGGTGGGGGGATGATGTGGTTCTTAGTTTCGACATGTCCTCAGGGCATTGCTTGGTTTCTTCCTCAGGACTAATTGATCTGTATACAGGCTGGGATGGACTCTCAACCAGCAATCACCTCCGGGATCGTGACTCTGTCGATCGCCGTGGGGGAATGTTATAACCAACTCCTAGTGCATGCGTGTCTCAGATGGATCTTGCATTGCCAGTAAGGCTTGTTCATCTTCCTCAGGCGTTGGTTGACTTGGCGGAGTGCTTCCGCCGTTCGTATTAGCTGCATTGCTTCCTCTTTTGTCGGGAGCTCGGTGCATCTACTGGTGGATCCATCATGGTGGTGATGTATCTTTGCGTAATTTTGGTTGTTTGCTTGATGGCAGAAATGAGTTATATTTATGTCTGAGCCCCATCGTTCCCAGACGACCTTAGTGATGATGCACCAGCGGGCCAGGCTGGGCGTGTGGGGTTGTTAAATTTCATTAGGGATTGTTTTAATAAGAAGAATTTCAGGGATCTGTGTCTAGTTATCACAGGCTTAAGTATGGCTAGCTGTAATCTCCGATCAGAATCTTGGTGTGCCTCCTGAGCAAGGAAGAATGGGGGTCGGCGGAATTTGTGCGAAGTGACCACTCAAGTCTTAAGTCGGTTTTGAAAGAAAGAAGAGTTTGCAGATTGTCTAATGAGTCACATCGGTGTGTGTAAGAATGTTAGTACCTTTCCAGATGCAGGGTGACCTCGTATTTATAGTGAATGTTCCAGCAGTTGGATGATAATTAAGGTCCTTCCATTGGATGGGATATTTCTTTATTTTAGTCCATATTGGATTTGATGCACAGGATATAGAGAAAAAGCGGTTGCTTGGGATAGTCTTCCTTCATATTAAATTTGAGTCCAGTAGCGATGCTATTATTTTCCTTTCCTTATTGATAAGATTTGGGGAGGATTGGATCGGTGGATGGCATCTTGTTGAGGTTATTCTTTCATGGCCAAACACAATGAGCTTGTAGGTATGGACCTTCTAATTTGTCAGATCGTATTTGACTGGTGGAGGCCTTCTTTGAAATTTGTCTGGGACGAGTGCCGTGGGCCTTGCAAGCTTCTTTGACGACGAGTGGAGCCAGCGGAGTGGGAGGTTTAGAATTTTGAAGGGAGGGAAATGGGAGTTTTGGAGGTGGAACTAAGGTTAAAGACTAATGGAGGAAATGGGTGGTGGTTGGGAAAGTTTAAAAAAGAAAAAAGTCATCAAAGCAGTCATTATCGAAAAACCACACACCGATAACACGTTGATTCTTTGACTGTAATCTACGCCCCATACCCTCCTACAGGTCTTGCCAGGGCAGATTTTTGTTCTTAAATCTTTACATTTTGGGTTTCTGAGTCCCTCTTTCTTCGCCTGAGTTTCGGGTTTGAGTTTGAGTTTTCTTCTCTACTTATATTCTTTAGTTTTGTTTTTATCACAGGTATATCTTTATCTAGTTCACTTTTTATGTATTTATCTTATGCTTGTAGTCTGACTAAGGTTTCTAGTTTTTCATGGGTTTATTTTATTTTGTTTTTTAGTTCTTTGTGCTTGAGTTATTGAATTGTAATTTGTAGGTATTATGGGTTCGGTTTTCTCTTTTGATTTCTTCACTGAGTTGTTTCTAAAGTGAACTTGACTTCCTTTTACGTTCTGTGTAATTAGGGTTTTGGGTTTGTGATTATGGGGTGTAATTGAGTCGATTGGAGACGAGCTCGATCTAAAAACTTCGAGCTCCAATTGACTCGACTCACGATTCCAGACAGGCTCTTTTAGATGTCAGCTACATTTCGACTCTACTCGACTCAAAAATCTACTCATTAGTAAAATTAGTAAGTCTTATTAAGCAAACAAACTAAACTCGACAATCTACTCTGAACCTGTGGATTAACTCAGTCTGTTGTGATGATTCTGTAGTGCTTTGTTTTACGATCTCTCTGTTCCAATTTAATGCGAAATTTGACTTGTTTTTCTTTTAAGTTCTTTATGTGATTGGATAGGTTTTTGTCAGTGATTATCAAAGTTCTTTGAGTGTAAATCCCTCGATTTTGTGCTCGATTTTACAATCAGTAGCTACAAAGTTCTTGATGCAAATCCTCAATTTTACGGTGTTTAGTAATTGGAAGGCATGGCCTTGATGAATGGATATATTGTGGTTGTTGCTAACGACGATCAGGGTGGTATTGTTTGGTTATAATAATGTGAGTCATGCTCACAAGCAGGTATCCGGTGCTGAAATCTATTAAGGCCTCTCTTGAGATACTAATAACTATTTGAGCTCCTGGACTTTCGGCCAATTAGGCGAGGATACATGTAAGTTTGCGGGGATAGATTGTTTGGCACCGGATGAAACAGAGTTCTTAATCCTCCGTCTCTCGGACATGGGCCTCAGGACGGTTCCCAGCTGAGATTCGAAGTACTCTGAGCTTGGCCAGGGTTAGATCTTTATGACAAGCTATCGAATCATCCACTTCCAATATAATAACCTTGTAATTGGTTACTGCCTCGGCCTCATCAAGCGGTTTCTTTGTGAGATCCCCAGTCTCGCTAATTGTACGTATCTGAATGCACTTAAACTTGATATACTTAGGTTGGCGGGGAACATTCCATTGCAGCTCGGCCTCCTTGATAGGCTCAAGTCGTTTAGCGTTGCGGCAATCCTCTTGGCCAGGGCATATAGAACACAGTTTGACGACATCGGATCCTGAGTCTTTGAATTTCACCAAAATCTAATGATTCCTAATGTAAGCAGTTGAGCCGATAAATTTTACGGTATTCCCACTCTGACCTTCATTCATGGCCTTAAAGCGTTGAACAACTAAATAGGATTAGCTACACGCTTATTTCTTTATTTGATTACATTGTGGTGCAATCACAAAAAACTGATCACAAGTCCTGCGGTAGCGTGGGTCCACCGATGACTCCCAACCAATTAAGGTTTAGGCATCAAGCCAAAAGGATCACTTTGACCACAAACTCTTCAAAGCTTCACCCTGCATCGTATCACGACTTCAGAATGATACCCAAGCAACACTAAACTCCACCCATCCACCCACATGTAACGAACACACTAAGTCGATGACTCAACAAACTAAGATTTAGGGCATCGAGCTCAAAGGCTTTCGCCATATACCCCACTGACTCGTGATTCCTGGCTCCCAAGGCAAAGCGTCACTGGCTTTTATTTTTCTTTTCTTCTTTTCTTTCTCCTTTGCTTTTCTTTTCCTTTCGAAGACAACATTGGCCTTCATATATGGGTAATACTAACCTATTACGTTGTTAACATGTCTAAAGGCCTTTAAAAGGCGAAAGAGGCATATATAATTTCACAGCCTAATGGTACAATCTGGTGCAAGCAGGTGAATTACCATGGGAATGTTCAAGGTTGAACACGCCAAATCTCACACTGATCAAAACTAAATCATGCATGGAATTGTTTAACATTAAGGTAACAACAGGTTTCAATTCTCCAATTAAAGGCAATTCAATTGTTCACTAAAAGTTAGTTCAATTGTCCAATTGAAAGCAAAAGTAGGTACACAATTGGAGGCACAAAAGTGAAAGAAAAAGTGTAATAAACTGTATATAACTCAGTAAAGCTATTTGATATAACCAAAATGACTAGTACATGCTTAATATAGCTGAACATACAAAAGTATCACTGCCTACTATTGGCTAATACATGAATCCTAAACAAAATTAGTAGGCAGTTGATAAAGCTGAAAACTATACAAAAACATAATGTATATATATTCTAACTCTAAGCTTCCTCCCAACCAAAATGTGGACATGTCATAGGTAGGAAAGTTTAGAGACGTGAGGCATGACCACCTCAACCCGTGGTGGCGCGGATCTCGAGGCTACCGCTGCTGCGGGCCACATGTTCCAAAGAGGTCACAGCGGCCTGCCTGAAAAGGCAAACATGCGAGACCGAGGTGACTCATGATCCGTCGGAGGCGCACAAATGACATGGCTTCAAAGTGGTCTCGCTCGAGTCAACCCTCCCCGTCCAACGATGCCGTAGAGGCCAACGAACGCATGAAGATCCATAACACCCGCCATCTCCCCCGGCAATCGACATACGAACCCACCCCAGAGTGTCAGGTCGCGATACGATGGGCCCGGAGTGTCAGCAGAGCCGCGGGCCGGCAGAGTGAGGAGGAGATGGAGGAGATACACCACACCGGGACCCTCCTTTCACCCGACCTCCTCAGGAGCATGCTCATCTCCTCCGTGGTCCTCCGCCTCCTCACCGGTACCTCCTCCGGTCCTGGCCGCCGGAGGGGAGGAAAAGAAATAGCATCACCATAGCTCGCTCCAAAGTCGACTGGTGGGCAACCGATCTCCGCATCAACCGGGCTCCTTTGAAAGCTCTATGCTCCAGTGGACATGGCCCACTGGCATCAATAAGGGTATCACGAGTCAGCCCTTCTGGGTGGACCCTATCTTCAAATATAGTAACATGGCCATCAACTCAGAGGGATCTAACTGTATCCCCCAAGATCCTACGCAGCCTCAGGACGTGGCCCCCTCACGCCGGACGTAAAGGTCGCAGCCGGAAGAGGTCGGGTCCCGAGTGTATGATCAATAAGAAGACTGGAGTATGAAGTCGCCTCCGGACAAGATGGGTCCAAAGAAGGGTGTCTCAGAAAGCAAGACTCAAGGATTCATCTCTCTCCGAGCCTACCGAGGCCAATCTCTAGCCTTCCAAATCGCTCCACTAGTGGCAGCCCACGCCTTAAATATCCGCCGCTCCGAGAACTCCCTGGCATCATCGAGATACGACCTGAGTCTAAATGACTCCTAAGGCTCCCCGGAGGTCATGGAATGGTAGAACTCGTGAGTACCACCCGGGGATACAGAACCGCCGTAAGGCCATGAACCCAGGCTGAGTAATGCTCCGATCACTGACGGAGTCCCTAACTGGGTCACCAAGCCATCACGGAATCCGTCGTAATACGACTCCCATGAAAATCCCTGTGAGCCGGAGCCTACATTCCCTGATAGCGCCCGAGCCGAATAAGGGCCCCCCACCTCGAGGCTCGAGGATAATCAGGCGATGAGCCTCGGTGTCGCCGACGACCGTGATGGCTCTGGGCCTGGATGATGACGACTCCTCCAAACCCGGGCACGGCCCGGCTTGAGGGTCGGGGCCCTCCTGATCTCCCTCTGCGGGCACCGGTAGCGGCCCGGTCCCATCCGGTCCGTATCTCCCGAACCCCCAGGCTCTCGTGACCGCCCGTGACCCGGCTCCGGGAATGGAGTCGGAGTCAGCCCGCCTCCTTTGCCGAGAGTGTCAACTCGACCCGAGGCTCGCGGACCCACCTCAGCACCAGCGTCGAAAGGGAAAGGATAAAGGGCGTGGCCTACCAATGCGGTGGACCAGTGGTAATCACGACCGTGGGAATGACTAGCACCGACCGAGAGCGCACCGATGTGGCACAAAGCAAGGCGGCAGTTGGGGCCGGGTCGTGGCACGATACTACTAACCGGCTCAATGAAGACCGGTGCACACTTCAACGGGGCAGATCGACTGTGGCCCGCCACGATGCGGCTGTGGTGGCCAGAATCTCTAGGCATTTGGTGGCTCAGTGGCACTGACAGGTGGCAGCCGGGCCAATGAGGTCGGGCACCGTGTGTGCGCACATGCAGGAACCGGAGGCTTAGGGGTCAAGCTCGGGCAAAACCAGACTCACTTGACACTACGTCCAAGGATGATGTGAATTCAAAAAAGCCTCCCTTCTCCTCCTTTATAAAGCCAGTAGGTAGTCAAGAGTCACTATTTCAATATTTGTTTTTAAATTCAACATAACCGCTTCACCGAATTAAAAAAATCATTTATTTAGGCCAAATTAAACAACACAAAAGAAAAACAAAATAAATATTATTTCTAATAAAACCTAAAATAAAAATAAAATAAAATAAAAAGTAAATAAAATAATACTTAACTTTAATCTACTTAAAAGGAAAATCACAACCTGGAAACTACTAAAATAGCCAAGAAAATGGAAATTGACCAAATAAAAATAAAAAACCAAAACTACTGAAATAAGAATTCCGGGTTTCAAGATACCAAACCAGCCCAATTTCACTGAATTACTCATGGAGGGTCAAGGAGGAGGATCTCCTCAACCCCAATGGCCTGTGCCGATGCCTTGATGCTTGATTCCTCATGCCGATTTGTTCATCGTTGAATTCGGGCCGACCTCACTTCGTAGTTGGTTAATGTGATGGAAATTCCCCAAACAACCTGCTTCACCCCTTTGTTGGTTATTTTGTAATTCATGGATAGTTTGCTTTCCGAACTCGATCAAGTGAGCGTATTTCATTGTTTCCTTTCCTTTTCACTTCCAATGATTCATGGGTTTAACTTAAATAACAATATTCAGCCCCAATGTCAAGGTTGCCAAATGAGCCGTATTACCCCATTTCTATGAATTGATGATCGTATTAGCAAAGGGCGAAATGGTCTTCCCTGTGATAATTGCATATGGTTGGGCCCACTTGTTATCGGGCTCTGTCAAGGACTACAAAGTCTACCGGGTAGTAGAATTGCCTACCTCACCAACACATCCTCAACTATCCCCTTAGGGATCTTCACCGATCGACGGCCAATGATGTGAAAGTGAGTGTCGGTAGGTTTAAGCTCTCCCAAACCTAACGCCATAACAGTATGGCATTAGGGCTTTACACTGTCCCAAATTCAGCGTTGCTTTGTCTATGCAAGTCCCACCAATGTTAACTGAAATTGTGGGAGATCCTTGATCCTTGTATTTGACTGGGTTCTTGCTTTGGATTATGGCACTGACTTGCTCAGTTAAAAATTCCTTTTTCTCACGCCCAACCCTTCTTTGACAGACAAAGATCCTTCAAAAACTTTGCATAAAGTGTGGACTTGTCTGGATGATGTCCAAAAGGGGTATGTTCACCTTTACCCGCCAGACTTCTAGGATGCCCGTCTCATTGATGCCTTCTTCAAGGTTTCTTAGTGCCCGGGGAAATGGAGGTGGCATGCAAGTATTTCATTGAGTCTTCCCTCTCAAAAATGTGTTCCTCGCTCCAATTCTTCTCCTTTTGGTTTCCTAACCCGGCTCGGGGCATTGGCTGGATCAACCCCCTTTTCCACTCCTATGGTGATTGGCAACCACCTCATCCATTCCCGAATTGCTAGATAAACCTACCTCTTACGACTCCTTTTGATTTGGCAATGTTTAAGAAGCGGAACCTTCCTCTCTCCTCGTACTCCGTAATATCGCTGATCTTTGTGATTGAATACCTGTTGTCTATTTTCGATTAAGATCGCTTCCTCAAGCCCATCTATTCTCTCGTCAAAGGTGCTCTACATTATCAATCCTTTGTGCCAATCAGGCATTGACCTTTTTGTTCTTCCACAAAGTCGCCCACCACTCGCTTCAAATTCAAAGATCACTTGTTCAATCGAGAAGTGGATGAGGCGGTCGTGGGTTGAGATGAGGAACCAAACTGGTGGTTTGCACCTGGGGGCACATAGGCAGGGGGGTTAGGTTTCCAGGAGAGGTTAGGGTGATTCTTCCAATTGGAATTGTATGTGTTACCGTATGGGAATTAGGTTGTGACTTGTATTGACCTACGACATTGGCATGTTCTGACATCAAATCCTTCACTGATGGGACACTCCTGATAGTTTTCCTGGGATGGACAAATGGCTGATAATTGCTGTCAGTCAGGCCTGCAGTGTTTTTTTTTAGTCAATGTGATGCACTTCATGGAGCCTCTTTCCTTCTAACTCCTCCACCTTCTAGTTAGGGTTGAGATTTTGCTTACTCATGTCCTCTCGAAAGTGTAAAAATTCCTCCCCTTTGGTGTGCTGAGGGCCTCATTTTCTCCACTCTCTCGGGTTTGGCTCATCCCAACCCTGGAAGTTTCAGCCACATAACTCAAGAAATCCATGGCCTCATCCGGGTTTTTGCTCAGAAAATCACCTCCACACATGGTTTCTAGCAATTGCTTCATGGCAGGGGACATACCATTATAGAAATGATTCACTAACATCCAGGTATCGAACCCATGATGTGGACAAGCACTGATGGTATCCATGAATCTCTCCCAGCATTGGTAGAATTTCTCATTGTCATAGGCCGAGTAAGTGTAGATCTGCCTCTTCAAACTGCTGGTCTTTGTGGCACTGAAGAATTTCTTCAAAATTCACCAAGATCTCGCCCCAACTTCTAATCGTTCGGCCCGCTGAGTCGAGCCATATTTTGGCTTTGTCTCGAGGGTCAACGGAATGCCTTCACCAGCAACTCCATGTCGGCTTATACCTTCCGAAGGTAGTGCATACTCCTCAAAACCCGTGATATGTGTGAATATGGATTTTCATTCTCCATACCATGAAAAGGGGGAAGCTAGGGTACTAGGTAGGGTCTCACCGCTACATCCCCTCGCCAGAAGTATGATGCAGGAGGGGGCACTAACTCTGTGAGGGTGTATGTGTTCCTCATCGATCCGTATGTCGCTTTGATTCATGGGAGGTGTTTGTCGACTTTGCCAGTTCCTCGTGTGAGGATCCATTCGTCATCGTGGGCACACCGATTTCACAGCCTTGTTCAATTGGTGCACTCACTCTTTGCAATCTACCTGAAATCCCTCTGTCCCAATGCTGCATAAACACCTGTTACACAAAATGAGACACAACAAAGAACACAAACAAAGCTTGCTAAAGAAGTCAGTGTTAGTTAAAACAAAACCCGACCGCAAGAACAAAAAACAAATACAGTTGATCATGAAGAAAACTTGCGCTTGCTGCACACTTAATTCAAAATGACTAAAGGTCACCAACACTTGTAATGTGGATTGATAAGTACACATCAACTCATCAAACGCAGTTTGGCACCATCCCCAAGAACGGCGCCATTTGATTCGTACACTGCAGGGTGATTCGTAATCAACAAAATTTATATCCTATATTCCTCCACTGTCGTAGTCAAGCCACCGCAAAGATAGCGGTCTAGTATCGAACATGTGGACAGTTTTCATCCTATGAATGATTTGCATCAGTGTTTGGAAAATGGTGAGGCTTTTGTCTGGGATTTGATTTGTTTCAAATGTGGGGTCAGGAGGTTCACTCGAATAACCCGTAATGGTTTAAAGTGAAGTGTGAAATGGTAATCTTTGAAGGCTCTGGGTCACTAGCTCGATAACACGGGGGTATTAAGGTGTCCTCGGGTTATTTTCTCAGTATTGGGTGGCAAATGACCTATAGTCAAAGCCAAAACTGGATCTTTGTTTAACTATAAAACCTAACCCTAGAACCACTCCTATTTGAGTCAAACCAAGTATTAAGCATTCAAAGTCCCATTCAGTTTTAAAACCCTAGCATTCAACCTCATTTCCGTGGCTCGTAAATGGCATCTAAAGGATATCAGTGCATCTAGCATTAAGCATGCACTGAACCCTAAAGCATGGCAAGTATTGACCAAAGGAACAACATTAAATGGCATTAAACCCTAGTTTGGAAGGTATGGAACCATAAATGCAAAGAGACTAGATCATTTAAAGCATGAGGACAACCTGCAACAACCCCAAAACCAAGCTAGCCACCCTCCTCTTCAAAGCTATGAGGCTTAGCCAAGAATCCCTTGAGTTGTCATCCTCAAGGGGGGTGTTTGGCAGCCGAGAAAATGAGAGAAAGAGGAGAGAGAAGAGAGCAAAATGAGACCTAAAATGAAAGCTGCGGGAAAACTTTATAAAATGAAAAGTTGCTTCTAAGTTGCTTCGGGTTACAAGTTTGTGGGGGTTTATATAGTACAACCCAAAGTGTGAAACTACCAAAATACCTAAAATATGAGATTACACAAGTGGCCAAAATGATAATACATCAAAACGTGGTCGCTTAGATCAAATATACAAAAAATCACAAAAAGTAATTTTTTTACGCAGGATTTCGCTAGCATAGCTTAAAATTCTTCTAGTCTAGCTTAAATTTCGCTAGCCTAGCGAAATTATTGTGAGATAGCGAAATTGAAAATTTTCGCTAGGCACAGTAAATTTCGCTAGCTAGCGAAATTCCGCTAGCCTAGCTTAAAATTAATTTTCGCTAGCTAGCGAAATTTCGCTATGATTACGAAATTTTCGCAATCCTAGCGAAATTTTCGTAATCATAGCGAAAATCCTGGGATCGCCTGTTTTGCTCACTGCATCTCACTGCATCTACTGCCTTCAAAATCCACTTCAAATTCCTTTATTTTTGATGGTTGAAAACACCGCGGATTCCTTAGCATCTCGACACATATCTTGTCATCAAACTTAAACACGCGGGCTGGCCGAGGTACTTTCAAAGACCCGCAAAATCAACAAAACAAGCTCAAACGGCATCGTGGAACTAAGTGATCCGCACACATCAATCGTTTATTCGATATGATTAAAGCAAAGCACTCAAAAACCTATCTCGATGTGGCCCAAATAGCACTTTTTGGGCACTAATCACATCAGTAAGTTTCCAATCGTGCTTACTCCCATGCTGATTCCAAGTTGAGCATTAACTTCATGCTGATATGCAAGTAGCTAATTATTTGAAGGGCTTCGGGCCGGTGCTGGGCCACAAACTAAATGAAAAGCACGTGAGAATTCGTCTCGGATGAGAAGGCGAAGGCGGCCGTCCACGTCCGAGCTAACCGAAATGGCAGGGGGCGAGCGCAGGACATGAATGAAGAATTGGAGCGACTTAAATCTGATCTAAAACATACCACGTCAGCTCGCCGGCAAGAAGTCGAAGAGGACTCAAGTAGCGTCTGTTTGGCCAAGCCAAGCGAAGCCAGAATGGGACAGGCGCCCAGCCGCGCAAAATGATTTGATTGAGACCCGAGAGGGGATAAAGTCTGCCCAGTGTGAGCTTCAAATGGTTAGGGAGGAGCTCATCACCTCCCGGGGCGAGCTACGGGATCTTCAAGTGGAGCTACGCGCGGCCAATGGTGATCTGAGCGATAAGGAAACACACCTCGAAACGGCCCGTCGTGAAGCTTCCGAGGTCAAGATGCTGCTAGAGACTGCTCGTCGTGAGTCTTCCGAAGCCGCAAACTTGGCGGAACGGCTGAATGAGGAGTGTCATGGATTGCACGCAGATCTTCATCAGCGGGTTAGTTTGGTTGCTCAGAGAGATGATGTTATTAGAAACCGAGGGACGCTCTGCCTGCTGGGCCTCTAGGGTGGCTCAAGCCACCAAAAGCCGGCTCTCGTAGTACTCATCCGGACTTCAATCCGACCTCCTGCCGACAAGAGGTAGAGGAATCTCTTTCTACGAACTATTCTCAAGATCCCGGGGTACTCCAACCGAGGCCCGGTTCCCATCCTTTCGTCGGTCCGCCCCGCCCCGGCGCCTCGAACTCCCCGCGGCTCATCTCTCCTCGCTTTTGCCGATGTCGATTTATATATATATATATATATATATATATATATATATATATATATTCTTTTTTCTTTTTTTCTTTTGGTTTCGGGCCTGGGGCCCGAGACCTGTGTAGCCCTTTTAATAAATACTCATTTTTTAAAGATTTGCGTTCGCTCGGGATATTTTTATTTTCCTCGAACTATATAGCCTCGAATTGTGGTTCTGAGCAATCATGCTCGTCAAACTGAGTTATCGAGGCCTCGTTTGCTATTCTGTTCTGCGGGCCCTGCCTCTAGGTTGTACGGCTCTGGCAAGGTGGAGCTCACAAATTGAGCTCCCTCGCCTTCGGGCTCTACCGTCCGCATGAGTCGACATGGTTCCTTAGGGCCGCACGTCCGCTCGCGCTAAGGTCGTTAATGCGAGTTGCAGACTTCCATCGGCTAACTTGTGTGAGTCGAACTGATTTCCTAGGTTGCGCGACCTGCTCTTGGCTGAGGTCGTCAATGCGAGTAGGTGGGTAGAGCTCATTAATGCGAATGGCTGGCAGGAGCTCGTCCATGTGAACTGAGGGGAAGAGCTCGTCAATGTGAATTGGCCGAGGCAGAGCTCGGCCCATGAACTGGGATGGGAAGAGCTCGCCACGTGAATTGCCGAGAGCTCGGCCCAAGTGAATCGATGGGAAGAGCCTGGCCAATGTGAATTGGTCGAGCAGAGCTCGCTGGGAGTGAACAGTTGAGTAGAGCTCGTCCAAGCGAACTGATGGGAAGAGCTCGTCAATGTGAATTGTTGGCAGGAGCTCGCCCATGTGAACTGAAGGGAAGAGCTCGTCAATGTGAATTGCTGAGTAGAGCTCGTCCAAGTGAACTGATGGGAAGAACTCGTCAGAGTGAACAGTTGAGTAGAGCTCTGGCCCAAGGAACTCCATGGGAAGAGCTCAAGCCACCGTGAATTGCTGGGTAGGAGCCTGGCCCATGTGGAATCGAAGGGAAGAGCTCGTCAATGTGAATTGCTGAGTAGAGCTCGTCCAAGTGAACTGATGGGAAGAGCTCGCCGAGTGAATGTGCCTGCAAGAGAGCTCAGCTCCAAGGAACTGATGGGAAGAGTCACACCGTGAATTGTTGGCAGGAGCTCATCCATGTGAACTAAGGGGAAGAGCTCAATGTGAATACCGGTGCGTGAGCCTGCTCAAGTGAACCGATGGGAAGAGCTCGTCATAGTGAAAGTCGAGTAGAGTCATTCCAAGTGAACTCAACGGAAGAGCCTCGCCATCGCGGAATTGTCAAGTGTGGAGCTTGTCAATGCGAATACCGCAAAGCTTCGCCCATGAGAATTGGCCGGGAAGAGCTCACCACCGCGTAATAGCCGCGTAGCTCGCTCCATGTGGAATTGGCCGGGAAGAGCTCGCTGGGCGAATCGCCGCGTAGCTCGCCCATGTAACTGGGCCGGGAAGAGCTTTGTCACCGCGAGCCACTTGGCTCCCGGGCGCGGGCCCGAGCTGATCCGCTCGCTGAGGCGCCGTGGCCTCGCGCCGAAAGTGGATCACTCGCCAAATTGAGCAGCTGCGGGCTTCGGCGCTGCGGGCCTTGGTGGCAATGTATTTCCAAGTTGATCTAACTCCCGAGGCAAAGCCGCGGGCCTCGGCAGAGCATGAGCTCACAAATTGAGCGCCATGGCCCGCGCCATGGCCTTGGTGGCAATGTACCGAGTTGATCCGACCCGAGGCGCTGGCTCGGCAGAGCAGATGAGCCTCGCCAAATCGGCTGCCGCGGCCCGGCGCCATGGCCTCGGGCGGCAATGTATCCCGAGTCGATCCGACTCGAGGCGCCGGCCTGCGGCAGTGTATGAGCTCGCCAAATTGAGCGTGGCTCGCGCCTATGGTCTTGGTGGCACGTAGCCCGAGTTGATCCGACTCGCGAGCGCCGTGGCCTCGTTGGAGCGGATCACTCAAGTCGAGCAGCGTGGCTCGCTGCACGCCCCGCTTCGGGCCGGATCGCCGATGCGCGCCATTCGACTTCTCGATTTTCGAAAGGTGCGAACGCCTTGGTCGTTAATTGAAGGAGAATTTGAACGCTCAGGACTCTTCGAGTGCTTTGGCCTCTTTATAAATGGTAGTTCCGTTGCTAATGAGTTTACGCTTTGGAATACTTTGGCTTTTGTGGTAATGTAGAATCGAGTCCGTGTGAGATGGAGTATCAAGTCCGCAAATTTCACCGCATCCACATGGAGATTCTCGAGTCGTCTCCGCCAGCTTTTCTTCGGTTGTGTTTTTCCCTAGTCTCCCTTTATGGGAAAGTCATGTTATTCCCTAGCTTCGTGCTAGTGGAATGCGTCCTGAGTAGGTGGTGCATCTCTCATACGCTCTCTGCTTTTTATTCTTCTTCTTCCTCCCTCTTTCTCTTCCTCTCCTCTTTCTCTTTTCTCTCTCTCCTCTTCTTTCTCCCTCCTCTCCTTCTTTTCATCTTTTTTTTCCAATTCTCTCATTCTCCCTTTTGTTTCTTCGCATAAATCTTCCATCCCTTTTCTTTTCCTCTTTCCACTTCTTTCCTTTCCTTCTCCTTCTTTTCATTCTGTCTTTCTCCTTTGTTCCCTTTTTTTTTTTTTTTTTTGAGGGAACTGTTTGTACTGAATGCTTTCAAGATGTAATCGATGACACCACTGATTGTAACTGAAAGTAGTTCAATTGAAATAAAGAGAAGCTTTTCCTTTTATGTCTATGAACTTCTCATTGTGCCTTTTTCTGATTTTTGTATATTTGACCTGTATGAGATGTCTGACAACGTAATTAACAAATACTCAACTCGCCATCTAATATTTAACAAGGCTATATTACAAACCACACTTATTGCAAAATCGCTTAAGGTGTCTCCAGATTCCATGTGATGTCGCAAGATTTTTCCCCTCTTCAAGCTTAGTTCATAATTGCCTGGTCTGACAACTCGGGATATGATGTAAGGGCCTTCCTAGTTAGGGCCTAGCTTTCCATGCGCTGGATTCTTCCTTGCTGGCAGGAGCTTCTTTAAGACTAAGTCGCCCGGCATGTAGCTCCTGGGCTTGACTCTTTGATTATAGTGCACTGCTGGTTTCCTTGATACTCCCTTCGTACGCCTTGAACCTATTCAAGCCATCTAGGAGTTCTAAGTTTAGACGAAGGGCCTCGTCATTACGCTCCCCGACGCTAACTCAATCCCCCGGGAGACTTTTATCTCGACCTCCACCTGCCATCGCCTCAAAGGCTGGGAGCAAATTTAGGTTTCCCGAGTCACACTCTCTCGTGTCACCCTCTGCAGCCCATAGTACCTCCCGGAGTATTCTACCCAATTTCTTAAGGTCTTCCAACTGGTCTTCAAGGCAGCTTTAAGGGTTCTGATAGTGGCTTCACTCGTCCATTTGACTCCGCGGGAGTCGGGATGAGTAATAATTTTTAATTCGAGCTCTGAAGACAAAAATCTCCGAATTTAGCTGCTGAATCGTTTCCCGCTGTCGATACTGTGGCTCTTGGGATGCTAAACTCCGTATACATGAGGCTCGCCACACGTAAATTGCGAGATATTTTGCTCTCGTAATCGTGGGCTGGGCTCCTACTTCCGCCCACTTGATGAAGTAATCCACTACGACGACATGACCTAAGACCGACCTTTACCAATTGCCAGCAAGGGTGGGTCCCACACATGTCCCAAACCCCATCATAGAGAGCGTGGACTCAGGATTGATGTTGCGGGCTCCGACGGAGGCGTGAGATCTTGACGTGCTCCTGGCAGATTCTGCATTTCTTGACTAGGTCGGTTGCATCCTTGAGTATGGTTGGCCAGTAGTATCCCTGCCTTAAAACTTTTCCTGCTAATGCCCGAGCTCCGATATGATTCCCGCATATACCCTCGTGTACCTCTCTCAGCACGTACTTGGTGTCCTCTCCCGCGATGCATTTAAGGAAGGGCGTGAAAAATCCTCGCTTGTAGAGGCTTCCTTTATGATTAGTGAACCCGCCGACCTCGCCCTTATTTGGCCGCTTTCGGTCGTCTCTAGCAGCTTCCGTCATTATATAATTCCATATGGGGTCCATCCAATTTCTAAGACTCCGACTCTACCAGCGACCACCATGCTATATGATCAATAGCTGGTCTCGCCTAAGTATTCACCGTGCCGACCGGGCGAGGTCTCTCCCGTGAGGTCAGGCTAACTTTACCTAAGGCCCGGCCGGAATCTCTCTCGCCCTGGGACATGTTTGACCGAACCAACACAAATTTCTTTAATAAATCGCTGACCTTTTGGAGGTATGCATAATCCTTCACTTTGCCTCGTAGGTGTCTTCTATCCGCCCACTACCGGGAGTCATCAGACCTCCTAAATTCGATCGACTCTCTAATGAATGGGCGAGGTCAGGCCTTATGACTCGCCATACTGGCCGTTTGTTAGATGTATGGAATCCAACCGAAAGTGCATACTCAATATCTATCTTTCCGGGAGGTTAGATAAGTCCCGCCTCCGCCCCTTGCGCATTCGAGAGCTCCATCTACAGAGCTTCCAAGTGGGAGGGGTCAATCATTGGGCATCCCTACGAGGTTCACCGATGTAAACTCCATGACGGCCTGGCCAAGACCCGCCTTTATTGCGGTTTTTGGCTCAGATTCGATATCGAACTCGTCAAATTTCTATAGCCCACTCCACGGGGCCCACCTGGAGGTCTCGGTTTATGTAACACTTGCCTACTGGGTACTACTGACTTCTATAAGATGAGCTTGGAAATACGCGCTGAGCTTCCGAAACGCGGTTACCGTGGCCGAATTAATTTTCCCATTCTGGGTACCTCTCCGCTCCTCTTAAAGCCCTACCGCAAGAATAAACCTGGATGCGAACTCGCTCTTTATCTCGCGACAGGACAGCACCGGCTGAAAAGTCCGACACCCGCTTAAGAGCGCAGTGGTGAGGAGCCCCCTTCTCGCGTGGCTTACTAGAATAAGAGAAGGGGAACTCAAGTATGTCTTTAATGCCGAGAATGCCTCTTCGCACTTTGGGTCCCATTGAAAGGCTTTCTTCAGAACTTGGAAGAAAGGCTGGCATTTATCACTTGCCCTGGAGACGAACCGACTTAAAGCTACGATCCTTCATGTCATCAGACTTCCTTATTCCCGATGGTGATGGCATGTCGAGTAATCGCCTTTATTTTGTCCGGTTTACCTCACTCCCGTGGTTGACTATGAAACCCAGCAATTTTCCCGGCTGACACGCCGAAGGCACATTTGGTCGGGTTCACTCTCATATCAGTACTTCCTTAGATCCTGAACGCCAAAGAGACGAAAGCAATGTGGAGATCGGCCGTGGGTGGAGCTTCCATCAAAGATACGCTCACGATACCTCCATAGTTGCGCCTATCTCGCTCTCTCGAACATCCGGTTTACTAACCTCCGTGCTCGCTCCCTTTCAGTTTCGAGTCCCCAACCCGCATTACCCGATAACAATAGGTTCCCTGTTCTCCGACGAACGATGTCTTTTCTTGGTCATCGGGTCCAAGGCCGACCGGGTTGTAGCTAGAAAATGCATCCATAAACTCGAGAAGCCGCGTCCGCTGGCATCCACGCATGAGGTCGATTCTCGCGCGGAGTCGCCCTTCGCATGCTTTGTTTATGCTCGCGTCGACATGTATCGCCACTCTTACCCGCTTCGACGAGTACAACATTAGCCAACCACCTCGATATTCTACCCTCCGATCGCTTCCCCGCTGAGGAGCTTGGTCGATCTTTTCGCTGATGGCTTTTCCGCTGCAGTGCGGCTCTACTTTCTTTTTAACTTGGCCGGTTTAAAGGATGGGTTGGTGTTAAATCTGTAATTGATTCTTGTAGGTCGATTCCTCCCGTATCTTTTAGCTAATGCGAGAGCGTCTCTATTGTCTCAGCGGGTGATAAGAGGGCTTTTGGGGTCTTAGTTAGTTTGGAGCCGATGTAGGCGAGATGTTCCGGGTCGTCATCCAGCGATATGGTTCTAGTTCCTCCGAGGGCTCGGGTCGGGTGAGCACCTCGTCGCGCATGTCAAGCTCGTCTACATTCACGTTGTCGACTGCTCTTTTGTTTCACATGGAATTTGTGTAGCGATTCCTGGCCGCGATCTCCTCGGACCATCCTACTCCATGTATGGTCGGGAATTTGATTATCACGTAACGTCACGTTGGGGATGGCTTTATTGCATTGGGGAAGTGCACCTGGCAGCATGTATAAGGTAGTGGCGTCTGACGGAACCTCATTTGTTGTGGAAGCCGGCAGCAGGGGCTCGCCTAAGGTGAGCACCGGTTTAATCGAGCCAAATAGTGGCAATACCCTTTTCTCAAAAAACCCAGCGGATGTGTGTTGGCCCGGGTTCTAGCTTTTCTCTCCCAATGCCCATTTGTCAAAATTTGTGTGAAAATGATGTCGGCCGACTCAGATATCAATTAAAACTAGATGAGGCCCATTTGTAATTTGTGATCGTGCGAACTGTGGAGGTCATGAAGTCTTGGCGTCCTCAGTCTGATCGAGAGAAGCGTAATGGTAGTGTCCGGTCGAGTAGTTTAGATCTTGCTTGTATTTCCCAGCCTGTGGTGGTGCTCTGCGGAGTGGGCCTTCGGCGAACTAGATTCTCACCATCTGCCCGAATCCTCTCGAGATCACGTGGATTTCTCGAGAGTTCTTTGGTCTTTGAGTTCTTGGATTTGAATTGGTACGTTGTTAGTCGAGGCACAGTTCGATTCTGGAAGCTCTTTGGGCCGGATCTGGCTTAGTTAAGGTTTGGTTCCTGGAGATATAAACGTCGGGTATCCGATTTGTATTAGCCTTCTATTTCTCTTTTCGATTTAACATACACAAATTGTCGGTCGCGATGCCGCGATACATGGAACTCATGATATTGGTATGTACTCTCTTGTGGGCGGATCTGATTTCATAGGTTGGCCATCTCGGGAAGCTATCGTTTGGTGCTTCATCACCGAGGACCTGACCGGCCGGGGCATTGGGAGTGAAGCGTTGAGGCGAGAGAATGCGTATTCCAAGTCTTCCAGTTATGGTGGAGCCCGGACGGTCTCTGAGATTCCCAGCACAGGGATCGTTCTCGATCTTTAGCGGGGATTTTCTGGTCGTCTTGTCTTAGGGCCGTCCTCGTAGTTTTGTCGTCGTACTTCTCTCTTCTGGTGGAAGAGCTCTCCCTCTTGGATATGAGGGCTTCCTCGCCGTTTATATATTTCTCTGCTTTGGCGAGTACCTCGGCCATGCTTGCTTGGGGGTTCTTTGAGATGGAAAACATCATATCCTTTGACTGCACTCCTAACCCTGAAATGAATGTTGTGATGGCGAATTTTTCGTCGGGTATGTCTATCTTCAGGGACTCGGCGTTGAATCTTTGCGTATGACTTCGGGGCTTTCTGCGAGGCCACGCCAATGGTCGACTAGATGGTAACTTTCGGCTTCACATGCGTCCTTTGGCTCAGATGAAGTGGGAGAGACGAGCGCCAGTGGATGATTCTCACGAATGAAGAGATTGATGAAGGGGATTCTATTAAACCGGTAAAAATTTGGTCGCTTTTAGTGTAGTGGCGAAAGCCTTGCCGTCTGGGGTGTGATACCCATGCAGCTCCGTTTTGGTCTTGTAAGTATTGAAGGATGGTCGGCGGGATCTTTGGTTCCGCCGAAAGTTTCCGCCTTGGCATTACGAATTTTCTTTAGGCGGATAACGTAACCACCTCGTGAAGGGTGATTCGGTTTGTTGCACGAGGTATCCATGGAGTGTCGGGTGGCGATGCCAACCACCTCCTTCGCGCAGTAGAGCTCCACATTTGAAGACTCCTAAACCTCTGCCCATGATTGCTCTTAGTCCCGGGTGGGGATGATGGTTCTTCGTTCCTAGACATGTCCTCAGGGCATTGCTTCGTTTTCTTCCTCAGCGAAAGAGCTAATTCACGGTCCATGCCACGTTTGAATTGGACTCTATACCTTCATCACCTCGGGGATCTTTGTGAGCGTGTGGATCGCCGTGGGGGAATGTTATGACCTTCGCAGATGTCGTGTCTCCCGGGGATGCATTCGATGCGGTAAGGCTGTTCTAACTCTTCGCTCCGGGCGTTGGTTGACAAGGCGGAGTCTTCCGCCGTTCGTATTGGCACCACCCTTTGGCTACTCTCTTGTCGGAGGCCTCTGAGTGCATCGCACAGTGGATCACTGCATCCTTGGTGGGCCCAGTGTTGCTCACCTTGTGTTCAGGTTAAGTCACATGATGTGAAAATCGATTATATTTGTACGAGCTGTCGTTTCCCACAGAGCAGCTATGGCCCATTGATGCTTTTCCCAGCCGGAGGTAAGTTTGGAGCGTGTGGGGTTGTTAAATTGGAGCAGATTGTTTAATGAGGCTGGAGGATGGCGTCTACGGATCTTACAGGTGAGTATATTTCTTTGCAATCTGCGTCCTGCAAATCTTAATTTGGTAGCACTCCTCTGCAAACAAGGGAAGAATGGGGGTCGTGAGGCTGGCCCAGTGACCCTCCGATGCTAAGTCGATTTCTTTTTTGAAGAAGAAGAGCTGCCAGATTGTCTAATCTTGGCGTCCTATCGGTGTGTGTAGAATGTTGGCGTACTGGCTGCCGTCAGGGTGGCCTCGTATTTGCCGTAGATGTTGGAGTTGGATGATGGTGAGTCCTTCCATTGGACCAGGATGTTTCTTATTTTAGTCACCACTCCGGTTTAGTGCAGGATATAGCGAGTTTGCTTGGGATAGTCTTTATTCCTTATTGGGATGGTCCATTTTGGCGATGATCTTTACATTATTTTCCTTTCCTTGTGATAAGATTTACAGTTGGTCGGTGGTTGACGTCTTGTTGGGGGGTTGTCCCTGATGCTATGCGTTAGCAAAACACAATCGACTTGGTATGGACCCCTTCGAATTTACATCCCGAATCGTAATTTTAGGCCTAATGGTGCAGGGCCTTTGCTGAAGAATTTGTCTGGGGGCGAGGTATTGCATTAGGCGCAAACCTTCTTTGGAGCTGGCGGTGGGCCTTTGAATCATATTTTTCAACCCTATCATAATCAAATTAGTTAAGAACTTTGGGGATGACCGATATCTAATTAATAGCATAATAAATCGGTTCAGCACACATGTTGTTCTATGAATACCTACGATTTCAGTTTTGTAGCATATTAACGATCATGATTTCATTTTATGTTTCTACTTGATCAAATATGTTATGTCATTTGAATTATTCACACATAAGAAAGCACTGTAACAAGATGACGAAAACCAAACCGTCACACTAAGACAACACAAACTACACGCTTAACAAAACGATGACAAAAACAAAAAGAGTAAAATTCAATTTTATGAAAAAACTATTTTATTGACGAAAATTGTATAAAAAAGGTAGATTGGCGATTTCGGGCAAAAATGATATAAAAATCACTCCTCCTTGCTTAAGGAAAAGGGGATAGAAAGAACAAGATGAAGAGAAATCTTTGTAATTCAAAAAAATGAATAATGCTAAGAACTGTTTGGTTCCTATTTTTTAAACTTAGATTATTGAAAAAGTTTTCAAAACTCTTCTTTGTTATTTAAATTTAATGCTTTTTTTTTTATTATCTTTAAGAACAAAATAAGTTGAAAATCAAACATATTTTATTTGTTTTTGAGAACGAAAAACAGCTTCGAAAAACCAATGTTTTGAAAATCGGCCCCAGGCAGGCGATTAATGTAAACAGTCAAGCAGGTGAAATCGGTCGAGTTCTCGACAAGCCACGTGATTTGCTTCCACAAGTATTTTTTTTAAAAAAAAAAAAGTTAAAATGGCGTCGTTTTGCTAGGGTTAGAAGACTTATAATTAAAAAAATTCAATCAAATACTACAAGCCTATAGATTCAAACATAGGAGGAGGAAGTTACAAGGGAACTACTCTACCATTATGCTGCCATTGTGATTATTTGAAATATTAACAAAATTATATATTAATACAAATTAAGTATATATTTATATAAACAAGTTTATTCCATTTTTAATATGTTTTCGTATTTCAATATTATACAATTTTCAAAATAAATTTTAAAATACTTTATTTATATAAAATTAATAAATAATATCTTAAAATTATTAATTATATATTTTAAAATTTAAATAAAATATAAATAATATATTTATTTTATCACAGGTTCAGCAGCGGTTCGAATTAGATCCGGCTTCTAATGAATCGATAATTTTTTCAATTCAGTCATTAATCCTATTTTTAAAATATTGCAAAAAACACTAAACAACGTCGTTTTGCTTAGGTTTAGAAGACTTGTAGGGTTAGAAGACTTGTAACTAAAGAAAAATTCAATCAAATACTATTCGAATATAGGAGGGGGAAGTTACAAGGAAATCACTCTACCACTATGCTGTAATTGTGATTATTTTAGATGTTAATAAAATTATATATTACTACAAATTAAGTATACATTTATATAAATAAGTTTATTCTATTTTTAATATATTTTCATATTTAAATATTATACATATTTCAAATATTTTAAAATACTTTATTTATATAAAAAGTAATAAATAATATCTTAAAATTATTAATTATATATTTTAAATTTTAAATAAAATATTTGTTAAATCGTGGTTCAGCCATCGGTTAGGTGCAGTCTGACCGTAGGCAAGTAATTTTTCCATTAGTCATCAATCCTATTTGTAAAATATTGCAAAAAACACTAAACAACGTCGTTTTGCTTAGGATTAGAAGGCTTGCGGGGTTAGAAGACTTATGGCCAAGAAAAATTGATGATACTATTCGAAATATAGGAGGGAAGTTACAGAGAATCACTCTACTGCTTGTCTTTATAATTGTGATTATTTTAGATGTTAATAAAATTATATATTTACTACAATTAAGTATACATTTATATAAATAAGTTTATTCTATTTTTAACTAATATATTTTCATATTTAAATATTATACATATTTTCAAATAAATTTTAAAATACTTTATTTATATAAAATTAATAAATAATATCTTAAAATTATTAATTATATATTTTAAATTTTAAATAAAATATTTATTCACATTAAAATCTGTTCAGCAGCGGTTCGTGCCCGGTCAGGCTAATGAGTAGATAATTTTTTCAATTCAGTCATCAATCCTATTTTTAAAATATTGCAAAAAACACTAAACAACGTCGTTTTGCTTAGGATTAGAAGACTTGTAGGGTTAGAAGACTTGTAACTAAAGAAAAATTCAATCAAATACTATTCGAATATAGGAGGGAGAAGTTACAAGGAAATCACTCTACCACTGTGCTGTAATTGTGATTATTTTAGATGTTAATAAAATTATATATTACTCTGAATTAAGTATATACATTTATATAAATAAGTTTATTTCTATTTTTAATATATTTTCATATTTAAATATTATACATATTTTCAAAAATAGAATTTTAAAATACTTTATTTATATAAAAATTAATAAATAATATCTTAAAATTATTAATTATATATTTTAAATTTTAAATAAAAATTTGACCCCCGTCAAGATTCAGCCATAGTTCGATTGCGATCAGAACTAATGAGCGAAGTAATTTTTTTCAATTCGATCATCAATGTATTTTAAATATTGCAAAAAACACTAAACAACGTCGTTTTTAACCCAGGGTTAGAAGACTTGTAGGGTTTGAGACTTATAAGCCCCAAGAAAAATTCAATCAAATACTATTGAATATAGGAGGGGGAAGTTACAAGGGAATCACTATACCATTGTGCTACAATTGTGATTATTTTAGATGTTAATAAAATTATATATTACTACAAATTAAGTATATATTTATATAAACAAGTTTCTTTTCGTTTTAATATGTTTCATATTTAAATATTATACATATTTTCAAAATAAAATTTAAAATACTTTATTTATATAAAAATTAATAAATAATATCTTAAAAATTGTAATTATATATTTTAAAATTTAAAAATAAAATATAAATAATATATTTATTCGTCGCGGTTAGTATGAGTTCGATTCTGAAAGTCTGACTAATGAGCGAAGTAATTTTTCAATTCAGTCATCAATCATATTTTTAAAATATTGCAAAAAACACTAAACAACGTCGTTTTGCTTAGGGTTAGAAGACTTGTAGGGTTAAAAGGCTTATAACTAAAGAAAAATTCAATCAAATACTATTCGAATATAGGAGAGGGAAGTTACAAGGGAATCACTCTACCATTATGCGGCCATTGTGATTATTTTAGATGTTAATAAAATTATATATTACTACATATTAAGTATATATTTATATAAACAAGTTTCTTCCATTTTTAATATGTTTTCATATTTAAATATTATACATATTTTCAAAATAAAATTTAAAATACTTTATTTATATAAAAATTAATAAATAATATCTTAAAATTATTAATTATATATTTAAAATTTAAAAGCCAAATATAAATAATATATTTATTAAATCACCCAGTTTAACCCTCGATTCGATTCTTGGTCAGGCTAATGGGCAAATAATTTTTTCAATTCGATCCTTCGATCCTATTTTTAAAATATTGCAAAAAACACTAAACAACGTCGTTTTGCTTAGGGTTAGAAGACTTGTAAAGTTAAAAGGCTTGTAACTAAAGAAAAATTCAATCAAATCTTATTCGAATATAGGAGGAAAATTCTGAGAAATAAAACTGCTACTTATGTTAATAAATTTATGATTATTTTAAATGTTAATAAAATTATACATTACTACAAATTAAGTATATATTTATATAAATAAATTTATTCCATTTTTAATATATTTTTCATATTTAAATATTGTACATATTTTCAAAATAAAATTTAAAATACTTTATTTATATAAAAAATAATAAATGATATCTTAAAAATCATTAATTATATATTTTAAAATTTAAATAGAATATAAATAATATATATATATATATATATATATATATATATATATATATATATATATATATATATATATATATATATATATTATATCTTCGATTGTCCCTTGATTCGTCGTCAGTCAAGCCCAATGAATCGATAATTTTTCGATTAATCACAGAGCCGATTTTTTAAAATATTGCAAAACGCCTAATAGAGTGAAGCAGTGGTGGGGAGGGTTTTAAATTTTCAAAGGGAGGGAGACTGGGGAGACTTTTGGAGGGTGGAACTAAAGGTTAAGGACTAATGGAGGAAATGGTGAGTGGTTGGGAAAGTTTAAAAAGAAAAAGTCATCACAAAAACCAGTCATTATCCTTGACAAAACCACACACCCACGATGTTTCCCAGTGATTCTTTCAACTAGTCTGCCCCGCCTCTCCTCTCTGATCTTCTTGAGGCAGATTTTTGAGTGTGTCTTCCCATTTTTAGGGTTTGCCGTCCCTCTTTTCTTCGCCCACAAGTTTTCCAGGTTTCAAGTTGGTTTTTTTCTTCTCTACTTATATGCTTCTTTCGTTTGTTTCTATCTGGGTATGTCTTTATACAAGTTTCACTTTTGTGTGTTTTTGTCTGTAACTGTAAATTCGACTAGGAGTTTCTGGATTTTTCATGGTTTTTATTTTATTTTATTTTTCAGTTACTGTGTGAGTTATTAGATTATGGTATGAGTATTCTGGAGTTCGGTTTCTCTTCAATTCACTTCACCTGGGTTGTTTCTAAGCTGGACACAGCTTCCTTTTTCTGTTTCCTGTGTAATTAGGGTTTGGTTTTGTGATTATAGGCGTATGAGTGGAGTCGGTCGAGCCAAGGCTGGTCTAAAAACTCGGCTCAATTCAACTCGACTCGATTCGATTGAGCTCTTTTAGATGTCCAAAACTCGACTCGACTCAAAGAATACCTTTTTCATTAGTAAAATTAGTAAGTCTTATTAAGCTTAAACAAACTCGATTTCGACAATCTTCGTATATTTGGATTAACTCAGGTCGAATTTGTAGACAATTGCAATAGTGCTCTGGAACGCATTTGATCCTCCACACGGTTGATTATTGCAGAGGGAATTTGACTTTTTTTTTTTTTTTTTCTTTTAGTTCTTTATGTGATTATGGATAGGTTTTTGTCAAGTGATTATCAAAGTTCTTTGGTCTGAAATCCCCTCAATTTGTGCTCAATTTTACAAGTAATGGCTACCTAAAAGTTCTTTGATGCAAATCCCTCGAATTTTGGGTGTTCGTAGTGGAAGAAACATGGCCTTGACAAGCGGATATATTGTGGTTGTTGCTAACGGCTTGATGCAGGTGGTATTGTTTGGTTATAATAATGTTAGATCATCTTTCTTTGAAACCCCGATATCCAGTGCTTGAAATCTATTAAGGCCTCTCTTAGAAGACCCTAATAACTATTGAGCTCCTGGACTTTGACAATAAAGCGAGGATACTATACAATAAGGCGTGTTTGTTTTAATTTGAATCTTTTGAAAGCAATTGCTTCGGCGACCGATACGATATTTTAATTTTTACTCATAACACTGAATTTTTTTAAAAATGGTAAAACAACGAAAAAAAAATTGGCTTTTCCATTCGAAAAAACCTGCAGCGTCTCCTCTTATCCCTTTTGGTTTGAAAAATTCTTGAAGCTCCTTCGGATTCGAAAACCTCCACATTTTCACCACTTCACTTTTTCTCCTCTCATCTCCCTCTTCGTCATCGCCGTCTTCCTGATGAGAAAAAGAAAAAAAAGGGAAGAATTATCCAGGCGGTTCGAAAACATCCGTCGACGAATCGGTGGAGGATTCGAATATCGATTCGGTCAAGCGAGAAAGAAGGATCGGCAGCCAGATGCCGGAGGCCCGGTCGGATCGGCGAGCGGGTCGGACCGGCGGCTTGCCGTGACACGATATGAAGGGGACATGGTTGTAGTGAATGAGGAAAATTGTGCCGGGATGGTGGATTTGATGAGGCGGCGGCGGAAGTGCTCGGAAATGGGACTTCGGATGGCGTACAATGTTATTGAATTCCTTCAATTTGGAATTCTTGTTTGATTGTTTCTTCTTGAGGAATTTATTCGTATTGAAGATCTCTATCGAAAGGGTAAATGAAAGTTTTGATTCGAAGCTTGTTATTTTTTGTTCTCCTCTTGCTTAATGTTAAACTCTTTGGTTTTCTGGAATTCTCTATTCGATTGTTTTTCATGGGAGCCAAATTCTCAATATTTTAATATTATTTTTAATTATAATTATTGTTGTAAAGAAAGTCTTTGTTGGAAGTGCTGAAGAAGTTGTCGAATCAGAGGTTTTGTTCTTGTTTTACGGCAATGTTATCAGATTCTTTTTGGTTTCCTGGAATTTGGGTATTTGCCTGCAAAAATGCTTATGGAGAGTTCAATTTCTTGTTTTTAATTTTATTTTTGTATTTTTTAACTCAAAATTTGGATCTCCTTAAGGCCCGAAAATTCGGGTTTAATTCATCAAATTAGTATAATCTAATGATCAAAGAACACTAACTATGGATCCGGCAATTGCTTTGTTAGTATCAATCCACCATTTCGGTTGAGATTTATTTTGGTGTAGATTTTCCCTTCCTAATTGAAAGAAACCGAACATTCTTTGTTAATTTTTATAAAAGTTTATTGAATGTGAATTTGTTTTGTTAGAACTTTGATACTCGAGTCTCTGTGTTTCAGTCACATGTTAGCTGTCATTTAACTTTTATCATTGTATAAAATGAATATCAAATACTAAGTATTAAATGTTTGTCGTTTAGCTTTTATCATAATTGTGAAATGTGATGTTAAATATTAGTATCAAATATGATGGCTTTAATTATTTGAAAATTTGTGCCTAAAATTTTCATGTTTCTTAGATATATATGAATATGCATTTAAATTATTATATTTTTAATTTAATTAAGGTTTGTGATTTTAGCATTTATCATGGAATGAAATGAGATATTAAATATTGATATCAAATGTGATATCTTTAGATATTTGAAAATATATAATTAAAATTTCTTAATATATTAGATTTGTTAAGATGTTTAATTTTAGTTTACTTAAAAAACAAACAACTTAATCATAATAGAGATAAAATGTTAAAAAAAAAACAAGCGACTTAATACTTAATGCTATTAAGTACTGTCGGTATTAAAACCAAAAGTTACATTCGACGTGAAATCACAAAAAACAAACGCCACACAAGTTTTGCCCGGGGATAGATTGTTAGCACGGGATGGCAGAGTTCTTGAAATACCGTCTCTCGGACCTTGGGCCTCAAAGTAGGTTCCCAGGATTCGAGGGTATGTACAGGCTGACCGGGTTAGATCTTTCCTAGCAACAAGAAGCTGCCCGAACTCCATCCACTTCAATATATCGACCTTGCTCAAGTCGGTTACTACCTCGACCTCTCATCAAGCAGTTTCTTTGTGAGATTTAGAATCGCTAATTGTACGTATGCAGATACGCCGCTTGATAATAACCGATTGTGAGGAGCGTTCGTTGCGAACCGGCCCACTCCTTGATAGGCTCAAGTCGTTTAAGCGATTGCCAACAATCTCTTGCGAAGCGGATCCACACAGCTTTATCAATGCTCAAATCCACTAAGGAGAACTATGCGAATAATCCCGGGCTTTGTGGGAAACCCTTCTTCGATCCTTGCCAGGGTTCTTCCAAAATAGTTCGTAATGCCGTTGTCAGCGGCAATTAGAAATATAAAATTTGGACTTAAAACTGTCAAAAGTTGTTGTCATGGACAACAACAATTGAGTTTTGTCAAATGTTGTTATCTATGATAAGCGGCAATTAAGATTTAAATACTTCGAAATTATAAAATGACTTTTGTTGGGGTTGATAGGTTCTAACCCAGTTTATTTTTATTTATTTTATGTGTATTTTTTTGGAACCTTTTGGTTCTTTTGACCAATATACTGTCTTTTTTATCGATATAAAAAAAAAAGGTGATGAGGTGTCCTTATTTCTTTTTGTAATGGAAGGTACTTTTGTTGGGTTCACAAGGATCATTCCATTTCAACTAGAGATTTTGGGTTGATTCCATATGCTTTAAACTATAGAAACATATCTCATGAGTCATGATTAAAGAAATGAAACCCAGGTGAAAGCGGTCATAGTCTAGCACTTTCTGATTGGATTACCACCTTCCAGCTATTTGGAACTGAAAATTATCGAGGAAAAAGAAATTTTGGAGAAAATAAAAAATAGAGTTTTAAACTTAATAATTTAATTATATGTGTTTATTCAAACTCATTTATTTGTTTCCCCTTATTATATAAGGACTAAGAAATTTTAAAAATATATATAAAATCAAATATGAGAAAATTATTTTCTTTCCCCAGTATTTAGCGGACACAATCTATTGAAACTCATTTTAGGAACATTATGAGGGCCAGACGTGCGTCGGGGTACCAATATGTGTCACTTTTTACTCAAACTTATAGAATTTCGGTTTAATATGAGTATTATGTTTCACAGCTTCACACCCTCCTTCATGTGTATGTGGTCTCGTACCCGCTCACATGGAGAGTAATCCACTATAAATAGGGAGGTAGGTAGCTTCTATGAATTTTCCCATTGTTGGGAAGTTTTGTTTGGTCAACTCTTTAGTCCTCTATTCACATTTCACAACCCAACCCACACTACAAATTCTTTCATCTAAGTCAACAGATTATGATCATCCCTCTTTCACTCTCACTTTTTTTTCTTTTTAATTTTTATTATTATTATTATTCTTTTGGATTATCTCACAAAAGGAGTTGAGGTGAGAAAGAGAGAGAGAGAGAGAGCTCAGGGGTGAAGAGGAGTAGGGAGAGCTGTGTCCCAATTACATAGTGGAGTTCTCTATTTATAGAGAGAACAAGAGGTGAAGAGATAAGGTTAGGTTTAAAGAATACGATTAAATTGCTCATTGGAATTTATCGTGAATCAAAAAATCTTAGCTTTCCAGCTACTACGGGAGAAATATGAATGAGGGATTTGGATATGATGGGTTTTACGATAAGATGCGGCCGTGGACAGTACGCATTTGTCATACAAGGGAATCTCTTGCTCGAAAAAGTGAATCCACAAAAGAAAAATAGTAAGACTACCCGGTGGCGCCACGGCTTTCTTGATTTCTGTCTTTCTTTGAACCGCATCTTTTCTTCTTTTACGGCTTAACTAAGCCTATCAAATCTCGTTGGCAATCAAAATTCTTCTTGCTTTATCATCATCTTCTTTTTTATCTTTCACTTATCCATGCTTTATTCTTCAACTCTCACATCTTTTCATGCTTCTTTTTTATCTTTCTTTTTGTCTTCCACTTATCCATGCTTTATTCTTCAACTCTCACATCTTTTCATGCTTCTTTTTTATCTTTCTTTTTGTCTTCCACTTATCCATGCTTTATTCTTCAACTCTCACATCTTTTCATGTTCCTTATACATACTTTTCTTCTTTGCTTGGTCCTTCCATAGATCTTGGACTGGATCTTGGGCTACCTTCCTTTATATATCTGCACGAGGATCCTCGGCTACCTCTTTGTGTGAGTTGGATTAACAGGCTTTTTGGGAAAGCCTCACCCATGAAACAGTTGACGTGTCTTTACCGGCCTCTAGTTTGAAATTTGGACTAGTTCGTGTTATGCCGTGATGGTAGAACCCGACAGATTATGAATTGTTCTAAGGGTGGGTTACATTTTAATGTTTTCGGTTGATTTTCTCTGCCAGAAAATTTATTGATGTGTTAAAATCATTTGTGTGTTCTATCTTGAATTTTTTCTCTCTAAAATTTGTATTTTTAATTTTATATCTATTTCATTTTCTATTTTGTCTTCATATAATTTTTAATAATTAGATAATCTTGTTCGGACTATCATATTTTTCCTTAAAATTTCTGGATTCTTACTCTAAGTAAGTGATGCGATTTGAAGTGGAGGAAAGGGGAGGAAAATCATGTGTTCATCTAGGGTTGTTGTCTGGGTACGCTCGTGGTTCCTCTTGGTTTTAAGTAAGGTTGGCCATGATGATTTAGAATTTGTTTTACTAATGGGCATTAAAATAATTACTTCTAAGTTTGTTTTAACGATCTAAAGCACAGGTTAAGTTATAAAATCCTTTGAAAAAATGAGTGCAGGATGGTTTGATATATAAGAAGGACTTATTTCCCATGTTTTAAAAATACATTTTATGGCCTTGGTAAATGACATAGTATCTGAAATTAACATTACTATTATTCTTTTTATGAAAATACTATGATAAACAATTTAAACAAGTAATAAAATATTTTCTATCTAAATTCTTATTAGTACGTGATTAAAAATCGACTAAAACTAATCGAAGGTTATCTATAATACATTTATTCTTCATCTAATCCTATATGTGGTAATAAATTAAAGTTATGTACTTAAGGGTATACCTTAAGAATTCTTAAGATTAATACCTTTTCTTGATCTTCTTTGAATAATTTGGTATGATCGATTATCTGCACATTCATCTGTGACATAAAATTAATTTATTAGTCTACTTAATGAATCTGCTAGTCTATTATCACTTCCTTTAATATGTTTAATTTCTATTTTTATTCCTGTATTAATTATTCTTTAATAAGTTTATTTTCTTTGTGAGAGTCCTTTTTCATTTTTTAATTTATAAAACTTTACTATTGCTTCACAGTCTGTTCTGATAGTAATTTCTTTCTTAGAAATAATTAATATTCTAAAGCTATCTATAGCATATGTTATAGCTAGTACTTCTGCATCTATGCTACTTATATTACCCTTTTCTTTGTATTTTCCACTACTATATCTCTGATTTTTACGTATTTTTAGATTTGTGAATATTTATGGGGTTTTGCCTAATATCTTTGCCCCCATCCTGGAAGGCTACATCAGATCTGTTTCAATTATTAAATAATCATTTATTAATGTAAGTCTAATGAGTGGTAATTTTGTAACTATTTCTTTAAAGTTTTACTAGCTTAATATCTTCTTGATTAAAATATTTCATCCTTTACTTCCTACTTTCTTGAATAAAGGGCACAATCCTACTTAGATTTTTATGAAAGTCTGGCATAGTTTAATAATCCTAAAATTTCTGTGATCTTTTTGTTTCTTATTTTATGCGGAAAAGTTAGAATTTTCTCTACGAAATATGTGGTTGTAATAATATTTTACCATCTCCTATTATTGCCCCCTAAAATTCTATGGTCTGTTGAAATAATTGCATTTACTTTGCTAATTATAATACCATGTTCTTCAAACTTTTTTAATACTATATGGAGATGTCCTATATGTTGTTTTTTACTTTTGCTAAAAACTAGTATATCATCTATGTAGACTGCTACGAATGAGTCATTATCTCTAAATATATTATCCATCTTTCTTTGAAATATAGAGGGTGCGTTTTTTAAACCAAATGGCATTACAAGCCATTCAAAATGTCCTTCTGGACAAGAAAAGACATCGAGGTATACTATCCCAGGTGCATGTAACACTTGGCTTTGATTTACAATCAAATTTGCTAAATATAGTACAATCTTTATTTTTCCTAATAAATATTCTTTTGTTGGTTATATCATATCCATCGTCATACAGTATTATCGTTTAATCTTTTGCTTTAGTTAATCTGCATCTACTTTTCCTCTTTTTTGTTCCTTGTGTTTTATTTACTAAGAAGAATTTGTGACCTATGAGGTGAATCGATCTTCGTATTACTCCCCTGAATTTTGATAAATCATTAATATGTGTCTTATAGTCTTCTCTATCCTTTTGATTGCTTCTATCTTAGTTTTCATTTTTATAATCTGGGTTCTTTATTTTAATATACAGGAAATTTAGACTTTGTCTTTTTCTTGATGTTTTAAAACATTTTCTCTATGATTTCTAGTTTTTCTAACCCATCAATTAGCTTTGTATTTATTTCTTCTTTTATGTTTTATCATAAAGTAATTTATACTATTATTAATATGGACTAATTACATTAAATACATATCTTCATATTCTTCTTCTTCAAATCTTCTTGTATTATATTTGCAAAATTGCATTATCCCTTCTTTTAAGCACTCACAGTCTTTTTGCTAATAACTTGGTTTTACAGATATTCTATTTGTTTATCTAATTCTTGGGTTATAATTCCTGATTTCTTTTGTAATGGGCTTATCATTGCAATGTCTTGATAAGGTAAAAAAATCTTTGTTAAAAGTTATTTGTCCATTATCTTTTAATAAAAATGATAGTCCTAATATAACTTGATGTCTAAGATTTAAAGGTTTTATCCAGGTTTCTTTTAATGGTAAGGAGTATTCTGGGCTAGAGTAACAGTTTGTCATAAAAGATATTTTGGCTACAGTACTTAGATGGTTGGTATACCCATTAAAACTTAGTTTACTTGTTGTGCTATCATAGGTTTTACTACTTCTGGGTTATAAATCTTTACGTCATTATTTTCATATATAATTACATAGTACAACTTGTATCTAATAATGCATATGTTTTTATTAAAAATTCTTCTATCCTAATTGTACATTACATTTGAGGTGCTTTTATTTCTCTAATTTATTACATATTTCTATAGGGTGGATTATTATATTAGAGTTTTCTTCATCCCATAAATTCTTAGGATTTCTCTAATTTTTTCCTTTCTATATATTTTCAAATTTTATTTACTAAATTATTATATCCTTCTTTTTTAATGAGATTATTTCTTGTTCTATTTTACATCTTTTCTCTATAGAAAGTATTTTTAATTTCTTGATTATTATTTTGACATTCATTCTTTCGATTACTTAAGTTAGTGTCAAAGTATTCTTCTATACATATTATGCATCCTTCTAAAAGCTAACACTTCGGCATTTCTTTCTATGTAATTTATCTGAAACCCATTTATTTAAAACATCTAATACTATCAAGTCCTCTATTCTTTTCCATTGATGTACACATGTTATATCCATAAATTACGTATTTGGAAATTCTAATTCTACTAAATCATTATTTAGATCTTCGTTTTCCTTTAATAGAGTTTGTTTTCCTTACGCCGATACTAACTTCTATATATATATCGTTTGATTATCGAGATATTTCCTTCATCTATTTCTACTAATTCTTCATTTGTACATTCTAAAAGCATGCCAAGTATTATATAGGTTTTTCTTTCTAGGACAATTTGTACTTAAGTAGTGCAGTTCTC
This sequence comes from Tetrastigma voinierianum, assembly GCA_016808115.1. Classification (NCBI taxonomy): domain Eukaryota; kingdom Viridiplantae; phylum Streptophyta; class Magnoliopsida; order Vitales; family Vitaceae; genus Tetrastigma; species Tetrastigma voinierianum. The sequence goes on along the minus strand of JAEQBH010005610.1, from coordinate 35,715 downwards.
CACATGCACCAACACTTAGGATTTATTTCTATATATTCTTTTGGATTGTATTTTCTAACATGTACTGCTAGGATCTAAATAGGTTTTCCCCTTCTAGTAGATCTTTTTAAGTATCTTTTATTGTATTTTTATATGGTTTATATTTCTTTTAACTTTTTCTTTGTTTTCTTCCATTCCATATGTTTGTGGTGTAAATATATTTTTACAAAATCTATCTTGACTTTTCTTAAAGTTGTCTTTGGGTTTGTATTTATTTGCATTTTCTTTTAATATTTTCATTATAGTTTTATCCTATGTCCTATACTCGAAGGTTCTTGGTTTTACATCATCTACATCTTGTTGAGCTCGCTTTAATTCTCCGTGAGGTTCAATTTCTTCTAGGTTCTGGGAAGTTTCTAATAAATTTTCTCCTAACTCTTGGTTAAATCCATTTCTGAAATAACCGCAAGAAAATGTTAGTATGATTTGACAAATTCTTTTATATATTTCTGATCTTTATCTTGCATTTGTTCTAGATGTAATAATGCTTCTTGTTGAATAGTAAGATGTCACAGTTGGGATCTTCTCACGTAATAAGACTACTAATTTAGTTTACAAAATTATAGAGGATTAAGCTCTAATTACGAAATATTGTGTAATTTTCTCTAAATTTATTCTTATAAGATTCCCATAATGCCATAGTGCTTTCTCCTAAAAGGTTTCTAAATATTTATACATGGTTTCGGGATGCATTTCTTGGGGTATATTTTCCGGACACACTCTTCTTGGATACTTCCACACATCTATTTACTATTCCATAATTGTGGATCATGAGTGCTATCATTTAATATTTGTCCACGAGCTTGTCCTTGGAACTTATAGGGTTTTTCTATTGGGTAAGGTCTTCCTTTAGGTCTGAAATCTATGGATTCATCATAGGATTGACTTGGCTTAGGTTTGTTCTCATAATATGCTTGTGGTCTAGGTAAATTTCCTCCTCTATCTTGCCTTATTCCCATAGGTTGGGTTCTGGTAAATGGTGTAGGAGAAGTTGCAGTGCTTACTTCATCATCCATGTTTCTAAATCATTATACGATTCTATGGCTTCATTGTCATCTTCTACTAATTCTATGACACAATGTTTCTCTGTTATCTTACAGATTAATCTTTCTTCTTCTTCTATTTCTCCTTTTCTTAATGCTAATATTTCTATTTTTTAATAAATCTTCTTCTCTGCTATTACTCCATCTGCTTCATAAAGTATTCTTTTTATTGGATAATCTTTTCCTTCTAAATTTACAGAGTCTATTTTTATTTCTGTTAATTCTTCTTGGTATTCTTCACTTTCTTGTGTATCATTCTTTTTGTAATCTATGAATCTTATACTAGTTTTTCCTAAAGAATTTTGATATACTAAAGAGGATTTTGGTGTAACTGTCTCTGTTTTCTTAGCAAAATCTTCCAAATCATTCTAAATCACCTTCATTTTAAGTATTTAATGCCTCTGGTTTAACCATTCCTACTCCTTTAGTAGTTAAGAGATTTACCACATCTTCTACTTTTATTCTTACTTTATTATCTGCATAATTTGTACATCTTCCAATAAATCCTATATTAATTACTAGATTACTACCTTTTATTTGTTGTTCATATCCTTTTGTTTTGAATTCTATTTTAATATCTTGTTGTAAGTCTTTAAGGCTCCATCATAAAAATCGGCATACAATATACTATACCTATGTTATTATTCATATCTATTTGTACTTTATCATTGCTTTTCCATATCACATCCCGACTATCATCCATACTATATGTCTTTAATGTTTGTTCCTAAACCTTTCCTTCTTAAACCTTCAATAGGTATAGTTATTAATCCTAAATGACAAAAGCTATAATCTTTTCTTAACTTGTCTACTATGCTTTTTCCTAATAATTCTAAGGTAATTGTATCATCTTCCAAACATTGAATTTCTTCTTCTCTGATACATTTTATAAATTTATTTCTTCTTTCAAATATCTTCTTTTTATATATCATACGGTTCTAATATTTTAAAGCCATTAGTCTTAAAGTTTCATATTCTATTTACGGATCTATGATTTCCAGCTATTTACATTGTTTATCGACACACAAGTAATCTATCATTATTACTCTTGTTTCTCACTACTTGAGGATATTGTTCTAGAAATTCAAAATGATCTTACTGCTTCATTTCTTTTTGTTTTAACACCTGTTCCAAAATTATAGGTTCTAGGTATAGTTGATTTCTTAGGTTTTCCTATTTCTAGGTTATTTATTCCTTTATAAGATCTTCTATGTCTTGTGGTTTTGAACTACTAGGTTTATACATTATATTTTACTAAGTTTCGACTTATATTTAATAATAGCAATATGATTATATTATTTTGTTTTACTAAAGTTCATCATTTTTACACTAAGTTTGAACTTAGACATACAGTGCTCTTTGTAGAAATTTTTGCTTCTTCAAGTATTTTAAGATATGTTTGATCTTTTAATAGGTTATTCCTTATACTAACTATTCAATTCTTTTAATATATCTGTTTGTCCTTTATTTATTTTACAAGTTTTCTAGTTGGTTGTAGTTTTATTGTTAGATTTAATACAGTAATTTGATTTTATGTACTAGTGTTCTATTTTCTTTTACCAAGTCTAGTGAATGGATGTAATCGAGATTTTTTCCAATTTTTTCTACTTTGTTTTCTAGGTGTTTTACCTTACTATATTAAGGTTGAAAGGTTTTAAAATTTTACGAAATTGTTATTAGATCTACTAATGTATTAAGGCGTTTTATATGAATTTTCTAAGTTTTACCGAATGTATGTTATGTGTATAATTTTCTTTTTATAATTCTTGGCAGAATACAAATAGGTAGAAATCTTAATTTGTTTTTTAAGTTTTACGTACGAGATCTAGATAATCTAAATTTCGAATTAAATGACTATTTTAATAATTGTTATGTATCTTCTATGTGTTCTTACGGATAAATCTCTGATGGTAGGTTTCTATTAAGTGAATTAGTTTTTCTATAAAATATTTTCTAGTATAATATTCTGTGCTGACTTGTCTTCTTATGGGAAGAGGAACTATATCTAATGTTTCTAAGTAATTATTATATTCAGCTATTAGTAAATTTCTAAGACTTTCTAGTCTGCAGTTTATCACTATTTTAAATGAAATCTATGTGGCTAATTTTTTACGTGAGAATGTCAAATCTTGTCATGGACTAATTTTTTTAAATAAATAAGATAAATAAAGCTTGTTTATGTCTGATTGATTTAATTTTAAATCTTTTTCTGGAATTTGCTTCTAAGTATATTAAACACCAATCTTTCTTTGTCTAATCTTTTAGTAGTAGTTATTATCTCAAGAACAGCAAAATTCCTTTTAATATAATTTGTTGTAATATTAAATATCTCGTTTAAAAACCTGTAGTCAAATATTATCTCTTTCTAATTATTTCTCTTTGAGTTTTATATATTACTATTAAAAACCCCAGAGGATCTAAACACTCTTCTAATTTTCTAATATATTCTTTTATGATTAATTTATCTATGGTTAAATAGATCTGAGCTCGTCTGATATAAGAGAGTTTGAAATAATTTCGGTTAAGTTGAGGATTAAAGAGGTGAGGGGGTGAGAATTATGAAAAGAAGGGAGTGAGAATTAAAATTTTATATGTCCTACTCAGGGTTTCCTTACTTTCTTATGGCCTTTTTTTTTTTTTTTTTTTTTTTTTTTTTTTTTTTTTAAACAATAATTTACAAAGATTTTTGATTAATTAAACATCCTGTAAGTGTCATCATGCATTCCCTTAATGCTTAAAGATAGTCCTAAACAGTCAATTAGACAAATGGACAAATAGCAAAATATCATAGATACGGGCGACCATGATCATACATATAAGGAAAGTTCATTAATCAAAAGAAAATGAGTCCCGATAATTAAAAGAAAATATTTTTGAGGCCATAAGATTTCGGGAGAAACCCCTTTCGGGATGTCCCCTAAGGTTCTAAAACAGATTAGGATTTAAACATATAAATAAATGACACTAAATGTAAATATCAAACAGATTTCATTGAAGGAAAACACACCTTTATACAAGTGGAAAGCTTGGTGAAAGCTATGAAAGCTTATCTTGAAAGCTTTTAGATTATCTCACAAAGGAGTTGAGGTGAAAGAGAGAGAGAGAGAGAGAGAGCTCGGGGGTGAGAGGAGTAGGGAGAGCTGTGTCCCAATTACATAGTGGAGTTCTCTATTTATAGAGAGAACAAGAGGTGAAGAGATAAGGTTAGGTTTAAAGAATCTGATTCCGGGTACTCATTGGGCCCCATCGTCAAATCAAAATCTTCAAACTTTTCACTACGGGAATATGAATGAGAGGATTTGGATATGATGGGTTTCGATAAGATACGGCCAGCCGGACGGTCGCGTTGTCAGCCAGAATCTTTATCGAAAAGTGAATACAAAAAATAATAGTAAGCTTTTCTGGTGACCTCTGACTTTCAACGGCTCACGCTGTGGCTCACTGTCTTTTCTTGCTTTTTAAGCTTCTTTTACGGCTTCTATCAAATCTCGTTGGCAATCAAAATTCTTCTTGCTTTATCATCATCTTCTTTTTTATCTTTCACTTATCCATGCTTTATTCTTCAACTCTCACATCTTTTCATGCTTCTTTTTTATCTTTCTTTTTGTCTTCCACTTATCCATGCTTTATTCTTCAACTCTCATCTCACATCTTTTCATGCTTCTTTTTTATCTTTCTTTTTGTCTTCCACTTATCCATGCTTTATTCTTCAACTCTCACATCTTTTCATGTTCCTTATACATACTTTTCTTCTTTCTTGGTCAGCTATAGATCTTGGGTTGGATCTTGGGCTACCTTCTTTATATATATCCTTTTGAGGATCTCGGCTGCTTGTGTGAGTTGGATTAGCGAGCTTTTTGGGAAGAAGCCTCACCGCAAACGGTTGCGTGTCTTTACCGGCTCTAGTTTGAAATTTGGGTAGGTTCGTGTTATGCCCGATAGACTAGGCTCCATAGGGTATAAAGATTGTTCTAAGGGGCCAAGGGTTCTATTTTAATGTTTCGAGTTGATTTTTCTAAAGCGAAATTTATTGATGCATTCAAAATCATTTGTGTGTTCTATCTTGAATTTTTCTCTCTCTAAAGCTGTATTTTTTAATTTTATATCTATTTCATTTTCTATTTTATCTTCATATAATTTTTTAATAATTAGATAATCTTGTTCAGACCTATCATATTTTTTCCTTAAAATTTCTAGTTCTTCTCTAAGTAAGTGATCTTGATTTTGAAGTGGAGGAAAAAGGGGAGGAAAATCATGTGTTAAATCTAGGGTTGTTGTCTGGCTGCTACATGGTTCTACTGGTTTTAAGTAAGGTTGGCCATGATGATTTAGAATTTGTTTTACTAATGGGCTGATAAAATAATTACTTCCTAAGTTTGTTTACAACGATCTAAAACTGGGTTAAGTTATAAATTATTATTATTAAGCTTCTCTATGACAATTTTATTAAGCAAATTTGAAATAATTTGATATTAATAATAGATGTCTTATATATTTTGTTATCTATTTTGGCCCTTTTAGCCATTTAGAGCAAGGTGAGACCCTTTAAACACTCGATTAATAGCATTCTTTGGAATATAGATTTATTATTTATTTAATTATTTAATCATTTTAAGAATATTTAAATTAAATGAAATATTTAAAAATAATTAGAATTAAAATTTTAAGTATTGTAATCAATTTGTAATTATTGTTATAATATGTTGATATTTAAAGAAAAAAAAATATTTTTATTAAATAAATAAATAATTATTATTAGCTTCTCTAATGACAATTTTGATAAACAAGTTGAAATGGTGATAATGAATAATAGATGTACTATTTTATTTCTGATAATGATTGATATGGTGATTAAATGTATGGTAGAATTTATTTAATATTTTAATATATAATATTTATACTCATCCTGGCAATATATATATACCCATCATATACAACTAATGTGATAAAAGGAAGGATCAGGGTGAGCTTTAGTAAGAATAATTTACTACATTGTAACTAAAGTGTTTAATTGTCAAAATATATAATATTTATTAATTTTAAATATCAACATATAATATGTTAGAAATTGTAATTTTTATATTAAATTTAATCCAAAAATTTATTTACTCCTAAATATTGCTTTTAAAAATTCAATAATTTAAAATTATCATTAAGTAACTCTTTTAGTTGAAAATTAAAGGTGAGTTAACATTTTTATATTATTCTATATTTTTACTTGAAGAAAAATAGTTTTAGATATTTTTATTATTATTTTTCTTATTTTTATTTAAAATTTTATTGCAAACACTTTTCAAATTTTAATTCTTACTTACATTAAAATTAAATAATACTTTAAAAATGATTAAACGAATTTTTAATTAAAAAATTAAGGTGTTAATATTATCATATTCATTTAAAAATTATCATTATAACTTTAGTTGAAAAAATTAAAGGTGGGTTAACATTTTTGTATTATTCTCTATTTTTACTCGAAGAAAAAAAATAGTTTTAGATATTTTTTATTTAAATATTTATCATATTAATTTTGTAACTTCTATTCATTTTTACATATCATATGTTGTAATAACATATTATATTTGTAATTTAAAAAATTTAAGTTTGAATATATTTGGATAATTAATATTAAGCAAGAGACAGATGATAAGCTGCTTGGGCCCAATGGGCCCTTAGGCTTTAAAACATGTCTACTACAAGTACAAGAAATTCCACATTTATATAAGATATAAACTTTCTCCCCATTCGATGTGGATGAGGACAACACCCCATGCAAATATAATGCATTCTGTGTCCCATGGATCGCTGTGGTTAAACTGGATGTGTTGGTTCGAATCTACTTCGACATCATTTGTACCTCACTTAGCACAATCATATCGATATTGTCCGCCTTTAAGCTAAAGAGACCTTACGCTTTGGTAAACGGTCTATTAGGGTCGAGGGGATCCCCATACTCATATAACAAATACAAAGTTTATCTTCTATTCGACATGAATGTAATAAACAATACAATCGACTTCTGCTAGATCCCATGAATTGCGAGGGTTAAACTGACAAACACATCCTACATAGCCAAACGTACATACTCCCACATCGAGATCGTGAATTAGTTATTATGATACACTTGTAATGTCCGCTTAGTCCATGGGTCCTCACGACTTTAAAACGCTGTGATAATAGATCGAGAGAATTCATACTTATATAGTATCGGAAACTTTCTCCCATATCCAATGTGTGATGTGACAATCCCGGGTTCAAATCTCATTAGGAATAATTTACTATATATATTATAATTAAAGTGTTTAGCAAAGAAAATCTACCCTTCGCTACAAGAGAATGTTGTTTGGAATATAGATCAGTTAATGCTTCTCTTAAGAGTTGTTTTTATAAAATTGTGTTATGCATTAAATTAAAATTAATTATTTTATTTATATTTTATTCGAAATATAATAAAATATAAAAATCAATAATATTAAAATCCATATGTAAATGTGTTATGGTTTCAAAAAATAAATTTTAACTATGAAATAAGTCATCCTAAAATTATTTTTCAAAATAAAATAAAATGTCTTGAGAAAAAGAAAGAATTATTTTGAGAATAACATGATAGTAAAATAAACATCATAATGCTAAATATTAATAAATTATTAAAATATATTCTTAAATTAAAAGTAATTAAGAATCTCAATTTGTGCAAGTTTTTGATTTTTTTTGAGGCAAAAAGTTTTAAGAATATTCAAATTTAAATATTTTATAATGCTAATTAGTATTAACATAATGATGTGTTTATGGTATTAATACGGTAATATTAAAATAAAATTTAACGTTATATATTAATGAATTGTAATAATTAAACACTATTTTTTAAATTAAAAACTAAATTGAATGATATTTTTAAAAAGAAATTGAAAAACACTTTTTTATGCCGCATAAGATTCTTGTCGAAATGTTCGAGTATCATAATACCCGATCTAAGCCGCTGAGCTTAATCGAAGCTTTACTATTTTATTAATCGAAATAATTTTGAGTCGACTCTGATATAAAGTATAATTATGTGTATTAATTTTAATTTAATCGAGCTTTGTCAAGTCAAATTGGAGTAACTTGACTATTTTTTGAATTGAGTTTTGAAGATTCGAAAAAAAAACTCAATCGGGTTCTTAAAGTATTTTTTATATTAGTATAGAATTATTTTAATATAAATTTTTTTAATGTTTTATAAAATAACCATATTTGGAAAGTTGGAACTGGGAACATCTTAATCACTAATTTATCAAAGGGGATAAAGAAGTTAAAAGAATACTGAAAGAGAATATTGGTTTTTTTTTTGAAAAGAGAATAATATTATTAATTCAAATCAAACATAGAATCTGATGATGCTTTTTTCTAACCGACCACTGGAGCGTATGGGGTTGTCACAAATCTGATTGTTTGTGGCCGGGATGCGCAAAGGTCTGATCGTCTGGGCTGAAGTATGACTGCTGCAATACCGATATGCAAATCTTGGTCGTAGCACTCATCTGCAAAAACAAGGAAGAATGGGGCCTGGGCGAGGCCGTGCCCGGTGACTATCTTCGATGCCTAAGCCGCTTTCTTTCTAAAAGAAAAAGAGAGACTGATGATTGTCTAGTAATCGCGCCATCGCTGTGTGTAAGAATGTTGGCGTACTTTCACCGAGAAGGGCTCTCAGATGAGTAGTAGATGTTCAACCCAAATTTGGATGATAATTAGTCCTTCCTATCGATGAGATATTTCTTATTTTAGTCCATATCGGATTTGGTACTGTGATATAGAAAAAGCAGCTTTGCTCGATAGTTTTCCTTCCTTATCAATGTCCAATCAAGGATGATCTTTTATTATTTTCCTTTCCTTATTGATAAGATTTGATTGGATCTGTAGGATGACATCTTGTTGTGGGTTATACTATTTTCTGCAGATCGGCAAACACAATCTTATTTACTAAATGACCCTCAATGTCTCAAGGATCGATTTTAGCCTAGCGTGGCCAGCCTCTGCTGGGGCTGTACGAGGGGCTGTAGGCTGTATCAAGGCGCTCGCTTCTTTGGGCTTGACGAGTGGCCTGAATCCTTATTTTCAACCCTATCGTTGCTCCTCAAATTCCCTTGTGTACTTGTATCGTAAGCAAGGGTTGTATCGCTTTCTGTGACGGTGCTGTTTCCACGTGATCGCTCGAGGTCAAGAAGTCGAGGCTTGGTCGGCGCCATATGTTTTATGATAATGATGACTCTTTGGTTTTTGCGCCGCTTCTCCCTGCCATTTCTTTAGTTTCTTCTTTCTGGGCTTTTCTGTAAACCTCCTCCGTCCCGTGCTTTTCCTCGGGGTTCTCCACCTTCTTCGCGGGGTTCACTTCATATACTCAGTTCCTATTCACCCTCAGGCGTAGAGTCTTTTCCTGCCTTTCCAGATTGCTTCTTTGTCTTTTCTCAAGGTTGCCGACTTCTCCGTCCCTTTGATTATTAGGGGTACGACGCAGGCACTAGGTTAAATCTGATTGATTTTTCCCCCTCTCTTTACTCGCTTTGTTTTTGCTATGGGACCGGGTCGCTCTTTTCAGACGGTGATGGCTCACATTCCCAATCCTACACGGACTAGGTGCCTCTCTGCCATCCGGTCGCGGCTGATCACCTGAGTTCGAGGTGCTTCCCCTTCCTTTGGATAAAAGTAAGGGCATAATAAAACTAATCAAATATCCTAAGGGGTCGGATTATCTCCGACCACGCTCGCATAGCCGTAGTCGCGGGTCCTAGCCGGGTTTCCGGCCCTTCGTGATGGGGTTACCTTTGTTGAACATTACTCCGGCCCCTCAAGGCCCGACATGGTCCCCCCGACGCTAATTCTCTTTATGTGGTTTCGTGCCTAAGATGGTGTGTTTCTTCGAGGCGCTTTGAGAATGGTCTTCGCTTTTCCATCAGATCCTTTTATAGCGGTGTCTGCACTTCAACGCCCCGTCCTTCCCAACTCGCGCCCAACGGACGGGGTATTTCGTGGGCCTATTGGCCTTTTTAGGACAGGGGGTTCTACATTCCTAGTGTGGCACTGTCTTCCATCTTTCACCAAAGGAGACCACCGAGGGCTTCCTTTATTTCTCCAGACGTTCCGGAGCTCCTCTGGTGATCTTTGATCTTCCTTCTTCGCATAAAGCCGCTGAAGTGATGCCATTTCTTCTCACAATGGCTTTTAACTGAATACACTTTCCGACAGGACGACACTGGTGTTCCGGCTATTTGGAGCGCCCGGAGCAATCTTCGTGAGTATTTGTAATCAAGCTTTTCTAAGATGACTTGTCTAAAGGTGATTGAATGTTTCGATTTTATATTGCCTTCATATTTCCTGCAGTGTCTCGTCTCACCTAGCGCCGAAGATAATGTCATAGCTCCGGGCGCTGGCGGAGGTCCCGCTCGTCCTTACGCGGAGCTGATAAAGCCTGACATTCCCCGGGCCCATCCAACTTTGAGGTCCGCACGTTCCATGCTTCCGAGGCCTTCGCCTTCCGCCCCTCGAGTCTCTCCATTGAGCGCTTATCGCCGCCACTCCTACCGCAGGAGAGATTTTGTCTATCTGGGCGATGTCTCTGCCCCGGAGTGTGAAAAGGAAAATCAAGCTCACCGAGAAGGACCGCTCTGGCTCCGCCAAGGTTCAGAAGTCAGGGCATGCCTTCGACTCTCCCGCCTCGGTAACTGAGCGCGCGCCGCCTTTAGCCAAGCCCCGTGGTTTTGAGATCCCTTCCCCTTCCAAGCCCGTCAGAGGCAAAGTCTCGGTGCGGCTGCCGAAGCCGCGTCAAGGCGGCTATGCCTATAACCGTTTGGAATCCGCCTTCGGAGAATGCCAAGTCACCTCCTCGAAGGGCGGCAGAGCTGAAGAGAAAGAAACCGAAACCAAAAGTTGACGAAAACATGGACTCTTTGCTCTCTAATGCCGAGCTCGCATGTGCCGCTTCTTAACCCATCCTCAAGGATTCCGACTCGGGAAGTTGAAAGCGCGGCTCGTCGACGAGGCCTCGCTTTATCTCTTCAGGGGCTGCATGATTCGCGCCACTGCAGGTGGTGATTCTGGACCAACAAAATTTATATCCTATATTCCTCCCCATCGCCGTATTGCATCGCAGCATAGCGGTTCAGTAGTCTAACACGGGATGGTTTTCATCCTATGAATGATTTGCATCAGTTGTTTGGAAAATGGTGAGGCTTTATTTGGATTTCGGATTTGTTTCAAAACAGTTGGGGTTGTATGTTCACCGAACTCGAATGGTTTAAAGGAAGTGAAATGGTAACTTTGAAGGTCAATACTACTCGAGCAATACGGGGGTATTAAGGTGTCCGGTTATTTCCTCGCATTAGGCGAACGACCTATAGTCAAAGCCAAACCGATCTTTGTTTAACTATAAACCTAACCCTAGAACCAATTTCTATTTGAGTCAAACCAAGTATTAAACATTCAAAGTCCCATTCAGCTTAAACCCTAGCATTCAACCTCATTTCGTGGCTCAGAATGGCATCTGTGTTGATATCTGCATCTAGCATTACATGCATCAACCCAAAGCATGGCAAGTATTGACCAAAGGAACAACATTAAATGGCATTAAACCCTAGTTTGAAGGTATGGAACCATAAATGCAAGACTGTATCATTTAAAGCATGAGGACAACCCCGCAACAACCCCAAAACTGGGGCTTTCAGCCACCCTCCTCTTCAAAGCTATGAGGCTTAGCTAAGCATCCTTGAGTTGTCATCCTCAAGGGGGTGTTTGGCAGCCGAGAAAATGAGAGAAAGAGGAGAGAGAAGAGAGCAAAATGAGACCTAAAATGAAAGTCATGAAAACTTTATAAATGAAAAGTCGTTTCAAGTCGTTTCGTTACAAGTTCGTAGGGTTTATATAGTACAACCAAAAGTGTGAAACTACCAAAATACCTAAAATATGCGAGATTACATATGGGCTAAAATAGTAATACATCAAAAATGCTGGTCGCTAGGATCAAATATACAAAAATCACAAAGGGCACTCGCTTATTTGTGGGGATTTCGCTAGCATACTTAAAATTCCTCGTTGTCTAGGCCAAATTCCCTCGCTAGCCTAGCTAAATTTACGCAGATAGCAAAATCTGGAGAAAGTTCACATCAACAAAGGAATTTCGCTGTTAGCCAAATTCTCGCCAGCTCCAGTAAATTGATTGTGAGATAGCGAATAAATTTCTAGGCACAAAGAAATTTCGCTAGTTGTACTAAATTCCCGCCTAGCCCAGCTTAAATTCAATTTCGCTAGGATTGCTTAAATCTCTTTCGCCATGATCACAAATCTTTCGTAACCCAGCCGAAATTTCGCAATCATAGCGCAAAACCCCGATCGCCCGCTTTGCTCACTCGCATTCACTCCAGATCTACCGGCCTTCAAAATCCAATTTCAAATTCCTTTATTTTCGATGGTTGAAAACACCGTGATTCCCAGCATTCCAAGACATATCTCTGTCATCAAACTTAAACACGCTGGGCTTAGGTACGCAAAGACCTCGCAAAATCACCAAAAACAAGCTCGAAATTGCATCGCTGAACTAAGGACTCCGCACACATCAATTGGCTTAATTGGAGCATGATTAAATACTGCTGAAAAGCACTCAAAACCTATCTCGAATAGGGCTCAAAATAGCACTTTTTGGGCACTAATCACACCCCCCAACCAACACGTTGCTACCTTTAAGAATGCTAAACAATAACGGATGCATGCTGGATTTTACAAAAGTATATATATGGTTCAAAAAGTGTATGTACGTATAAACATTACCTTTAAATGAAATAATTTACACCCCGTTAGAAAACCGGCATGAGAGAATGTGTAAAACCATATAAGAAATGTTTTAGGCCAACATCGGATCCCAGGAAATCAACCCGATCACCAAATCTAATGATTCCTAATGTAACCGATTGAGCCAATAAATTGCAAAATTATTCCCCTCCCAACCTAGCTAATTCCATGTCTTTAAACTGTTGAACAACCTAAATAGGATTAGCTGCACACTTATTTCTTTATTTGACTACATTGTAAGGTGCAATGCTAAAAACTCGACTTCACCAAAGTCCGTGTAACGGGGGTCCACCGATGACTCCCAACCAATTAAGGTTTAGGGCATCAAGTCAAAAGGATCACTTGACCACAAACTCTTCAGTTTCACCCCACTGCACGACTCCCGAATTGAGCACCTACAACACGCTAAACTCTACCCATCCACCCATAACGAACACTAAGTCGATGACTCCTAACCAACTAAGATTTAGTGGCATCGGGCCTAATGGCTTCGCTATATACCCTTACTCTGATCGTGAGTTCGGTTTCAAGGCAAAGCTACCATTTATTTTCTTTTCTTCTTTTCTTTCTTTGCTTTTCTTTCCTTTTGGGAAGACAACATTGGCTCTCATATATGGGTAATACTAACCTATTACGAGGGTTGTCAACATGTCTAAGGCCGATTTCGTAAGGCGAAAAAGAGGTATATAATTTCACAGTTCCTAATGGTACAACTGTGTATCAGGTGAATTAGCTCGAGGGGGAATGTTCAAGGTTGAAATACGCCAAAATCTCAATTGACTAAAACTAAATCATGCATGGAATTGTTCTAACATTAAGGTAACAACCGGGTTTCAATTCTCCAATTAAAGGCAATTCAATTGTTCAATTGTGCTATTCAATTGTCCACCGAAAAGCAAAAGTAGTACACAATCGAGGCACAAAAGTGAAAGAAAAGTGTAATAAAATCAGATATAACTCAGTAAAGCTATTTGATATAACCAAAATGACTAGTACATGCTTAATATAGCTGAACATACAAAGTATCACGGTCTACCATTACTAATACATGAATCCTAAACAAAATTAAGTGAGTACCGATAGCTTCTAAAACTATACAAAAACATAATAGAAGATTAATTCTAACTCTAACTTTCCTCCTACCAAAAATGTAGACATGTCATAGGGCAGGTTTAGAGATTGGGAGTATGACCACCCCAATCCGGTGGTGGTGGTGGATCCGAGGTCGCCGCTGCCGCTGCCAAAGATGTCTAAAGAGGTCATTGTCACAGCTGGGCCTGGGCTCCCGAGGTGCAGGAACATGCGAGAGACCGAGGTGACTCATGATCCGCCGGAGCATGTGGAGTGACAAGTACGGAAGTGGTCTCTGGCCGAGTCAATCTCTGTCCAACGATGCCGTGTAGAGGCCAACGAATGCATAAAGATCCATAACACCGCCATCTCCCCGGTAATCGACATGAACGATTCAAGAGGCCAGGTCAGACATGACTTCGGCCCGGAAAGTGTCAATGTGAGCCGTGGGTCAAGCGGAGAGGAGGAGATGGAGGAGATATATTTGGCACGGATCTCTCCATCTCGACCTCGTGAGCATGCTCATCTCCTCCGTGAGTCCCCGCCTCTCGTCCGCACCTCCTCCCCGATCCCGCTTGGCCGGAGGAGAAAAGAAACAGCATCACCATAGCTCATTCCAAAGTCGACTCCGAGGGCATCCCATCCTCCGTCAATCCGGGCTCCTCCTCCGGGAAAGCTCTGCGTTCCGTGACATGGCTCGCCAGGCCGTGGCATCAATAGTGTGACTTTCCGCTCGAGCCAGTCCTTTCGTGGACTCCATTCTTCGGAAATAGTAATGCGGTCATCACCAACCCAGGACCGAACTGTAACCCTCTAAGATCCGCATGCAGCTCGAGGACGGCCCCCACACCGACGGCGGTCGCACGGAAGAGGCCGGGTCCGGAGCAAGATGATCAATAAGAAGCATCCTCGGGTGAAGTCGCTTCCGAATAGTATGGGTCCAAAGATTGGTGTCTCGAGTAAGATCATGGACTATCTCTCTCTGAGTCGGCTGAGGCCAATCTCGATAGCCTGCACTGGCTCGCACTAGCTATGTGCCCACGCACTGGGCCATCCGCCGCTTCCGAGAACTCCCGACGACCATCGGAGCATCAACCCAGCTCACGATCGCCGACGCTCCCGGAGGTCATGGAAACGGGTAGAACTCGTAGTACTACCCGGATAAGATGAACTCACGGGCGCCATGAACGATAAGGAGTAATGCTCGATCACGTAATGGAGTCCCTTTAACTGGTCACTTGTCGGGCCTGAATCGCCGTAGAATACGACTCCCCCATGAAAACCCTAGAGCTGAGCTCCACATTCCCGGATAGGGTGCCCGACGCACAAGGCCTCCCGATCCTCGAGGCCGGGGATGCAATCGCCATGAGCTCTCCTGCGTCGCCGACGGATCAGACGGCTCGGGCCCGGGATGATGACGACTGCTCCGGAAGTACGGGCCCGCTGAGTGGTCGGGCCTCCCGATCTCCCTCCGTGGCACCGGTAAAGGCCCGAGGTCCCATCCGGGTTCGGGTATCTCGAACCCCCGAGGCTCCTCAGTGGACTCCGCCTCTCGTGGACCGGCTCTAGGACTGAGCCGGAGCTCTGGGCCCGTCCCCGCCGGAGGCCGAACCCCGACCCGAGGCCTCAGCGACTCCACCGTGCGAATCCATGGTCGTAGTGGGAAAAGGATACAAGGCTCACGACCATGGTGGACCGTGCAAGTAATCGACGATCGTGGGAATGACTAGCACTGGACCGGAGTGGCACCTGATGTGGCACAAAGTAGCGCTACGGCAGCTAGCCGGGTCAGGGGTGGCACCGACACGGCCGAACCGGGGGGCTCACTACCATGACCGAGGCACACTGCAATGGGGCGGTGACCGACCAGCCCGGCTACGCATGCGACTGTGGTGGCTGCGTACTTCCAAAGTGTGCGGTGGCTCAGTGGCACGCATAGGTGGCCGGCAGCGGCCTGAGGCCGGGCACCGGTGCGCGCATGGCCGGGCGCGCAACCTGGAGGCTCGTGGCTCCTACTGGCAAAACTGGGGCTCACTCTGACACGGCGCCCGTGGGGATGATGTGAATTCAAAAAGCCTCCCCCTTCTCCTCCTTTTATAAAGCCAGTAGGCAGCCGAAGAGTCACTATTTCGCTATTTTAGCGAAATTCAGCCATAATCTGCTTCACCTGCAATTAAAAAAAAATCATTTATTTAGGCCAAATAAAAACAACACAAAAAGAAAACAAAAATAAATATTATTTCTAATAAAAACCTAAAAATAAAAATAATAATAATAAAATAATACTTAACTTAATCTACTTAAAAAGGAAAACTGCTAAATCGGGAAACTACTAAAAATAGCCAAGAAAAATGGAAATTAACCAAATAAAAATAAAAACCAAAAACTATTGAGCTGCAATTTGGTTTCAGTAGATACCAAACCAGCCCAATTTCACTGAATTACTCATGGAGGGTCATGGAGGAGGATCTCCTCAACCCCAGTAGTGGCCTGTGCTGATGCCTTGATGCTTGATTCCTACCATGATTTGCTTCACCGTCAATTGGGCTGACTAAATTTCAAGAAGTACTATCGATGGAAATTCCCAAACAACTGCTTCACCTTTGTTGGCTATTTCTTGTAATTCATGGATAGTTGGCTTTCCTGAACTCTGATCAAGTGAGCAGACTTCATTGTTTCCTTCCTTTTCACTTTCCAATGATTTGTGCTTGTAACTCAAATGAAAAATATTCAGCTCCAATGTCATGTTGCCAAATGTGAGTTGCATTACCCCATTTCTAAGCAAGAATCGATGATTGCATTAGCAAAGTACGTAAATGGTCTCTCCCAGATAATCGTATATGGTTGGGCCCACTTTGCATTGCTCCTGTCAAGGACTACAAAGCTCACTGGGTAGAATCCTTATTCACCTCGACCAACACATCCTCAACTATCCCCTTAGTGGATCTTCACCGATCGACATCGCCAATGATGTGAGTGATGTCAGAAGTTTGCTTCCCTCCCCAACCTAACCGCTATACATGCAGGCGGCATTAGGTTTACATTGGCTCCTAAATCTAAGAAGGTTTGCCTTACGGTCCCACCACGTTAATCAAATAGGGAGATCCTCGGATCCCCGTGTATTTGACCTGGTTCTTTGGCTGGATTACAATCGACTGGTCATTTAAAAATGCCTTTTTCTCAATGCTCAACCCTTCTTGATCAGACAAAGATCCTTCAAAACTCACAGATAGGGCAGGACTTTAGTTTGATGATGTCCAAAAGGGTATGTTCACCTTTACCCGCTCTTGGTGACTTCTAGATGCCTCGTCATTGATGCTCTTCTTCTTGCTTCTAGTGCCCGAAACGGAGGTGGTAATAAAGGTTTCATTGAGTCTTCCTTTCAGGAAAAATGTGTTCTGCCCACTCTTCTCCTTTTCGTTTCAATCGTTCGGGGCATTAAATGATCAACTCTTTTCCACTCCTAAGGGTGATTATACCGACCTCATCCATTCCCGAATCACTAGATAAACCTACCTCTACGCACTCCTTTCGATTTGGCAATGTCTGGGAAGGAACCTCTCTCTCCCGTACCTCCGCATTATCAAGTTGATCTTTGTGATTATCACCGTAGTTGTCTATTTTCTCGATTAAGATCGCTTCCTGCTTCCATCTATTCTCTTTGTTCGTGCTCTACAAAGATCAACTTTTGCGCCACCTCGTGCACGGGATCCTCCGTCTTCCACAAAGTCGCTTCACCACCTCGCTTCAAATTCGCACATTGTCAACCTGAGAAGTGGGATGATGGTGTCGGGTTGAGATGAGGAAACCAAATCGCTGCTCGCACGTGGGGGCAATATAGGCGTGGGCAGGCTTCTGTGAGAGGTTAGGTGATTCTTCCAATTGGAATTGTATGTGTTACCTGTATGGGGCATTAGGTCAGACTTGTATCGACCTACCGACATCGGGCATGTTCCGACATCAAATCCTTCACCGATGTGACACTCCATAGCTTTCCGATGACAAATGGCTGATAATTGTCAGTTGGCTGGCCTCGTGGCAAAGGTTTCGCCTCACCGCATGCACTTCATGGAGCCTCTTTCCTTCTAACCTCCCACCTTCCTAGTTAGGTCGAGATTTTGCTTCATTTCCATGTCCTCGAAAGTGTACCTCCTTCAGCCTGAGGCTCTCATTTCTCCCACTCTGCTCGTGTTTATCCAACTTCTGCTTCACATAATCAAGAAATCCACGCCCATCCCGCTGTCGAAATCAATTCCTCCACACATGGTTTCTAGCACCGCTTCAATGGCAGGGACATACCATTATAGAATGATTCACTTAACATCCGTGTATCGAACCTGGAGAGGATTTGACGCGCACCAGATGAACTGGTGAATCTCTCCCATCGTAATTCTCACTCACAGGGTCAGCAAGTGTGGACTCGCCTCTCTTCAAACCGGTTGGTCTGTGGCACCGAAGAATTTCTCTTCAAAATTCAGCCGAAGATCCCGCCCAACTTTAATCGTTTCGCCTCAAAGGAAGCTGGAAACATATTTTGGCTTTCGCCCGAGGGTCAACTCAGACAGCCTCTGGCTGAGCAACCCATACACTCTCACCCTTCCTGGCTGGGTGGCATACCTCAAAACTCGTATGTAGAATATGGATTTTCATTCTCCATACCATGAAAGTGTAGTTGTGGGGTACTAGGTAGATATCCTCACCGCTACATCCTCAAGCAGAAATACAGACGTGAAGAGGGGCACTAACTCTAGAGGGTGTGTTCTCATCATCCAGATGCGCACGCAGGATTCATGGGAGAGGTGTTTGTCGACTTTGCTGCCTCGTGTGAGGATCCATTCGTCACCGTGCACACCGATTTCACACAAACCTTGTTCAATCAGTACGCCACTCTTTGCAATCTACCCGAGTCTCGTCCTGGGCAGCCGATAAACAATTCTAGTTAATAAAAATGAGACACAACAAAGAACACAAAACAAAGCTATAAAGAAGTCGCAGCAGTTAAAACAAAACCGACCAAGAAGAAACAAAAACAAGGCGTTGGATCGCAAGTGAAGAAACTGCGAAGGTTTACACTTAATTCCTCAAAAAGGACTCGTGTTGGGTCACCAACACATTCTGTAATGTGGATTACACACATCAACTGACTAAACTTAGTTGCACTACTCAACTCTACCCAAGGCCATCAGATTCAGCCACCAGAGGTGATTCTAATCAACAAAATTTATATCCTATTCCCATCATTAGTCAAGCTACCAAAGATAGCTGCCTAGGGTCTAACACGGGATGAGTTTTCATCCAACATCGATCTAGACGCAGAGTTTAAAACGCGGGCTTGCTTGATGATTCGTTTTTCAAAATAACAGATGTTCACCTGAATAACTGTAATGGCTTGAAAGTGAAGCGTGAATGTAACTGAAGGTCATCACTAATGATAACATATTAAGGTGTCCCCTGTTATTTCCTATATTAGGTAAATGACCTATAATGTGCCAAACCAGATCTTGTTTAACTATAAAACCCAACCCCAGAACTCACTCCGCTTAGTTTGAGTCAAACCGTATAAGCATTCAAAGTCCCATTCGGGCTTGTGTAAAGTCCTTAGCATTCAACCATAGCCTGTGTTTAATATACTGAAGATGATTTATGTACTAGCATTGGGCATGCACTGGAACTTTCAAAGCATGGCAAGTATTCAACAACAACATTAAATGGCATTAAACCCCTTTAGTTGAAAGGTATGGAACCATAAATGTGATTCTGATTACGGTAAAGCAATATACAACTCAGAACCCCAAACTAAGCTAAATTTTGGCACCTCCTCTTCGAGGTTGATATTAGCCAAGATCCCTGAACATCCCTGGTAGTGTCGGTCAGAAACAGAAAGATAGAGAAGAGTAGCAAAATGAGACCTAAATGAATGTCGCGTGAAAACTTATAAAATGAAAAGTCGCTTTCTGAGTCAGCTCGGTTATATGTTTGTGGCTGCGAGATAAAAAGAACCAAAGTAAAACTAATAAAATACCTTAAATATGAGATTGGTTATTATACTGGGCAATGGTAATACACTAAATCATATCGCAGATCAAAGATAGCAAAAACAGTGTATATAATTTCACTGATGATCGCTGAAGATACGCATACTCGCTTAGCTAGGCGAAATTCCTGTTCAGGCGAAGGCCTCACTCCGCTAGATCACAACTTGCATCCTAGCGAAATTTTCGCAATCATAGCGAAACCGATCGCCTGCTTCGTCATCAGATCTCTACTGATCCCACCTGCATCTACCACCAAATCCATCAAATTCCTTTTATTTTTGATTGCTGAAAACACTGATTCGCGAAGACTTCACACATATCTTGTCATCAAACTTAAACACAAGGTCGAGAATGCAAAGACCTCGCAAATCACGCAAAAACAAGCTCGAAATATATCAATGGAACTAAGGATCTCGCATGGACATCAATCGGGCTTAATCGATATTTAGCTACAAAAGCACCAAACCCATTTTCAGATAGGGTCACAAGACTTTTTTCGGCAAATTAATCACATCTAAGTTTCCATTCGTATGCATCTCTACGCCGATTCCGTGTTTAGCAGTTTCATAACTCACAAGCTGATACGCAGTAGCCAATTATTTGAAGTATCATTAAAAGGCCAAACTAAAATGAAAAGCACGTGAGAATTGCCCCATTTAGTAGCGGCGCTCACGTATGAGCGAACTTAATAAGCGTATGAAAGAAGACATGAATGAAGAATTGAGCGACTTAATCTGATCTAAACAGATACCACGCCTTCGCGCCGCGTAAAGTCGAGAAGATGATCAAGTAATGACGCAATGGCGCAGCTTCGGAGGTCTCAGATGCTCGTGTCACAAGAAAATGATTTGATTTGCACCCTGAGAGGGATAGTCCATCAGGAGCTTCCAATGGTTAGGAGAGCTCATCACCTCCCTGTAAGGAAGCCATTTTTGATTCTGGCAAGATACACACTAATGGTGACTGAGGCCAGAAGGAAACACAACTCAAACCCACCGCTCGTGAAGCCCGAGGCCAAGATGTCGCTGTAGACCGTCGGTCGTGATTTTCAAGCAAACTCGCTGAACACAATGAGAGGAATATGGATTGCGCCGCTAAGATTCATCAGTTGTTATTTGGTTGCTCGTGAGAGATGAGGTTATTAGAAACCTGAGGGACCAAGCTTCGGCAGCCAGGCAATGGTGGTTCGCTTTTCAACATCAGAAGTCGTTCGCGAGGCATCGATCTCTGATCAACTTCACCTCTGTGTTTAACAGAGGTAGAGGAATCTCTTTCACGGTACTCGGTGAGCCGTTCCACAGTCTTCGTCGATCAGCTCCTCTGTTTGGCGCTGAACTCTGTGCTCATCTCTGTTTGCTTGATGTCCGATTTATATATATATATATATATATATATATATATATATATATATATATA
The DNA here is from genome assembly GCA_016808115.1 of Tetrastigma voinierianum. NCBI lineage: Eukaryota > Viridiplantae > Streptophyta > Magnoliopsida > Vitales > Vitaceae > Tetrastigma > Tetrastigma voinierianum. The sequence goes on along the minus strand of JAEQBH010005610.1, from coordinate 14,297 downwards.
TATATATATATATATATATATATATATATATATATATATATATATATATATATATATATATTCTTTTTTTCTTTTTTTCTTTTTTCTTTTGTCGGGCTGGGACTGAGACATGTGGCCTCCTTTAATAAATACTCATTTTTTAAAGATTTGCGTTCTCGCTGGGATATTTTTACTTTTCTCCTTGAACTATATAGCTCGAATTGTGGTTCTGAGCAATCATGCTCGTCAAACTGAGTTATTGAGGCCTCGTTTGCTATTTTGTTGGTGGCGATTTCCTAGGTTATGCGGTCGGTGCGGTGGAGCTCGTGAGTGAGCCGCGCGCCATTCGGTATGCGGCATGGTCGACCTTTGGTTCCTTACCGTATGCGTCTGTTTGTGGTGAGGTCGTTAATGCGAGTTCGCGGACTTCCATGTCGGCTTCTTGTGGTCGGTGATTTCTGGGATTGGCGTTTGCTCTTGGTGAGGTCGTCGATGCGATAGGTGGGTGGCTTCGTTGTGAATGGTGGCGGGAGCTCGTCCGTGTGGTAGGGGAAAGGTGCGTCGATGAATTCTTGAGTAGAGGCTCGTCGAGTGAGCGATGGGAAGAGGCTCGTCAGTAATGAATTCTTTGAGTAGAGGCTCGTCGAGTGAACGGAGGTTGAGTAGGCTCGTCAGCGAGGCCCGATGGGGCTCGTCGATGGTGTTGGCGGGGCTGGCCGTGAGCTGAAGGAGGCTGCGTCGATGTGAATTCTTTGGTAGAGCTCGTCGAGTGAGCGATGGGAAGAACTCGTCGAGTGAGCAGGTTGAGTAGAGGCTCGTCGAGTGGAGGCGATGGGAAGAGCTAGATCCTTTGTGGTGTTGGCGGGCTGCGTCCATGTGAAGCTGAAGGGAAGAGCTTCGTCACGTGAATTCTTTGAGTAGAGCTTCGTCCCGAATGGTAATAGAAGAAGCTTCGTCGAGTGAGCCGGTTAGTAGGCTCGTCGATGGCCCGATGGGGCTCGTCCTTTGTGAATTGTTGGCGGGGGCTGCGTTCATGTGAGCTGAAGGAAGAGCTCGTCAATGTGAATTCTTTGAGTAGAGCTCGTCAGAGTGGTGATGGGAAGGCTCGTCGAGTGAAACGGTTGAGTACGGCTCGTCGAGTGAGCGATGGGAAGAGCTCGTCGAACATGAGGTGTTAGCGGAGCTCGTCAATGCGACGGTTAGTAGCTACGTCCATGAAATTCTTTGGGAAGAGCTCGTCAATGCGAAACGGTTGGGCGAGCTCCGTCCATGTGAATTCTTCGGGAAGGCACCGTCGGTCTTGACTATTTGGTATTCGTCAATGGTCTTCGGGAAGAAGCGTCGCTGCGGCTAGCAGCTCTGGCGTGGCTGAGTTGATCGGCTCGTTTAGGCGTGGCTGTCTTTGAGTGGATCACCTCGTCAGTGAGCGTGGCTCGGTATTGTGTGTAGTGTGATGTAGCGCGAGTTGATCATTTCGCGAGCGACGTGGGCGCGTCGCAGTGGATGAGCTCGTCGAATTGGCGGTGTGGCTCGGCGCTGTGTGTGGTGTCTTGGCTGAGTTGATCGACTCGTTTAGCGACGGCTGTCTTGAGTGGATCCACCTCGTCGAGTTGACGATGACTCGGTATTATGGCCTTGGTGGCAATGCTTTGGTGGTTTGACTCTGACGTGGCACGTGCGAGTAGATGAGCTCGTCAGGTGACGGCGTGGGCGGTATTATGGCCTTGGTGGCAATGGCTGGTGGTCGACTCTTGAGGCGTGTGACCTGCGAGTAGATGAGCTCCGTCGGGATTGGTGGCGTGGCTCGGGTGGTTATGGCATGGTGCGATGTAGCTGGTGAGTGACTCTGAGGCGGCGTGGCTGTCTTGAGTAGATGAGGCTCGTCAAATTGACGGCGTGGCTCCGGGGCGTGCGCCAGAGCGTGTAGCTGAACTGTCGACTCTGACGTAAGCCTTTGCGAGTAGATGAGCTCGTCGAATTGAGCGGCTCCGGCGTATGGCCTTGGTGGCAATCTTGGCTGAGGTGGTCGACTCTGAGGCGTGGCCTTTGCGAGTGAAGTAGGCTCGTCCAAATTGGCGCCGGTATGGCCTTGGTGGCGTGCTGAGTTAGTCGACTCTGAGGCGGCGTGGCTGCGAGTAGATGAGCTCGTCAGGTGACGGCGTGGCTCCGGCGTATGGGCCCAGGTGGCAATGTGGCTACGAGTTGATATGACTCACGGCGTGGCTGTGCGAGTAGATGAGCTCGTCGAATTGAGCGGCGTGGCTCAGTATTTATGGCCTTGGTGGCGATGTATGGTTGATCGACTCGTTTGGGCGTGGCTGTGTTGAGTGGATCACCTCGTCGGGTTGAAGCGGCGATGGCTCCTTGGTACGCACGTCTGTTTGGGTTGGGCTGGCGAGTGCGGCCATTCGACCACGATTTCTTTGAAGATGCGAGCGTCTTTAATGTTGATTGAAGGAGAATTTGGAGCGTTAATTGTCAGTCTTTATTCTTATAAATGGTAGTGCATTGCTAATGAGTTTCACGTTTTGAATAGCTGGCTTTTGTGGTGCGTGGCCAGATCACGTGGCGAGATAGATGTCGAAGTGGTAGTCTTCCTTTGGGCATCCACATGGAGTGCAGAGCGGTCTGGCTTTGTACTTTGTGGGGTTGTGTTTTCCTAGTCTCCCTTTATGGGAGTCATGTTATTCACAGCTTCGTCTTTGGGGAATACGTCGGAGAGGTGGTGCATCTCTTGCGGCTTGCTCTCTCTGTTTTTGTCTTCTTCCTTGCTCACTCTTTTCTTCCCTCTCCTCTTCTCTTTTCTCTCCTCTCCTCTTCTCTTTCTCCATACTCCTTCTCCTTCTTTTTCATCTTTTTCCCACCTCTCATTCTCCACTTTTTGTTTCTTAATAAACTCTTCCATCCCTTTTCTTAACTTTCTCTTTTCCACTTCTTTCCTTTCCTTCTCCTTTTCATTACATCTTTCTCCTTTGTTTCCTTTTTTTTTGAGAGCTGTTTGTGCCGAATGCTTTCAAGATGTCGATGTACGCGGTGTAACTGAAAGTAGTTGGTGAAATAAAAGCTTTTTCGCGCATATTACATGAACTTCTCATTGTGCCTTTCTCTGATTTTTGTATATTTGACTTGTATGAGATGTCGCAGCGTAATTAACAAATGACTTCCGCCCGTCTAATATTTAACGAGGCTATACAAGCAGACACTTATTGGTAAAAAAATCGCTTAAGGTGTTCGCATTCCATGTATCTTCTGAATTTTCCCTTCACATTTGAGTTCATAATTGCACAGTCACGATGACTTCGGGATATGATGTAGGGCCTTCCTAGTTGGGCTGGCTTTCCATGCATTGGATTCTTCCTTGAGGGCTTCTTTAAGACTAAATGCGCGACATGTGGCTCTGGGCTTGACTCTTTGATTATAGTACCTTGTTGTTTTCTTTGATACTCCTCAAATGCGCCTTTGAACACATTAGCGTTTTCATCTAGGAGTTCTAAAGTTTAGACGAAGGGCTGCGTCATTATGTTCCTCGATGTAACACCGATCACAGGAGACTTTATTCAGAGCGCCGCGGGGCTACGCCTCGGTCTTGAAAATTTAGAAGCCAGCGGGGGTTTTCAGATTCTTGACTACGTGTTGTCCTGTGGGCCTTAGTACCTCAGGTATTACCCAATTTCCTTAAGGTCTTCGACTTAGTGTGGCGGCTTTAAGGGTTCACGATAGTAGCCCCGGCATCCATTTGGCTGCGGATGTCTTTGGGGCAGTAATAATTTTAATTCGAGCTCGACCGCAAATCTCTGGTAGCGTTGTCGAGCTGTTTCCGTTAATACGATGCGGGCTCTTGGGATGCCAAACACGCATATGATGGCTCGCCACCGCAGTGCGTATCTTTTTCTGTAATTGTGGCTAAGGCCGACTACGCCCCGCGGTGAAGTAATCCGCGCGGCGATTATGAATTTACACTAACCTTGCACGATGGGCGGGGGTGTGTGTCGAAACCCGTTGTTGGAAAGGCGGGGACTTGTGATTGATGTAGGAGCTCGGCGGGGCGTGAGATCGGCGTGCTCTGGCGGTCTGCATTTCTTGACTAGGTCGGTTGCATCCTTGGTATGGTTGGCGGTAGTATCCACGCCTTAAAACTTTCTGTAATGCGCAGGCTGGAGTATGATTCAGCGTATACCTCGTGTGCCTCTCGATCACATTGCCGGTGTCTCTCGATGCATTTAGGAAGATATGAAATCCTCGCATGAGCTTCCTTTATGATTAGTGAGCTGGTGACCTCGCCCTTATTTGTTTTGCTTCTTCCGGTCGTCACGGTAGGCTTAGTCTGATATATAATTCCGTATGGGGTCCGTCCGACCGACGCAGTTTCTGGGCGACCGCGTATATAGGGATCAATAAAGGGTTCGCGAGTATTGACGGTCGACTGTTAGTCTTCTGGTATTCTTAGCGTGCGCTGCGAATTCTGCTCACGGGGACATGTTTGACTGAACCAACACAAATTTCTTTAATAAATCGCGGACCTTTTGGAGGTATAAGATCATCCTTTCACTTTTGGCCTTGTGATTGTCTTATCTGCTGACTACGGTTGGGTCCTTTGTAGACCTCTAGGCGATCGACCTGCAATGAATGGGCGAGGTTGGGAATTTCTTTATGACGGCCTCATACTCGGCCGTTGTTAGATGTATGGAATCCAAATCGTGCATACTCGATATCTATTCCTTTTGGGAGGTTAGGATAGAAGTCTGCTCGCTCCTTGCCGCGTGAGGCTCCATCTGGGAGCTTCCAAGTGGAGGTCGGTCGCCGCTTGGGCATCCTATGAGGTTCGTGATGTAAACTCCATGGCTGAGTCGGCAGGGCCCACCCTTTTATTGCGGTTTTGGCTGTATCTGATATCGAGCTAGCTCGATTTCACATGGCCCACTTCATCCCGGTCTGTGGGGTCTACGGTTTATGTAACACTTGCTTCATTGGGTACTCTGCTGGGACTTCTATAGTATGAGCTTGGGAAATACGGGGCGGGACCCAGGAGCTGCGGTTACCGGGACGAGTGGTACCCTTCTTGGGTACCTCTCCTGCTCCTCTTAGGCTCGGGCTGCGATGTCGTTGGATCTTGGACTCGCGCTATCTCGACGAGGGACCGACCTTGGTTTGAAAAGTGGGCACGGTGAGATATGGAAGTGAGGAGCTCCCCTTGTGAGGGCTTACTAGAATGGGAGGAACTCGAGTATGTCTTTAATCTCTTGAGAATGCCTCTTGCACTTTGGGTCCCATTAGAGCTTTCTTGAACTTGGAAGAAAGGGTGACATTTATCACTTGCCACGGGGCGAACCGACTTAAAGGCTGCGATCCTTCACGTCGATCATTTGGACCTCGCTATTCTGATGGTGATGGCATGTCGAGCCGCGCCTTTATTTTATGCAGGTTTGCCTCAGATTCCCTGTGGTTGACTATGAAACCCACGGGAATTTTCGGTACGACACGCCCGAAGAGTAGCATTTAAGGTAGTTGTTTCATATTGTACTTCCTTAGGATCTGGGCTTTGTAGTAAAGAGATGAAGCGATGTGGAAGTCGGTTGTGGTGGATTTTACCGGCATGTGATCTACGTATACCTCCATGGTTAAGCTCATCACATACGGAACATCAGGTTACTAACCTTTGGTAGGTCGCTCTTGCGTTCTTGAGTCCAAACGGCATTGCCCGATAACAATAGGTTCCCTGTGCTGTGATGAACGAGGTCTTTTCTTGGTCATCGAGGTCCATGCTGATCTGGTTGTAACCGGAAAATGCATCCATAAAACTGAGAAGTTCGTGGCCCGCGGTGGCATCCACGATGGTCGATTGTAGCGAGGGCGTCGCCCGGGCATGCTTTGTTGCTATCGATTGAAGTCGATCTGAGTCGCCACTTGCCATTTGCTTTTTGACTAGTCTGACATTATTGACCACTTTCGGGATATTCTACCTCTGCGATCGCTCACGCGGAGCTGCGATCTCTTCGTTGATGGCCTTTTGCCTTTAAGTGCGAAGCTCTAACTGCTTTTGTAATGGAGTTTAAAGGATGGGTTGGTGTTGATCTATGAGTGATTCTTGCCAGGGTCGATTCCTCCACGTATCTGCTGCTTCCATGCGAAGGCGTCCTACATTCTCGAGCGGGTAGGAGGCTTTTGAGGTCTTCGCGTGTAGGCGAGATGTTAAGTCGTCACGATCAGGTTCTAGTTCCTCAGGGCTCGGGTCGGGTGAGCACCTGCGTCGCGCGCGTGTCAGAAGCTCGTCACATTCACGTTGTCATTGCTCTTTGTTTCATGGGCATGGCATTCCTGACCGCAGCTGATCTCCTCGGACCATCCTGCCTCCGTGTATGGTTGGGAATTTGATTATCATGTGATACGCTGAGGGGATGGCTTTTATTGCATTGAGAGAGGATGCGCACAGCAACATGTTATAGGCGGCCCAGGGCGTGCGTGAAGGAACCTCATTTATTGTCGTCGCGCAGCGAGGGCTCGCTGGGTGAGCCACCCGGTTCATCGAGCCCGATGGTAATACCTTTTCTCGCAAAAACCCCCTTGAGGATGTGTGTTGGCGGGTTCTGGCACTCTCTCCCCGATGCCCACATTTGTCGGTGTGAAAATGATGTGACGAGCTCCGTTATCAATTAAAACCCAGATGGTATTGTGTTGGCCCACGATCGCGCGAACTACCAATGGAGTGTCATGAAGTCTGGCATCCCTCAGTGCAGTCGGAGAACGTAATGGTAGTGTCGGTCGAAGTAGTTTTAGATCTTTGCTTGTATTTCCCCTCTTACGCTGATCACGTGCTACGCAGTGGGCCTTTTGAGCGGAACTAGATTCTCCTCCTCCTGCCGAATCTTCTCGAGATCCGTGGATTTCTCGAGGGTTCTTTGGTCTTTGGAGTTGCTTGGATTTCTTGGCGGCTGTTGTAGTCGAGGCACAGTTCGATTACGGGCGACTTTGGGCTTGATTAAGGCTTAGTTGGGTTTGGTTCCTGGAGATATAAACGTCGGGGGTATCGCACGTTGTATTAGGTCTCTATTTCTCTTTAGTTGTATCTGATTGTCGTGCGATGCCATAAATCCTATGGAACTTCGCAATATTTAGTCTCTCTTGTGGCGGGATCGATTTCATTTGAGTTGGCCATCTGAAGCCTTTCGTTTCGTGCCGTACGGGACTGCGACCCCGAAATTTGTTAGGGAGTGGGCGTTGAGGCGAAGTAACGTGCGTCGTCTTTGGATTGTGGTGGGCCACGAGACGGTCTCTGGTCCGCCTTTTAGGGATCGTTTCTCGATCTTTGCTTAGAGATTTTTCACAGTGATCTTGTCTTTTTAGGGCTTAGATCCCTCCAGGATTTGTCAGTCGTGCTTCTCTTTCTGGGTGGAAGAGCTCTCCCTCTTAGATATGAGGCTTCCTCGCGGATTTATATATTTCTGCTTTGGCGAGTCGCCGGCCGTGCTTTAGCACAGGAGTTCTTTGAGATGGAAAACATCATATCCTTTACATTTGCCTCCTAACCTGCAATGAATCTTTGTGATGGCGAATTTTTAAGTCGGGTATGTCTATCTTCGGGGACTCGCGTTGAATCTTTGCACGTATGACTTAGGAACTCTGAGGCAGGCCACCTTGGCCCGGTCGAGTAGATGGTACTTCCGAGCCTTGTGCGTGCTGTTTCAGATGGAAGTGGGAGACGAATGCAATGGATAGTTCTGCGAGATGAAGAGATTGATGAAGGGGATTCTATTAAACGGGCTAAGGCGGGCCTTTTAGTGTAGTGGCAGCCTGCCGTCTGAGAATCTTGATACCCATGCAACTCCATTTGATTCTTGTAAGTATTGAGATGGTCGACGGGATCTTTGGTTCCATCGAAAGTTTCCACTTGTGGCATTCTGAATTTTGCTGGAAGCGGATAGCGTAACACCTCGACTGTGAAGGGTGATTCAGTTGTTGCACCAAAGTATCCATAGTGTCGGGCGCGTCCATAACCACCTCGCTACGGTCGAGCTCTGGTGAAGACTCACAAACCTGCTCCGCTGATTGCTCTTAGTCAGGGTGGGGGATGATGTGGTTCTTCGTTCGAACGTAACCCTCGGGCATTAGCCGTTTTCTTCCTCCGCGGGAGCTAATTGCGGTCCATGCCTTTTGCGTTTGGGCCCGGACTCTATACAACCGTCACCCTCTCGGGGATCTTTGTGGCTGTGTCGTCCTTCGTGGGGGAATGTTATGACCTTCTGGTGTCGTGTCTCGGGGATCTTTGCATTCGTGCAGTAAGGCTATTACAACTCGCCCATCGGCGTTGGTTGACAAGGCGGAGTGCTTCAAAGCCGTTCGTATTGGCACCATTGCCTAGCATCCCGAGGAGGCCTACAGTCCGCATCGCACAGTGGATCCACGCATCCTTGGTGGGTGATGTTCTTGCTTGTGTTCAGAGTTGATACCATCGATCGCGAAATCGGTTATATTTGTCACGAGATTTGTCGTTCCCACGGGCAGCCAGCGTGATGCTTTTCCAGCGGAGGCCCAGGTGGAAGCGTGGGGGTTGTTAAATTTGAACTGGATTGTTTGTGAAATTTGGGATCTGTGACGTCTGGATCGTCTGAAATTTGAAATATGGCTATTTTATGTCTGATCTGCAAATCTTAATTCGTAGCACTTCTCTGCGAACAAGGAAGAATGGGGTCGCGAGAAATTTTGTGTAGTGACCACTCGATGCCTATGTCGATTTGGTTCTTTACGAAGAAAGAAATACGCCGTTGTCTAATCTTGGCGTCTATCGGTGTGTGTAAGAATGTTGGCGTACCTTTGTAGATGGGGTAGCCTCGTATTTAAGTAGATGTTCAGCAGGTTGGATGATAATTTAGGAGTCCTTACATTGGATGGGATATTCTTATTTTAGTCCATATCGGTTAGTGGGATATAAACATTTGGGGATAGTCTTCCTTATTATTGAAATTTGATCATTGTGATGATCTTTTATTATTTTCCTTTCCTTATTGATAAGATTTGATTGGATCGGTAGGATGACGTCTTGTTAGGGGTTATTCTATTTTCTGCATTGGCAAAACACAATCTGACTTACTTGGTATGGACCTTCTAATTTGTCCAAGATCGTATTTTAGGCTGGTAGATTTTGGGCGCTGCTGGTACGATGCAGGGAGCCCGGGGTATTGCATTGGGCGCGCCGCTTCTTTGGGCTTGACCAGTGGGCCTTTGAATCCTTATTTTCAACCACTATCGAGGAGTCAATTAGTTAAAACAGAAGATGACCACGATCTCCAATTTAATAAGCGTAATAAATCGGTTGAAGCTACGTATTTGGTAATTACATGAATACCTCACGATTTCCGTTTTTGTAGCATAATACTTGATGTGATTTCATTTTATGTTTCTCTTGATCAAATATGTTATGTCATTTGAATTATTCACACATAAGAAAGCACTGTAACAAGATGACGAAAACCAAACCGTCACACTAAGACAACACAAACTACACGCTTAACAAAACGATGACAAAAAACACAAAAAAAAATTAAAAATTCAGATTTTTATGAAAAAACTATTTTATTGAGCAAGAAAATTGTATAAAAAGAGGTAGATTGGTGATTTCAGGTAAAAAATGATATAAAAATCACTCCTCCTTGCTTAAGGAAAAGGGGATAGAAAGAACAAGATGAAGAGAAATACTGCTAATTCAAAGAAAAAATGAATAATGCAAAGGGCCTGTTTGGTTCCGATTTTTTAAAACCGTTATTGAGAAAAGTTTTTCAAAACTCTTCTTTGTTATTTAAATTTAATGCTTTTTTTTTTATTATCTTTAAGAACAAAATAAGTTGAAAATCAAACATATTTTAATTGTTTTGAGAGCAGCGGCTTGAAAAATAATGTTTTGAAAATCGGCCCCGAATAGGCCGATCAGATCAGCCAGAAGCGGTCGAATGGAGTGAATCGGCAGGTTCTCAGCAAACCGAGGCGGTTTGCTTCCACAAATTTTTTTTTTTTTTTTTTAAAGTTAAAATGACGTCGTTTTGCTTAGGGTTAGAAGACTTATAATTAAAGAAAAATTCAATCAAATACTACAAGCCTATAGATTCGAACATAGGAGGAGGAAGTTACAAGGGAACTACTCTACCATTATGCTGCCATTGTGATTATTTGAAATGTTAACAAAATTATATATTACTACAAATTAAGTATATATTTATATAAACAAGTTTATTCCATTTTTAATATGTTTTCGTATTTAAATATTATACAATTTTCAAAATAAATTTTAAAATACTTTATTTATATAAAAATTAATAAATAATATCTTAAAGTATTAATTATATATTTTAAAAATTTAAATAAAATATAAATAATATATTTATTATATCAGGATTGTGTAGTTCGATTCGGTCGACTAATGGCAGATAATTTTTTTCAATTCAGTCATCAATCCTATTTTTAAAATATTGCAAAAAACACTAAACAACGTCGTTTTGCTTAGGTTTAGAAGACTTGTAGGGTTAGAAGACTTGTAACTAAAGAAAAATTGTCAAAATCTTATTCGAATATAGGGAGGGAGATTCACGAATCGCTCCTAAGGCTGTCTTTGTAGTGTGATTATTTTAGATGTTAATAAAATTATATATTACTACAAATTAAGTATACATTTATATAAATAAGTTTATTCTATTTTAATATATTTCATATTTAAATATTATACATATTTTTCAAAATAAATTTTAAATACTTTATTTATATAAAAATTAATAAATAATATCTTTAAAAATTATTAATTATATATTTTTAAATTTTAAATAAAATGTTATTACGTCGCTAGAGTTGGCCGCGGTTACGATTGCCCGATCAGGCTAATGAGCAGATAATTTTGGTCAGTCGTGATCCTATTTTAAAATATTGCAAAACACTAAACAAATATTCGTTTTGCTTAGGATTAGAAAACGATGTAGGGTTAGAAAACATGGCCAAGAAAATTCAATCAAATCTTTATTCGAATATAGGAGGGAGATTCTGAGAAATGCGCTCTATGGCTGTCTTTGTAATTGTGATTATTTTAGATGTTAATAAAATTATATATTACTACAAATTAAGTATACATTTATATAAATAAGTTTATTCTATTTTTAATATATTTTCATATTTAAATATTATACATATTTTCAAAATAAATTTTAAAATACTTTATTTATATAAAATTTAATAAATAATATCTTAAAATTATTAATTATATATTTTAAATTTTAAATAAAATATTTATTCGTCAGGTTGTAGCGATTCGATTCTTAGGTCAGGCTAATGAGCAGATAATTTTCCAATTAAGTCATCAATCCACATTTTTAAAATATTGCAAAAAACCTTAAGCAACGTCGTTTGCTTAGGATTAGAAGACATGTAGGGTTAGAGGAAACATGGCTAAAGAAAAATTCGATCAAATCTTATTCGAATATAGGAGGAAGTTACAAGAATCCACTCTACCCGCTGTCTTTGTAATTGTGATTATTTTAGATGTTAATAAAATTATATATTACTACAAATTAAGTATACATTTATATAAATAAGTTTATTCTATTTTTAATATATTTTCATATTTAAATATTATACATATTTTCAAAATAAATTTTAAAATACTTTATTTATATAAAAATTAATAAATAATATCTTAAAAATTATTAATTATATATTTTAAAATTTAAATAAAATATAAATAATATATTTATTACGTCACCGGTTCAACCGCGGTTCGATTGCCGGTCCGACTAATGAACCGATAATTTTTTCAATTCAGTCATCAATCCTATTTTTAAAATATTGCAAAAAACACTAAACAACGTCGTTTTGCTTAGGATTAGAAGACTTGTAGGGTTGAAAACATGCCCCAAAGAAAATTGATCGAATACTATTCGAGATATATAGGAGGGAGATTCTGAAATCATTTCCTATTATTGTCTTTATGGTGTGATTATTTTAGATGTTAATAAAATTATATATTACTACAAATTAAGTATACATTTATATAAATAAGTTTTATTCTATTTTAATCTATTTTCATATTTAAATATTTTCTGTATTTTCAAAATAAATTTTAAAATACTTTATTTATATAAAAATTAATAAATAATATCTTAAAAATTATTAATTATATATTTTAAATTTTAAATAAAATATTTATTACGTCACCGGTTCAACCGCAGTTCGATTGCCAGCCCGACTAATGAACCGATAATTTTTTCAATTCAGTCATCAATCATATTTTTAAAATATTGCAAAAAACACTAAACAACGTCGTTTTGTAGATTCTAGGCACATGGGGTTAAAGACATAGCAAGAAAAATTGATCAAAATACTGTTGTTGGAGAGAGGAGGTTGAGAATTGGCTCCTACTGTTGTCTTCAATTTGTGATTATTTTGAGATGTTAATAAGGTATATGTTACTCTGAGTAAGTACATATTTATCAAACCAAGTTTCCTTCCATTTTTAATATGTTTTCATATTTAAATATTATACATATTTTCAAAATAAAATTTAAAATACTTTATTTATATAAAAATTAATAAATAATATCTTAAAAATTATTAATTATATATTTTAAAATTTAAATAAAATATAAATAATATATTTATTCACGTCGTAGGTTAATGGCGGTTCGATTAGTCGACTAATGAGCAGATAATTTTTTGATTAGTCATCAAATGTATTTTAAAATATTGCAAAAGCATTATGGCGTCGTTTTCTTTAGGGTTAGAAGACTTGTAGATTAAAGAGCACAAGCCAAAGAAAAAATTGATCAATCTTATTCGAATATAGGAGAGAGGGGAAGTTACAGTCAACCTAATTTGTCTTGTCGTAGTGATTATTTTGGGTATTAATAAAATTATATATTCTTCTGATTAGTATATATTTATATAAACAAGTTTCTTCCATTTTTAATATGTTTTAAGTATTTAAATATTATACATATTTTCGAAATAAAATTTAAAATACTTTATTTATATAAAAATTAATAAATAATATCTTAAAAATTCAATCAAATTATATATTTTAAAATTTAAATAAAATATAAACCAGCCTTATTTGTCCCAATCACCCGGTTTAGCAGCGGTTCGATTCTTGGTCATTAATGAATAGATAATTTTGATTCGAATTAAATCAATCTATTTTAAAATTTTGTAAAAGCAGCTATAGCGTGTTTTCTTAGGGTTAGAGGCTTTGTAGGAGTTAAAAAGAGCTTTGGCAAGAAAATTGATCAAAATCTTATTCGAATATAGGAGGGAAAATTGCAAAGGCAGCTCACATTATATTTTGTCATTATGATTATTTTAAATGTGCTAAAATTATCACATTCTCATTGATATATATTTATATAAATAAATTTATTGTTTTATATGTTTTTCGTATTTTAAATATTATACGTATTTTGAAAATAAAATTTACAATACTTTATTTATATAAAAATAATAAATGATATCTTAAAAATGATTAATTATATATTTTAAAATATAAATAAAATATAAAATAATATATATATATATATATATATATATATATATATATATATATATATATATATATATATATATATATATATATATATATTATATCTTCGGTTGACCCATGATTCGATAAATCGATCAAGGCCCAATGAATTGATATTTTCTGATTTAATCCACGGAGCCGATTTTTTAAAATATTGCAGAAAAACGCCTAATGGAGGTGAAGCAGTAGTGGGGAGGTTTAAATTTTCAAGGGAGGGAGACTGGGGGAGACTTTTGGAGGTGGAACTAAAGGTTAAGACTAATGGAGGAAATGGGTGGTGGTTGGGAAAGTTTAAAGAAAAGTCATCACAAAAATAAGTCATTATCATGTGACCCAAAACCACACACACCCACGATGTTTCCCCGTTGATTCTTTCAACTAGTCTACCCCCTTCTCTCCTCTCTGAGTCTTCTTGGGGGCAGATTTTTGTTCTTCGTCTTTCCCCCATTTTTAGGGTTTGCCGTCCCTCTTTTCTTCGCCCACCAGAGTTTCAGGTTTCAGGTTTCAGGTTTCAGGTCGGTTTTTCTTCTCTACTTATGTATGCTTCTTTCGTTTTTTGTTTTTATCTGGGTATGTCTTTATACAAGTTTCGCATGTGTTTTTGTCTGTAACGGCAAATTCGACTAGTTTCTGGATTTTCATGGGTTTTATTTTGTTTTATTTTTCAGTTACTGTGTGAGTTATTGAATTGCTGGTACAGGTATTCTGGAGTTCAGTTTTCTCTTCATTTACTTCACCTGAGTTGTTTCCTAGCTGAACTTGACTTCCTTTTCTG